>CAOLHI010001403.1:0-393569 GCA_948474755.1 Ctenosaura bakeri
TACTGGACACTTAAATTTTGATTGTAAGGGGGTTACTACTGCATAAAGACTATATAAAGATTAATGAAATAAGAAGTAGATATAGATTATTATTTGAAGATAAATATATTTACTCTGGGTTGAAATAGTAACTTTTATAGAATTGATATATTATGTATAAGAAAGGGATTGTGATGAATTAATTGTGGTAATTTAAAGAAATTGACTTTTCATAAAGTAGAAACCAATTTAGTGATAAGGGGACAATAAGAAGGAAGTGTTAATGAATAGAACTGTGTAATTATATTGCTAATAAGAATAAGATTAAGATTAACTGAATAAGAGATTATTGGAATTTTAGAAATATTTAAGAGATTTAAGAGAAAATAATGAATTCTGAATTGTAAATTTATGTAAAATATAGGAGCAGTTCTAAGAAAAAGAAATAGAAGAGACAGAAGAAGTTTATTTAAACACTAGTTGAGTTTGATAAATATTTATTAATAATAATAACTGACAGAAAACATTGTGTGGAGAATTAAGATAATCAAGGTGACTTTAATTAATTAATTAATTAATTCATTGATTATAGATAAAAATTTATTAACTATTTATTGCTAAAATATTATAAGAGGAAAAAAAGAAAAAAGAAAGGAAGGAAGGACGAAAGGAGGAAGGAAGGAAGGAAGAGAAGGAAAAGATAATAGTAAAATATGGCATCAGGAATGAGGAAAGCAGTATCAGTAAAGCAACAACTACAGACAAGACCAGCACTAGAGGAACAGCCAAAACCAAGTGAATTTACACCAACAATCATTGAAGAAATAAGGAGATTGAGAGATGATTTTAAAAGGGAGTAGAGAATGACATCAAGGAAATGAAACAGGAAATGGGAAATGTCAGACAAAGATAACTATGGAAATGAAGGATATGAACAAGAAATTAGATGAACTACAAGACAGGACAACAAAATTAGAAAAAGAAACACTGGTATTGGAAAAGAGACTGGAGAATGTGGAAATACAAAATAGAAGCACAGATGTAAAATTCGGAGAGAAATGTATAAAAATAAGAGGCTTGGGAGAGATCCAAGGGGAAGAATTGTATAATAGAGTGATACCATCATTGGAAGAATATATTGGTTAGAACACAAAGCAATTAGAGTTAGAGGTAGATAAGACGTTCAGAATTAATTAATTCATTGCTTAAAAAAAAGGAATGTGCCCCGCGACATTGTAATATATTTTCTAAGAGAAAGAGTAAAGGACTTGGTGATCCAACAGAGCTATACTAATAAATTGATAATAGAAGATAAAGAATTACAGATATTTAAAGATGTCCCCTCACAAATTTTGAAAAAAAGGAAAGATTATTATTTCTTTACACAAATATTAAAAAGAAGGAGTTTCCTTTACATTCAAACAGAAAAGATTTACTCTGAATACAATTCCAAAAGCACAGGACTTGTTAAAAAGATATAAAAATGAATTGAGAAAAAATTGACAAGAAGAACAAGAAGATCAAATGACAAGAGAAACAGAAAGATCAAAAGAACAAGAAACATTGTGAATGGAACCGGAAGAAACTCATGCAAACTATCAAAGTATACTAGAGAGAGAAAAAGAAAAGAAATGAGGGAAACAGCAAAAGGAAAAGAAAGGAATTTAGATCAAGAAGACGAAGGAGGAGGAGGAGGAGGAGAAGGGCTAGAAGAAAAAGAGAAAGAAGAAGAACTAGAGTAAAAAGGAAAGAAAAAAACATCATGAAAATTGTTTCATGGAACGTTAGAGGAATGAATGCAGCCATAAAGAGGAAAAGAATTTACCATCACTTAGAAAAACTAAACCTGGATGTAATTTGTTTACAAGAAACACATGTAAGAGATAAAGATTTGAAATACCTGAAAAACCAGAAGTTAGGACAAGATTTTTCATAATCAATAAGTAAGAAAAAAAGAGGGGTTACAATTTATGTAAACAAAAAATAAAATGCCAAAGAAATATTTAAAGATGGTAAAGGGACAATAATTGGAGTGGAAGTTGAAACAGTTCATAACAAGATCTTATTAACTGGAGTTTATGGCCCATTGGAGAATAAAGCTTCTTACTATGAAAAATTAACAAAAATGATACTAGAACAAGATTACCAAGAAGTAATAATAACGGGAGATTGGAATGGGGTGATAAACCCCAACCTAGATCGGACATTGAGGGGAAAAGGGAAAACACCACAAAGAAAACTACCTATATCATTTTATGATCTCATGGACACGATATCATTAATTGATGTATGGCGATATTTATATGGAAAAGCAAAGGAATATACATATTTTTCAGAAGTCCACAAGACCTGGTCAAGGATTGATATGATATTGACATCTAAAAATTTGTGCAGAAGAATTAAGAAAATGGAGATCCTATCAGGATTATTATCGGACCATAATCCCACTACGATGATACTGCAAGAAGGGAAAAATGAATATTGCTGGACTGTAAAAGATGAGCTTTTAAGAGATAAAAAAAGTTGTTGAAAAGGTGAAGCAAGAATTAACTTATTATTTCAAGGAAAATACAGGAGAAGACACACCAGATAAAATAGTCTGGGATGCAGTGAAGGCGGTTATAAGAGGTCTTCTACTACAACAAGAAGCATATAAGAAGAAAATAAAGAAACAGAAATATCAAAAAATTGTGGAGGAACTCAAAAAGAAAGAGGAAGACTTGAAAAAAGATTCTAAAAATATGAAATGAAGAGAGCTTAAGATATTACAGAAACAAATATCAATAGAAGATACAATAGAAATAGAAAAGAAATTAAAGTATACACGCCAAAGATTTTTTGAACGTGCCAACAAAGTGGGAAAATGGCTAACATTTAGATTAAAAAAAGAAAAAGAGAAAAGATTGATCTTGGAAATCAAAGAAGGGGATAAAGTACATCGACATCCAAAGAGGGTAGAAACAATATTCCATGATTATTATAAAAAATTATTTGAAGATCAAGATGTCACAGAAGAACACATAAAGGATATCAGAAAATACCTAGAAGATGTTAAGTTAACACAAATACAAGAAGAACAGAGATTAGACTAAAATAAACCTATTACGAAGGTTGAAATTATAAATGCAATGAAGAAGTTAAAGATTGGAAAAGCCCCAGGCCCAGATGAGTTTACGGCAAGATATTATAAAACGTTCCAAGATCAGTTAATCGAACCATTGCAAAAATTGTTTAATGGACTGGAAATTAATAACAGACCGGATTCCTGGGGAGAAACGACAATCATTGTGATACCTAGAGAAGGTAAAGATCAACAAGAGATGAAGAACTATAGACCAATATCCCTCCTAAATATAGACTACAAAATATTTGTGTCTATCCTCTCTGAAAGACTGAAAAAGATTCTAAACAATTGGATACACAAAGATCAAAATGGTTTTTTACCAGGAAGATCAATTAAAGACAATGTGAGGATAATATTAAATATAATCGATAATATTAAATTAATATATAATTATATAATATATTATATTTAATAATATTAAATATAATCGAACACTATCATAAACATAATGAGAAAAAGTTAGGTCTGATATTTGTTGATGCTGAGAAAACATTTGACAATGTAAGATGGAGTTTTATAATGGAAGTACTGGAAAAAAATGAATATATGAAAAAAAGTTGATTAAGTGGACAAAAATGATATATAATAATCAATCAGCATCGATTTTGATTAATGGAGGAAAAACAGGAAGGTTTGATATCAGGAAGGGGAGCAGACAAGGATGTCCTTTGTCGCCCTTGATCTTCCTTAACAACAATAGAAATATTGAATAACAAGATAAGACAAGATACAGAAATAAAAGGGGTTCGAATCCAGAATCAAATGTATAAATTAAGAGCATTTGCTGATGATTTAGTTATTATGCTAGAGGACCCTATCCAAAGCATTGAAAAACTAATTGGAACTTTCCAAGAATTTGGAAAGGTGTCAGGATTCAAAGTCAATGTGGAGAAGACTACAATGATAACCAAGAATATTACAAAACAACAAGAAGAAAAGATTGAGCAATTATCTCAATTTAAAATATCAAAGAAAGTAAAATATTTAGGAATAAATATTACTAACAGTAACACAGACTTATACGATAACAACTATAAAAAAAGTCTGGTCAGAGATAAAAGAAGATCTTAAAAAACAGACAAAACTGGAGCTATCATTGATGGGAAGAACTGCAACAATTAAGATGAACATTTTACCCAGAATGATCTTCTTGTTTCAAAACCTTCCAATAATAATGAACGACATACCATTCAATCAATGGAGAAAAGATCTATCGAAATTCATCTGGAATGGAAAAAAGCAACGAATAATGTGGACTGTATTAAAAGATATGATTGAAAGAGGGGGACTGGGACTACCTGATTTGGGATTATATTTTCATGCCAGCTATCTTAGTTGGGTTATAGATTGGATTAGATTAGAAAATAAGAGACTACTAATCCTGGAAGGGGCTGATCTCTTCTTTGGTTGGCACGTATACTTGTGGTATGACAAGGCAAAAGGAAATAAAGACTTTAACAATCATTTTATAAGAAAACCGCTATTGAAGACATGACTATGGTATAGAAATAAATTATATGGGAAATTACCACTGTGGGTGTCAACACACGAAGCCTTCTACAGAAAAGAAAAGCCCCAACCAAGCAGCTGGCTGACATATAAAGATTTATTAAAAATACAAGGAGATAAAACAGTATGGAAAAATAAAGAGGAAATGATGAAACAAGGTATTACAACACATTGGCTCTTGCAGAGACAATTGGAGGAAAGACATAAGATGGACTTTAAACAGCCAGGATTAGAAACGAGAGAAAGAGAATTCTGACCACTTAGTGGGGAAAATATATAAAATATTACTAACTTTCCAGATGGAACAAGAGATGGTCAAAGACAATATGATAAAATGGGCACAAAATGTTGGACGCCCAATATCATTAGAAAATTGGGAAAACTCATGGTGAGATGTAAAAAAGTTTTGTAAAAGTATAAGTTTAAAGGAAAATTATTATAAAATATATTATAGATGGTATTATACACCAACACAAATAGCAAAAATCTGTAAAAATACAAAAAATACCTGTTGGAAGTGCTCAAAAAAAGGCACTCTGTATCACATATGGTGATAAAACTTGTGATAAAACTAAGAAATACTGTAAGGACATACATGACTGTATTATCAGAACTTTACAAATTAACTTTCCAATGTATCCGGAAATATATTTGTTGAATATGTTAGATGTTGAGTATTTTAAGAGGAATTCATTACGGAAAATGGTAATTTATATGGTTACAGCAGCCAGGATTGTATTTGCGCAAAAATGGGAACAAAGAGAAGTTCCAGATATAGAAAACTGGCTGAGGAAACTATATGAATTATGGGAAGTAGATACATTAACGGCGATGTTGACAGAAACATCTAGAAAACAAATTAATGAAGAATGGAAGTTAATTACCCCTCTCTGGGAAAATAAATGGGGGGAAACGACTGTGGGTAGGTTAAATATAACAGAATGATTATTTAAAAGAGAACCACTTAAGTTATGGTAATTTGAGAAATTGAAAAGGTTGAGATAAAAACTTTGAGAGGTAAGAACCTTGTTTAAAAATGGAAAATATGATTTGAGGTAGAGGACAAATGTTAAAGTACTAATTAAAGGGAATTTGTTGGTCAAGTGAAAGTTAAGGTACAACCGACTATGAAATAAGATGAAAAATAAGGGAAGGTTTTAGGTAGGTATATAAAGTGTATTTTGTATGGCTGAATTATTGTTAGATATTGTATAAAAAATAGATATATATGAAATAAGATATGATAAAATTGATTTAAGAATAAGGATATAAAGTTCTATGAAAATATATAGAAAACGATGTATAACATGTAAGAAACTATAACTATGCATGTAGTACGAAGACAAGATGTTTTAATTTTGTGTTTTTATTTAATAAAAAGATTTTTAAAAATTGGCATGACTTCTCCCATAATGGATATTGACTAGCAAAGGTCAGCTGCAAGTAAAAATTGGTTTTGAATTATTCTTAAGACCAACAACGCCCTTTACTGCTGTATGGGAACGTAGACAACGTCCTTTAGGCTGAAAGACTGACCTTTTGTTCTGAGTCATGTATCTCTAGGCAGACACAATAGACTCGCTCCTGGACACTGTCACACCCCAAGCTACGTTGATGAACTGTACGTAGCCAAACAAACAAAACCTATCAATTTGGAATTTTAAATCTATCACATACCTGGACTTTCCCGGGAGAAACAATACCGAGAAAAGGTCGTGATATTTGCCTAACATTATATTCCACAATCATTGTCCATTAACGCCGCTTTACTAGCCAATACCTGGCCTGAGGACAGAAATTGGCTATAAAAATCCTCACTTTTTGAGCCTCTTTGGAGAGTCTCCCAGACCGGCCAAGGGCCCGTTTCGCTACTACCGAGGTGTCCCACACAAGCCTCTCAGATGCTGCTGAGAGCTAAACGCGACTTGTGTCTCTGACCTTCCATGAAACCCAGCTGCTGCCAGCCTTCCAGCCCCGGGATCCAGCCTCTCCTTGGTGCTATACACCGAGCCTTTGCTAATCTCCTCCTTCTCCAGGATGCGTAGATTAAGGTCTGTATGCCCTCTCTCCCAACTGTCTCTTATTTCCAACTTCATTTCTGTAGCCCTTGTGTGATTGTAGGATTATTTGTTAATTTGTGTTGCAACCTTCTCTGTTAGTTTTAGTAAAGTTACTTTAGATTGTTCCTCTGACTTTTGCGTGGTTCTGACCCCGTAGACATAGGGTTAAAGATCCCTTGCCTTGACCTCTTGCAAGCTTTGAGTTTCTCTGTTAATTCCCTTAATTTGAAATCTGTTTGGGTGTCCTCGAGATACCCCCAATTCTCAGGGTTAACACAGCCAACTGAAGCTTGATGTAGGATGTAGCCATGGACCCTGGGATGGGAGAGGTGGGCTGAATCTTAAGACTAGGCTGAGCCATCTCTGAAATGATTTATCAGAAATGCACCACCAAAACTCCTATGTAGTTGAAACATCTTGGGAACTATCAACCAGAAGTGTACTCAGCAATCAAGCACAAAGGCATATTGAAACAGCCATTGTAATTGAGCCTTCCTAGGACTTATAGAGGTTGCCTGAAATCTATCCTATGCAAACTTACTTGAGAGTAAGGTATACTGAACACCCTTGCAAGTACTAGTGAGCAGGAAAAATTAATAACAACCTGTCTGCTAATGTTAAGTCCCCTCCCACATTTTTAAAAAGAGTTCCAGTGCCCTGTCCTGTAACATGGTTACCTCTCTTCACTCTCCACTGCTCAAATAGCTAATTCAATCCTATTAGATTGAGGAAATTGTCCATTATGTCATGACCTCACCAAAGAACAACTGTAGGGCCATGTCTTCTGGCTACAAGTGTGTTGAAAAGAAAGTACAAACCATCCTTCCTCTAAAGAAATAGATTCAGCATTATCTTCATCAGAATTATTTGTAGTGCACCAGGAAGTCTGAGGTCTGGAGATCATGATGTGATTCTGAACATAACAGTAACAACTTAATAGTTCAGTTTGTGAATGAAGCAGATCTTTGGGCTAAAACTGCCAACAACTTTACTCAAAAATTACAGAACGACACACACATGTATATCACAGAAAACAATCTTGACCGTGTGCTCGTATCAGCACTAGTTTCTTGCACTGTACAAAGGATGTCACTGAAATAGCAGAATTACACTCATTTCAGTTCTATGATACCAAGAATCTTACAATTAAAATATAAAAGAACATGTGCTGACAACAACAGAAATTTAAAACTCATTTTCTGTTTCAACTGGCATTTTCTGCATTGGTCAAATATTCTATATAGTCCTCCTCATCCTCTTCCAGGTTGCTATTTGTTGAAGACAAAAGCAGCAAAATACTGTACAGCTGTGTTGCCACAGCTCTCAGCTCCTGGGGGGGGGGTGTGTGCATCCTGTCACCAAAGCCATTAACTCGCCCCAGGAGAGGTTTGACATTTCAGATCCCCTGAAGAGAGCAGTGCATCTGCAACAAGAACAACAACCAGGTGATTTACAATAAGGCAATTTTATTTCTACGTGAAGAAAAGGGGTGATAGGCATGCGAATGGACAAAGCACAATTATGAGCATTCCAGTTTCTGACTAATGCAGGAGTTCTTAATATAAAAAGTGATCCGAGATACTTTTTTTCTGCCTCAGGGAAAGGAAAGATGGTGCCTCTGCCTTCCACATACTGAAGCTTGCCAGACTGAGAGTTAAATCTTATTTCAGCAATGACAGTGAGATAATGTCTTTCACCATTCCTGAGACTATTAGGCTAACTCCGGGGGCACTGGACAGCCCATGTGCCTGGCACAGCTTTGTCCTCCAACAGCTTGCTGCCATTTCTCCACACTTCCAGTTTCTGTTGCATAAGGCAGCTGCCTCGCTTTGCCTAATGATAGGGTCGGGTCTGACTGAAAAGGAGGGAGGATATACTATTTATATGGGATTGTCCCGTTTACCAATTTTTATCAGTCACTCTAGGATACTTTCTCATCTGAAGACTGGGAACAAAATAAATAAAGTTTAAAAGGAGTTACAATCAAAAACTTTACATGGAAAGGAAAGTTTAGGGTAGTTGTTTGGGGCAGTTGAGACACAGACATTCTGAATATTTAGGATAGTTGTGGCACAGAATGAATCCTTGATTTCTTAAATTTTGACCATGACTTTAATTTTGAATATGTGCAATGTGCTGTCAAGATCAGAATGTAAAGATCAGGAACCAAGATTCAGATGCTGAGAACATATATATTAGCTTGAAGTCACATATAATGTTCAAGTTGGGGGTGAGAACTCACAAGGTAAACAGCAAGTAAAACTAACTCCAAGTGAGCTTCTTGTCCCACCAAGCTCAGAAGGTGTCCACTTTATCACCAGCATGGAAGATTCAGGAGTGTCAGAGACAGCTGTGGGATGTGAAGCTTCACCAGCTCAGAGATGTTACATGTGACAGGCTTAGAAAAGATGGGACTAAGGCTAGCTTCCTAACCTCTGGATCTCCATTCAGACCACTGCTGACCAATCAATAGGACTGGCTACCAACAAGCTGGTTAGTGAAAATGTTTGCAAAATGTAGCTGTAGTTTTAGGCTGCACCATATATTCTTCGCTTATATATATAAGGTGTGATTTCCTAAGTACTTTCTGGTATTGAGATATTGGATAAAATGGTACATTCCAGATAGTCTCTCTCTCTCTCTCTTTTTTTTTTATAACTGTGCTATCATTACCTTGCCTATGGTTACTCCATTCAGATTTTTTAATACATTTCGAATTGCTCCTATAGCATCTATCTTTATTTATGCCCTTTCTTTCCCCTCAACCCTGGAATTCGAGGTGGATTACAAATTAAAACGAATAGAATATAGTTAAAACATACAAAAGAACAATATTTTTACAATTTTTATTTTATTTTATTTACAATATTTACAATGTAAAATGTATGCCTGAAATGATAAAAAGCAATTTAAAAACAATACAATTAAAACAGTGTAGCACTGCCTTTAAAGTCCATTCCTTAATCCCTTCAGTTCTCAAAAGCCTGTTGATTTTTTTAATCCTTTTTTGACAGAAGAGCAGCTGGGGGGACAGTTCTGGCCTCCCTAAGAAAGCAGTTTCAGAACGTGGGGCAGATACTGAGAAGGCCCTGTGTCATATCCCCCACTCACTACGCCTCTGAAGGTAGTTGGACTGATGGGTTAACGTTTAGAACTTTTATAGATCAAGGACAGATTAAACTCATACAATCCTTTTTAGAACTACTTCTTAAATTTCCAACTTGATATTTATATGGTGACTGTATTGGTGCTGCAATCCACGTTAAGCCTAGTGACAACACAGCCATGGTACCTAATGCACTAGTAGAAAACCAATAATTTAGAAGACAAGGTGATTGCAGTCACCAGGATGATGCAACCACTCTAAATCACATAATATACTACAACATAGCTTAGAACACATAAAACATGAAGAAGGAAGGTGTCACAATTATATGGTGCAAACCTAAGTTGAAAGTTGCTCTGAATGTCAAGGGCTCACATTAGAAACACTTTAGGTTCCACAAGTGATTCATTCTGTTTGTGATCATCTTATTTTTCAGAAAGTTACCTTCCGAACCCCCATATCTCAGAGGCCCCATAGCTGATTCATTCTTCCTGGGATGAAGTTTTGGGAGTCTGAAGGTTAGAGAGTTTTGCTTGAAAAGAGCCTCCATTATTCCACCCAGCCCTAGTTCCTAGTTCTCCAGGTCTTGTTTTTATCCCTTCCGCTTCTTATTGACCCTAATGGTGTGCCTTCCACCCACTTTTGAGCTTCCACTTTGCCATTCTAGAAGGCCTTTTTGTGTCTCCTTCAGCTGCATCCTGCATAAAAACATAAATGCTAATGTCTTGTTCATACCAGTGTCTTGTTTATGGTTGAGAAAGGCTGCCTTGACATGGCAAGACAGCCTGTCAATGGTGTTCTGTGCACTGAGTGCTCCTGTTTTGTTGTTGTACTTTGCACAATGTCTCTAGCATGTTCTTCCTTTGTGAAACTAAGCACAACAGCTGATTGCTCACAAAGATTCAGACAAGCCATCCAGTCCTTCTGCTTTTTAACACCCTGTGCAACAAGGACATAGACATCACAGTTTTAATTTTTTTTCTTGATAATATGCAAAAAAAAAAAAAATATTTCAAACTGTCAAAAAGGCCATACCCTCTATGGGAAGGAGTTAAATTAAATTCCACAGCTTGCATGACCTTTCAGTCAGCAACTCACATAGGCAGAAAAATCTATGTTCTAACTGTAGAGAGTAGTCAGATAGGGAAAACGGATGATGCACCAATGAAAGTAGCTGCAGAATGAGCTTCAGTAGTACACTGATATATAGCTTTAGGATAAAGACCTTGGTAGGACCCTGGTAAGTAGTTTCAGGATGAGCCCAGGAAGGGACTGGGGCGGGTGGAGGGGGTAGAAGCCTTCTTGGCTTACAGATCTCTTGGGTATCTTCCCAAATCAGGCAGTCAAGGAGGACTTCAGCCAAAATGTTGCATAGATACTTGTTTATAGTCTTTCATTCCCCTGCAACTCAGGTCTAAGGGAGATGCCTGTAGCCCTGCTTCTGTCTTGGAGCTTCTGCCTTCCAGTTCCTGATTTTTAGAGCTAGTCAGTGGTCATTTATTGGCCTTCTCACCCTGTCCTGCTAAAGAAGTCTGGGAGCTCAGAACAGGCAAAGAGATGCCCTCTGGTAAGTCCAACTTTTCAACACAAATCACCCTCTGTGGCAGTTTCTGATGAATCAGTTCATGATTTGCATCCCTAGCCCTTCTCAGTTCAATGCCTACTGATTCCTCCAGGCATGCAAAGGGGGGATATGAAGACTGGATTTTCAGCCCAGGCAAGCTGAAAGTCAGTAACAAATACTTAACATATAAAATAAAGAAATTTCAGCTGCCTTCCCATCATCACTGGTATGTTGTCTCTTAGGTCATTTCCTCACTAGACTGTTATAGCGCTATGATTCCACTTTCAACATGCTATGGAATCCTGGGGTTTGCAGTTTCAGAAAGGGCCCGCCAGCCCCTTCCTAAACTGCAAACCCCAGGATTCCATAGCATGTTGAAAGTGGAATCACAGCGCTATAACAGTCTAGTGCGGAAATGGCCTCAGCCATGACTTCATGTCTTAACTCCCAACAAAGCAGGGCCTTATTTCAGAATTTACACAGAATTATGAAATAGTAATTTTATGGCATTTTCACATGAAAAAGTATATGAAATGTTCATAAGTTGCGGCCAATTGACATGAACTTTTTTCTTTTAAAGAGATTGGGACAAAAGTTGGCAAAACAATTGTATTTATCTTGGCTACATTTTTTTGTTAAACAAGGAAGGCTGACAGTTACTAAAGCAATTGTTCCATCACATATGAACTTGTGTTTTTCAGTACTGGGTGTTTCGGTATCGTAAAATACATTTGATTCTGCACTCAAAAACATTCCTGTAGACATGGATGTTTTTATGCCCTGCAATAATTGTAATTTTAATTAGGGTTAGAAAATTCCACACATTAAGAGACTTGGATTTTTTAAGCTGATCTGGGTGAAGCTTAAGGATTACAGAACAACTGCATTTTAGTTATCCCGCCTCTTTACCTCAGATGTCCTCATAAGGTATTGCTCCAAGGCAGGCAGGAACATCCTTTTTCAGGAACAAATGCCAAGTAGCTCCAGCACATTCAGAGCTGTAATTTCTGTGGCCTGCAAGGAAAGAGATACACATATTAGTTTTATAATTTCCATTCAGTCATTGTAAAATACAGTTGTAAGACTCATTGGAACTGATAATATGATTCTTTACTTAGTTGCTCATGAATTATATGACATATCTAATACCTGGGAAACTTTAAAAGATATCATACTGATTTGTATTTGAGTATAAGAATCAATTATTTTTTCCATCTAAAATGTACCTAGGAGATGAGAAGAAATTACTTAATATATAATTCAGGCATTATGACAAGAAACATATGTTATAGACTTAATATTATGAGTACCTCTAAATCAAGGCAGTGCTCTTTGCAGTCTAATAGTTTTTGCTTCATTATTTTCCCTTTAGAGGTATGCACACTAATTAATAACCTGTTGTAAATGGTGAGTCCACATGAAGGTTGCATAATAAATCACAAAAACTGAGTGATAAATTGTGCCATTATAATAGAAAAATAACCTGTGGAATTTAAAACTTTGGTTCAACTTTTCACGGCATTTTTCATTCAAGCACAAAGACTATGTATTAAAGAAGGAACATTTTGGCTCTCTCCCCTAATCAGCCACCCACTTCAAATTATTGATGTTCCCAGTCCATTTCAATGCACATTTCCAAAGCAATAAAGGAAGTCTAGGAAGTCTATTACGTGACTGAATATGAAACCATTTTTAAAGCCTGTAGATATATGAAATTCTATAGTCAATGAAGTTTTTGTGTGAGAGAATTTACTTCTAATAGTATACTTCTAATAACTATATCAAAATGTTAAAATGTAAACTAAAGTAGGATCTCAAGGTCAGGGAGGAGAGATTGAGGTAAGGAGAGGGAAAAGGTAAGGAAGATATTCTCTTCAAAGCTGAGAAAAAGAGTGAAAACCAGAAATACAATGGCTGTTGTTGTTGTTGTTGTTGTTGTTGTTGTTGTTGTTGTGTGCCTTCAAGTCATTTCCAACTTACATTGACACTAAGGCAAGCCTATCACAGGGTTTTCTGAGGCTGAGAGTGTGTGATGCTCCCAAAGTCACCCAATGGGTTTCCATGGCTGAATGGGGAACTTCACCCTGGTCTCTAGCATTGTAGTCCAATGCTCAAACCACTACACTATTTTGATACTACGGTACATCATGCTGATGACAATACTTGTTACCAAAGTGGGGAAAACTATAACCATGGATCTGTGTTCCTGTATGGCATGCTATTTCTTGATGGACAAGTTCAAGGCTTCTGATGCTCTCCCTTCTTATTTTTTTTTTAAATTTAGACTTAACGGTCCTTCAAACAGAGGGCTCTTTCAAAGGCAAGACTGACAGGTCTTCCAATACAGAACTCTTTTTAAAGCAGGAGACATTCCCACCCATCTCTCTCAGTGCCCACACCTCTCTGCTGGTTCACTACAGCTATGACAGACAGGGTTGCTGAGAGCTGACATTGGGCTTAGGGCAAGAGGCACGAGGTGGCCCCTTCCCTGAATCTTCCTTCATACCAAATGTTACTACTTTCATTAAACAAGGTTTTAAATCACCTAGGTTTAAGCATAACTGGGGCCTACAACTGAGGCAGGTTGGGCTTGGGGACTGCAATGACCATCCTGGGACTTCAGAGGGCTACCTGTCTCTTCCCCTCCAAATAGTTACTTTTATTAGTTTTTTTGTTACTTTAAAAATTCATCTATACCCCTGAGGGGATATCTGGGTCAATTTAGTCACATTTGGGGACTCCCTGGGGTATGAGAGGGAACACATAAAACTGCCCCCATATAGGGTTGCTATATTGCACATCTTCAAACCTGGATATCCATTTTGCATATTGTGCAATTTAGTCTAACTGTGCTGATTCAGCACATGAATTGTTGCATTTTTCTTCCATTATGTTGCAACCTTTGTATCTTTTTTTAATGAGTACAACTCATCTCACCAAACCAATACAGTTAGTGTTTCAAGTGTTGGATTTTGAACAGGAGAGTCTAAGCTCAAGTCTCTGTTGGACATGGAATTTACCATGTCACCCTGGGCTAGCTCACAGTAAACCTCTCAGCAAACCTGCCTTAAAATGCTGTTGCTTCTTACATTCCACTGCTCACACCACTCACTCTCCTTTCCATCCTACTCCCTCCTCCACATCATGCTCTTGCTTCTTGCCTCCTTCTGCTCACACCACAGATTCTTCCTACCCTCACCTTGTGTCCTCCCAATGTGCCCCTTCCTTATTTCTTGTGATCACCTGCTTACACTGCTAAGTCTCTGTTCCTTCTTACTCCCTCCTTCTCCTTACTTTGTGCCCTCACAATGCACTCCTCCCTTACTGCTTCCACACTGCTGCTTGCATTGCTCAAATCACTCCCTCCCCTTACATTCTATTTCACCTCAATTCCTTCCCTTGCAAAGCCTTTCTCCTTTGCTTTTTACATGCCACCTCTTGTACCATGCAGTCTTTCTAACTTCCTATTCCCTCCCTTCACTTCACATACTTGCAATGCACCCCTGCCTTGGATCTTACATGCTGGGCAAGAGGAAGAAGCTGGCTGAACACGTGCACTGCAAAGTAGGTCAGAAATCCCATCTAGACATAGCCAGATCATAGTCAGGAAATCACCAGGTAACTCCAGAGATAATAGGTTTAGGCTAGCCTTACTGACTCTGCCACCAGAGACCACTAACTGTTTCAACCCCTCTTCCCACTGATGTGTAAACTTCTACACTGTCCTTATACCTGTCCAATCATTACAGAGCTGTCATGACATCCATTAGTTCTTTGTCACCTAACGCTAAGATTGTTAACCTATTCCAGAGCTCATTGTCTACTCTGTGAACTCCATTGTTTAATCGGCTGGAGAACCCCTCCAGGGGGTATAAAACCCCCAGTTTTAGCCAGCTAGAAGTAGTACACCATTTGCTGGTTGCCATGCTGTCACTCCAATTCCTGATTGTGTACTGTCATTCGATGCGAGTGTAAGCCACATTGCTGCTGCTTCACTGCTCTCAGAGACCAATAAATATTACCCACTACACCCTGAATCTTGCTATTCAAAACCTTTCCTTCCTTTTCCTTCAGTTAGCCTTTTGTGAGTATGTGACTGTTTGGATCTTGTGTGCATGTAATCAATTCTCTGCAATAAAACACATTTGTACTTACTTTTGAATTTCTGGCTGAATTTTCCCTGCAAAGATCCCATGAACACTGGTGGAATGATCTCACTAGGTAATCCCCCCTCTTGCAAGCTTCCTAATTTGACCTGATATTCCCCATCTTTGCATGGAGGTACTGGCATCATGGGTGGACCTCTGAGTCACCCACATTTTGGAGTAACAGAAGGGTGGTTTGCTCCGAGGAACTCTGGTGCTGCCCTGACCAAGTGGTATTAAGACTGTTAAATTTTAGAATGAATGTAAAATGTAAATAAATGTTAAGTTACATTCAGGAGGGGAAAAAACCAAACATTTGGACTCACTTTGGGAGCTGCTACAGCGAAAGAGAATCTATACAGATAGAAAATTACAATAAAACACATTGTAAATTTGATGAAAGATGCCAACTTTACAACAGACATTTACTGGCTACATCATTTGAAGTTTTAAATAAATGCTTTTTATTTTTATACTTTTTAATTTATTTTGTTATCTTAGCCATGTTTTATGACTCCAGGTTTGCTTACCATTATAATTCAATAACAAATGCATAAATCATAAATTGATATTAAAACCAGATTAAATTAAAACAGTTGCCAAGCCTTGTGGATATATATATGTAAAAAAAACTTTAACTAAAAGCTAAAGAAAACAAATACATTTTAAAAACCATCTATAAAGTACGACAGATGAGGCCTGACTTGTATCTTTTGAGAGGGAGAGTGGAGACTACAAATGAGAGAGTCTATTTCTAGTGCCCACCCACCCCCATTGTTATGAATTTTAATGGCATGCCAGTGCACAGGGCCAGAGTTTGTAACTTCCTTTCTCCCACTTAATAACAAGCACTACAAAGCATTTAAATTCAAAATATAGTTTCCATATGGAGTACTCCAAAGGTTCTTCTTTGGGAACACAATTCAGTTTTTAAAGGTTGCTCATAAATTTTTATTTTTGGGTTGTTTTCAAAGGAACACCATAAAGTTACATGTTGTCAGGAAGGCCACAAGTTCACTCTAAGTGCTCTTAGATACTTCCTTAAGTGTGAATTGGTCCCATTGGGCTACTGTTAATTCAGCTATTCTACTGGAGGCAAAACTCAGAACTCTGCTGAACTAACTTGCTTTACTGATGGGAATGAGTGGGAAAAGAAGACAAATGCCTCTTGGTTCCCAGTTCCCTGAGTATGCATACTTTGGCTAGCAGGCTACACAATATAAATAATGTCTGCAAGCCATGATATGTCTCTGTGAATGGATTGAGCCTGTGAGATTTAGCAAAGTAAGCATCAATCACAGAAGAAGCTTTTAGTTCAGTGTAGTGTGACTAAAAAACAGAGGATCCTCAAATGGAGCAAGTGGTTTGAGGATAACAAAGCAGCATCTTTAAGAAATGCAAATAACCAGACTTTGTCAGATTGACTTACCAAAGCAACCAGAAAGTCTCCAGGAAGCTGTCAGGGAACCATTGGTTCCTTGGCTAGACTATCTTGATGAGTCTGCTACCCTGTAGAGGCTTTGAGCCTTAGCAAGTCTGAACCATACCAAGCAGTGATCTATCCATGGTCATGGAACTATCTTCACATAGAACTTACCACCCTCCCCAAGCAGCACAGGAAATTAGAATGAGGGCCTTTCCGTACTACACAGCTATTGCACTATGATTCCACTTTAACTGCCACCATTCTGTTCTATGGAATCATGGGATTTGCAATTTAGGTATGGATATTTAGAATTCTCAGCCAGAGAACTCCAGTAGCTCCCAAGACTACAACCCTCAGGATTCCATAGGTGGCAGCCATGGTAGTTAAAGTGGAATAATTGCACAAAAATGCAATAATTGTGTGGTGCAGAAGGGCCCTGAGAATGCAGAATGAATGGGAACTGATGGCAGTTGTCACAAATCCATGAGACCATGAAGTTCTGAGCTTGGCTTGACAAGGTCATCTCAGGCCATTTCCACACTACACTGTTATAGTGCTATTATTCCACTTTTAACATCCTATGGAATCCTGGAGTTTGCAGTTTAGGGAGGGACATTTAGAATTCTCAGCCAGAGAGTTATTTGGCCTCAGTAAACTACAAACCCCAGAATTCCACAGGATATTGGAAGTGGAGTAAAAGCACTATAACAGTGTAGTATGGAAATGGCTTTAGTGTGGATATTCAACTCTCTTTGCACAACAAGCTGGGAGTACAACTAACTGGGCAAACCCCAGCTTTACTCCCATGTTCACACTGGTGACTTCAGGAAGGGAGACTGTGGTTCAGTAGGATGGGTGGTCCACTAAAAGGATCCTTATTGTGTTGTAGACCCCTGCTTTCAAATATGTTGTTATTATTGCTGTTGCTGTTACTACTGTTATTATAATATTTATTTCCTGCTTTTTCTCCGAAATTGGGACTAAAAATGGTTCACAATTTAAAAACCAATACAATTAAAAGCACACGAAAAACTAAAAGAGAATTTTAATAGACAGTATTAAAACAATAACAGTAAATAATGTAATTAATCAAGATTAAAAGCTGTTTAAAACAACAATTAAAACAAGCATTCCCAGCCCACTCTTTAAAAACTTCCTCTTTTAAAAGCCTTTCTGAATAAGAAGCTTTTAGCTTATTGCTGGAAGTACAACAAGCGGGTCATTCTGGTCTCCCTGGGAAGGGAGTTCCAGAGTCTGGGGGCAGTCAATGAGAAGGTCCTCTCTTGTATCCCACCAACCATGTTTGTGATATGGTGGGACTGAGAGAAGGGCTTCTCCTGGTGATCTCAGATCCTGGGCCAGTCTACCAAATAGCCTGGATCTGAGCCATATAGGACTTTATATGGATTCAAAACTGGCAGACTGCAGAATGGGATACCTGTTGATGGAAACAGAATTTCTGCTGCACAGAGAATTAAAATGAACAAAGATAGAAGAGATTTAACTTCCCTCACCTCAGCTTCATCAAACACAGGCCTTTCACACTACATAATTATACACTATGATTCTGTTTTAACTGCCATCACACCATCCTATGGAATCCTGAAGTTTGAAGTCTGGTGAAGTACTAGAGCTCTCTAGCTGAGAATCCCAGTGATACAATCGAAGATGCTGTGCTCACCCAGGATTAAGTCCTGTTTTTTGTTTCTTTGGTTTTTTTGTTTTTAATTCACCAACCTGGCATTTCAGCCTCAAATGGTGACAATTCTGAAGAGAGAGGCTAGACTGCAAGGACATGTAGGCTGAGTGAGCAAAATGTGGCCTTCAAACTGTTGTGGGACTGCAACTCCCATCATTCATTTCCATCAGCTAGAGATGATGGGAACTTTTACAATATTTGGAAGGTTGCCATTTGTCCTCCCCATTCTAGATGAGCTCGTATTGTTGTTGTCAGGCATTGATCATGAAACGTATTGCTCCTGAAAGTTTTATTGCGGATATTTTAATGAACTGAAGATGCTGTATATGAGCTTTTGAGGTCATAAATAAACTGCTCAGAAGAAACCGTTGCTCAGGCTTATTTAAAAACACATTCATTTGTTATTTACTACTTATTGCTCTTTCAGTGTTTCCTGAAAGCTCACCCAATGTAATTTTAATTTTTTACATTAAAGTTGATTTATGTATTTTAAACCAGCAAATAAACTGACATCAGAGAAAAAGAGGAAGAGCACTCTTTTTTCCTGCAAGTATTTACTTTGATTAAGCCAGTGCTTCTTAATCTGTGGTCAATGGACCCCCAGGGATCCATAGAGCCCTCTCAGGGGCTCCATGAAGCCCTGCTGCTGGACACCAACAGCAGCAGCCACAGGGACATAGTCATAGGGGGTGAGGTGGGGGGAGAAGGGGTTGCAGGTGTCAAAACTGCTCTCTCATTTGCCTTCAAGTCATTTCACACTTACGGAGACCTTAAGGTAAACCTATCACAGGACTATTTTGGCAAGACTTGTTCAGAGGGTTTTTGCCTTTGTCTTCCTCTTAGGTTGAGAGAATGTGACTTGCCTGAGGTCATCCAGGGTCTGAGCAGGGATATGAATCTTGGTCTCCAGAAGCCATAAATAAATAAATAAATATTTCAATAAATGTTAGAATATTTAAATCAAAATTTAAATATTCAAATCTTAAGTTTTGGGGGTTCCCAGCAACAAATTATATTTACAGTAAAAGGAAAGGTTAAGAATCACTGGATTAAGCCAACCAAGCTTTTTTTTTTTTGGAAAACAAATTCAGTACAAATTCCTGGATACTTGTCCATCTGCATCTCCTTTCAATAAAGTGGCAATAGTGGAAGGGAGACTGAAAGGCAATCAGTTTGATAACCCTAGAATATGAAAATTGCAGGTTGCACAATCTGTATGGAGGATTATTATGCACAACATATGCAATGATGTCTGAATTCTTTCTGACCAACACCCCAGATCAGCTGGATTTTCAAGCATGTCTGTTCGTGTTAATAACATTTTTGTGGGGAGAGGGTGGCATTTAGTAGAAACATTCAAAAAACCAAGTTGTCTCTTGGCCAAGTGAACAAACGGAGAGAGGGAGGGAGGGAGAAGTATGAGATGGCAGAGAGATCATTTGTATATTGGAATGGTACCTGTAGAAAACTGCAGGGCCAGGAGTTGGCACAGGCTTGGTTTGAGGCTCAGCTTCAAGGGGGTCTCCTTGAGAGTAGGAAGCTCTACAGAACTAAGGCCCTTTCCACATGATGACTGTGTCCCAGCATGGGGAGGCAAGAGAAGTAGGACCACAATGACACTTCTGCATGACATCATTGTGGTCCCACCCTTCGCCTGTTGCCACCAGTGCAATCATGGGGTGAATCATTGATGGAGTTGTTCCTGTCCTTCCTGGCCATGAAAAAAGGGCCAGAAGTGCAATGGAAATGCTTCCTGTCCGGATACAACACGACAAAGAGCCCAGCTACTCTGTGGAAGGAAGAGGCATGTCTCTTGTGCTCCCTTCCACAGGGAACCAGTTGGGTGTGGAGGAGAGCATTCTCATTGCACTCCCTTTCTGCCAAAGGTGCTGCCAGATGCAACCCAGAGGATGACGAGATCAGATAATGTGCAGAAATGGCTTAAGAGTTCTCCTCAAGTTATGGCTTCGTCTCCCAGGGAAGCTTAATGCGGGACTACCTGCATCAGAGTTCTGATGCAGCCATAAAAACCTGAGTTCAAGTTCCTAGGGATAATAAAGGAGAGCAAATGTATCTGCTAGTAAAGCACAAGTGTCTGGGGTGGGTGTAATAGAAATAGTGGACAGTAGTGGTTGCAATAGTAGTAGTAGTAGTGGTAGTAGTGGTAGTAGTAGTAGTAGTAGTAATGGAGAGATGGTCTCTTCCAGTCCTCCAGTGCAGAAGGGCAGCTGGGAGCACTTGGAAATGCCTCTACCACTTGCCATTGACTGTGAGGGTGCATCCCAGAGCCATCCAGCTGCTCCTGCAGACCCAGAGGAGGAGAAAAAGAAGCCTTTATTCTCTGTACAAGTATCAAAGCTATTTCTTTCATCCTTCAGTGTGGAAAGGCAGCCAATCTAGGAGTAAATTGAGCTGCACCTGGGAGAGTTTGGCTGCTTTTCCATATGCAGCTCCATCTGCACCTGGGCCATTTTGGCCAGTGTATTTTTAGCAAATTTTGTGTCTTGCCATGGCTGTATCTTGTGACTGGATTGGCGTCCTGATTTCCACTTGCTTCTGTGAGCATGCCATTGACCTTGGAAACTTATAATGAAATTCAGTCACTGAAAGATGAAAGCATTAAGTGACTATTCGAAGGAACACAGCACCACCTCAAGGATTCAGTTTTACTTGCATTCCCTAGGACGTTAATTGCAAAATGAAAACTAAAGAACTGGATACTACAGCTTGTTGCAGAATAGTAGAATGTATTTTGTCACTTTAATGGCAACATGAAACTTTGGGTTCATTAGGTTCATTTGGGTTTGGATAAATTTAGAATAATTTTGGCTTATGGGTGTGTGTGTATGAATTCATCATGATGAGAGGGAACATTCTGAAAATACAAATGGGTAGCAAGAGAGACTTTGTTGTGGCATCTAATAGGACAATTCAAAGCTATTCTTGGTAAATGCTGTCCATTATGTAGGTGTTAGGTGCTGTGACTTCTGAGCATTCTGAGAGAGATAAAACATGCCTCAACCCGGAATATGTGTCTGATGCTTTTGCATGAAAAATATGCCTCATATTCAGACTTACAAGCTCCTGAAGATGAATAAGCTTTTGCACGCTGTATCATCTCTACAGCAGTAATCAGTGTCATAGGGACCGGGGGGGGGCAGGGAGCAGTTTGCCCTGGGTAGCAATGTTTTCGGGGCATCCTGGCCTGTAGCCATGCCCCTGCACACCCTGGCCACACCCCTGCATGCCCCGGCCATGCCCCCACACGCCACAGCCATGCCTCCATGCACAGTGGTCATGCCTCTCATCCCATAAGCCCCCCCTCCTGCTCCCCCCACACTCCAAGCTCCGCCACTGGCAGTAATAGATCTTGATGGAAGAAGTACACAGACTGTATTATAGTAACCAAGCTTTGAAAATCATGGAGCAGGAATCATGGTGGTGAATCTGACTTCAAGAATAAAGCCTGAAGCCTTCCCACAACCTGGATCTGATTAAATGCATTCCAAAATTTGTTTTTTAGGTGATGCCCACTGATGGATTCAGGGCACCACGATTACATATGCATTCAGGAGCCAAAGAATGCAGAAGCCTTGACGTAATGTTTTAGCATGCAAATATTTAAGAACTGTTTGTGGAGCTGCAATTTTGCCCCTTCCCTCTGTTTGCTAACTTTATAGTATACCCCTATCAACTTTCCTGTTGCATGTAATGTTGAAGTCTCAGGAAGCTAACAGATCTCATGACACCCACTCATTAGCTGGAAAGCATTCCCAGAACACTTATACTGACAAGAGAATCCATTTCCTCTGGTTTACAATCTTAAAGAAAAAGAGATTATAAGAACAGTAGTATGCATCTAGTACAGCATCTTATAAGGACCAACTGGGATTGAAACAGATCAAAATGAGAAGGTAGGCAAAAGTTCCTGGGATCTCTGCAAAGGTGATGAAGAGAACACGTGAGATGGGAGCCTTTCTAGGTGACAATCCCCAAACTAGGAAGCTCAGTGACAAAAGGACTTTCACGATGATTGACTCCCCACCAAGACCTTCCAGTCATCATAACATGTAACCTTTGCTAAACTGCCACTGTGTCATCAACATCCTACTCCACCCTTGTCCAGTCAATACAGAAATATAAATTGATTTCTTTTATTAATCATTCATTCTATTAAAATATAATCCATTCATCATTTAACAATGCACCAGGAGTGATACTGTATAGACAATTGATAAGATTAATTAGCACAGTTACATAGAACTGAGCTTTCCAAACATTTCATGTTGATGACACACTTTTTTAGACATGCATCATTTCGTGACACAGTAGTTCAGGTTACAGGCAAACTGGAGGTTCAACTAACCCCGACTTACATAAACTGCAATAACAAAATGTATGGGGACACAACATATCTCATGAAAACTTTTCATATGTTTTTAAAAAATATGATTTATAAATAATAACATACATTTCCAAGATTGTAGGCAACATACCTACAGGCTTCAGGTGACACACTAACGTGTCGCAGTACACCATTTGGAAAGCCCTGCTATAGAAGCATGCCAGTGTTTCATCCATGATAATTCTTAGTACACCCATTGGAAGTTCCCCTACAAGCAGTTCAAGTTACTTTCTTAACAAGTCACTTCAACATTTCTGACAATATAATGAGATGTTCCAAAGGCCACCATTGTTGTTCAAATAGTCAGTGAATTGGAACTTTTTTTTTTTTTTAGCAAAGCTATCTTCTGTATGTTCTCTTACATATTGAATATTAATGGTTGATTTTCTTTTTGATGCAAAATCTAGAATTTCTTGGAACTAGAGATGTATATCTAACTTTTCTGCATGTTTCCAGTTTTGTGTGATTAGCAAGAGTTGTGAAATCAAATAGTTGTATAACAGCTCATTCCTATCCATGAATAAAGTAAAAATGAGCCACCTCTTTTAAAATTCTTTCTTTTGTAAAGTCTTCATTGTACTTAATCATGGTATCCCAGAATTTCACTAACTTAGAACAGTTAAGCCATGTGTAGACTAATATTTTCTGATTCTAGCATTCCCTCCAGCAGTTATGTTTAGCTATATTACAAAATATAGTTTTGATGGGCAGCAGTGCCACCCATATATAGTTTTATATGCTCTCCACAAATACAAATTGATGACTATAATTTTGATCAGGTTATGCCTGGACAAAAACTTTGACTGGAGAGGTATTTCTTAATTCATTCTGCCACTGTGTGGGCTAAGTAAGAAATGCACAGAACAAATGGGAGAGTGCCTGGCTCCTAACCATAGGCACAAAAGAATCCATCAAACAGATGAAAGAATCAGTAAAATAGAAGCATAGCTGATGATGGTATAATTTGCCAGTAATTATATATTGAAAAGTATAGTAATTTCTGCCCTGTTGTGAAAATCACTAACGTTATTATGTCAGACTTGGAGAACTAACTAGGAATTGCAATACATTTTTGGTCATAAAGCGTATCTCTCCTAACATAGCCAACCCTTTATTAGTGCCCTTTGTCTGTTGCAGAGGTAATAATAAGACTATGTGATAAGTGATTGTGTCCAAAGTCATACAAAAGCCACAAGGATTATCTCCTGTTTCATGATGTTCTGTGAGAAATCGCATCCTCTCATGTAGTCCTTTTACAAAGCAAAGGACAAGCTCTGGGTCTTCTGTTTTATCTGAGGTTGTGAGAAGCAGTGATCTGTGATAAATCAATGAAATCTGAGCAGGTAGCTGATAAAAAGGCTAAAGCATAAACTTAGGCTATTTCTGCACTACGCTATTGTAGTGCTATTATTCCACTTTTAACATCCTGTGGAACTCTGGGTTTTATAATTTACTGAGGCCAAAGAACTCTCTGGCTGAGAATTCCAAATGCCCCTCCCTAAATTGTAAACTCTGGGATTCCACAGGATGTTGAAAGTAGAATAATAGCACTATAACTGTGTAGTGCAGATGTGGTCTAAGACATATAAAGTAACTGATACGCAGGAAATGAAATCAAAGCATTTCAGATAAATAAAAACCTTTAATATTCATTTCAGCCAAAGTCAGATTGGTTGGTGAGATAAAAGAAATCTGTTAAAGGAATAAAAATATGTGGTTAAAGACAAGGGGGAAAAATAACAGATATAGATGAGCACACACTTGCAAAATGTAGTTCGAAGCAGCCTAATCTGATAGTCTTGTTTGGAAGAATAACACATGTTCTAGACAAGGAAAGGGTGCTAGTGTTGAGTGTGAAAAGGTGATGTATGGAAGTGACTTCATTATTTTTTGTTCAGAAGCACCATAGCTACTTGATGGTGTTAGAAACATGGGTCTTTAACATTTTTTTTAACTGTCGTTGGCCACTGTGACAGTTAGCAGTAGAATCAGCAGGCTCTTCTCAGTCCTATGCAACACCTATGATGTTCTGCGGGAAAATGGCAGATCCCATTGGCAGCCACAATTTTTTCGCTCTGCACTGTATTACATCTGTGGAACAGTAAGTAAAAATGATAACCACTGTCCACTAGCTTCTGAGAACTATGCTGCTGCTGCCATCATAGATAGTGGCATGCTGTTTTGTTTTAAAACTGTAACCACTCCTACTTACAAAGGTAATTTCACCCTGCCCCAGTCCCCAAGACCAATGGGATGTTGTATTCCCTGTTTGTGGGTTCCCCATAGTCATCTGGTTGATCACTATGGAGAAAGAAGAACAGATCATGCAGGCCTTTGCCCTGATTTAGTAGGGCTCTTCTTAGATTCTCATAAGAAATTTCTTCCTCTCCAAAATACTTACAGCTCAGCACGTTGTAAAATATGTGATACAATATTTCAGGTTGGAAAATGCAAGCATGCAGAATGGGATCAGAAAGGAATGTGCTAATGGGAAATAAGAGAAAGTTTTTTCCTGAAAGGATTACATTTAACTTGGGCAGAGAGAACCATGTAATGTGGTGCACCTCATTATGCTAAATCCAAGTATACTTGTAAGTGTGGAAATGTACCCAGCCAAATTATATGGAACTTATGCTGATGCCAGGTTTCCGATGATATGTGTACATGTTACTGCTTTTCCAGAGGGGCTGCCAAGTTAATGCAGATTTTTGTGGGAAATAACTCAACCTCTTTCATAATAGATTAAGTTCAATTAGGAATTTAAGGATACACACACAAAAACACACACACACAAACACATGTTCTGTGTGGTTTTGGATATGTATGTCTCTATAGTTCCCAGAAATTAAGAATTTCATAGATTCCAAGACAGAATATCACACCTTCATTTTCTAGCAGTCAGCAGTATAATTCAGACTGCCTGCCAGTAAGTAATTACATTACTTTAGCAGCCAAGATGAACCTGTAATTTTTCCATGTCAGTTAAGATACCATTTTTGTAAGCCAGCCTTACAATTTGCAGATTGTTTTGAAAACCTCAGAATAAAAAGAATCTACATGTAAAAAACAACTGAGCTGAAGACAACCCTGAATAGCAGACTTCACAGCTCTATAAAACACACATGAAAGGAAGAATTTAGCTGAATGTGCACACTTCACAAGGCCTTTAAGAGTGGGGAAGGGTGGGACTTTAAACCAGAGACGGCATCAGTACCTACTGCTTTCAAACTAGAATTACTGGAGCAAAAGATAGATACACTTAAGTCAACTTGATTTATACAAATTGCCTTCGTTATGCTACTTTACTGAGAGCTAAATTTTGGGTCGTTTGGTGGCACATGTCCACTTTCATATCTCTGAAGCAGGTGCAGTATTTCTACATGTGTACTTTGATTGCTGTTCTGTCCTCCCATTACTTGTCCTCAGAAATAAACAGAAAATTAAGTCATATTCAGCATTATTTTATATGTATAGAAGAAACATTATACACATGTGCAAGAGGTTGACTGCATGCCCAGCTACTTATTTCAAAATGACATTTTGCAAGATACAGCAAAGCCATTCTCTTATTTATCTGTGTAATGCACTTTCCCATCCATATTGACTGAGGGAGTTGAATAGAAATCTATAGTTCTGCATCCTACACCCCAGAAAGAAGCTACAAGGTCTTGGATCGCTGCCATAACCATTTTACTGTCAAGGAGGCACTAGGAAATTGCCTTCAATGTGGGGGCGGGGGAGGAATGCAGCACGAGGCAGTATTGAATACCTCCTTCTTTAATATCCAAAAAAGGATATGTGGACATGTAATTTCATATTATGTAGAAGCACATGTCACCAACAGGATTCCAGCCCCCATGTTCTAGAACCAAAACAAAACAATCTAGAGGCAGTTAATGTAAAATATCAGATCCTGACACAGTGTAATACAATGGGTAAATGATCACATTTGGATCAGGGATACATTTGTTCCAATTTCATCTCAGCCAACAAGCTTGCTTTATACCAATCATACTGTTTTGGCCTAACTACGTCACAGTACTGTTGTGACCAGCAGAATCTGCTGCAAAATGTTGCAGCACGGGAAATTTGTATTCCACCAGCCAGCCAGCCAGCCAGCCATGTCATTCCCATGATACCCCATTCCATTTTCCTTGCCCTTCCTCTGTCCCATATTCACACCAACAACCATGTGAAATTCTGTGTTCAGTGAACATGCTTAGTTCACCTAGGACTGTTTGAGCACCCCCACCCAAAAAAGATCTTACACAATTATGTGAGAGGGACCTCAATGAAGAGCTGACATCTACAGAGGAGTGGTGGGGCAAAAATACAATAAATAAGGAAAACGGTGAATTGGATCTAGAGTTCCTCTAAGTAGCACAACAGGGGGCACTTTTTGCTTTTTCCTCTTTGTCCCCTGTTCTCCCCTGAGAAATTAGTCTGGAAAGTTGATTAACCTTTGAAAACACTATGAGAGGTGGCATTGGAGCTACAAAGAAAGGAAAGAACTGGGAAAATCTTCCAACTTCTTCATCGAGGAACCTTGCTTCCCTGAGCCCTTCCCATTTTGGTAGGGCAACTCCAACCAATGGGTGCCACTTGCCAGGAGCATCTGTATTTCCAATGGCACCTGAAAAAATAGAAAGAAACAAATGAAAATCTTGCTGGGAATTTACCTTGTCATACCCCAATTCATGATCGTGTACTGTTCCATTTTGGCATTACACAGATGTCATGTTCTCAGCTAGGGAGCAGTGACATTGCTCTACCATCAAGATCACTATGCAAGTGGAATAAGCAGCATGGCTATTACATAACTATGCTGATACGCCAAGTTTTTCAATGCACAGTGATCCTAATGCACAATGTGTCCCACTGTGCATTGTTGCAATTCACTAGCTTGGTTGCATATTGTTTCAGCACTGTAGTGCCATCATTGTAAAGTTACATCTTGTAGCCCTGGCATATTTCTTAGGAGTAAATATTTTGGAAACTGAAAAGAATCAAATTGTACTGCTAGTACTTTCAGTTTGAGATAGTGTCTCCAAACAAATGCCAAAATTAATATGTCACTATCAGAATTTGTATTTATCAATTATATTTGTATACCACCTTTCTCCCAGCATAGGACTCAAGGCAGCTTCCATTAACAGATTAAAACAGCAAAACATTAAAAACAGTTAAAAACATTAAAACATATAAAATTATAAAAACCTATAGCAATATCCTATTAAAATTAAATTTAACAGGAAGAAATTACAAAGGCTTACTTATCTTGAATTTGTCAAGGGTTAATAAGAACAACGTACAAAAGGAAAGTACCAAAAAGAAAAAGTAAGAAAGCTGTGAGGATTCAGATAAAAGAAAGTATCTGCAGAATACTTACCACAGAACACAATAGTTTAGAGATGGGAGGTGTCCCAACTCTTATACTCTAATTCCCCCTAGAGAGCCTGTGTGGAAACCTTAACTAGTCAAAACTTTCATTTCCCAATATACATCAAGAAAGTAAGCTCTTTTGCACATTGTTCCAACTTGGAAAAAAGTGGAATATAAATCAATTTTTTTTTCTTTACTTCTTTGCTTTTTTTTTTCCTCTTCTCCTTTCTTTTCTTTTCTTTTCTTTCTCTTTCTTTCTTGTAACCTAAGCTTGAAATCAGTATGTTGGATCCAGCCATTACAAAAGTTTCTGTTTTATTGGCTCAGGCACTGACATCAGAAGAACAGTTTACTGTACCAATAGACAAACAATAGCCAGCATCTGCTGAAAAGCTATTTTCCACTGTTTTCAGATTCCCATAATTACATGATACATGAAGCCCCCACATTTTGACGCCCTGTTATCTTGATGCTTCTACATTAAGGACAAATTCCATTAATATAATGGGAAGTCCATTGTTCCTTTTGCCTGTGAACCCATGTATTATACCGTAGGGAGCATGAAGGACTTATGGAGGCTCACTTGGGACTGCTTGGGCATGCACACACTACTTGCAAAGTGAGCTGGAAGAAAAGAAAAGGCGATAAGTTGGCGGAGAGACTTTGCAAGCAGCGCACATGTCCAGTCAGTCCCAAGTGAGCCTCCATAAGTCCTTCATGCTCCCTACGGTATAGTACATGGGTTCTGCTTTTCAACCAATGCCATTTTCTGACAATGCTCTGATCCCTAACATGTCTGGTAAGTGAAGGAAGCCTGTAATTATACGAGGCTGAGTCTTCTCTGCAACATCTGATCATGAAGCTAAGGTACACATTTTCCTCTTTTGCACAGTGACCTGTACATACGTCCTGAAACCCAAGATACCATGAAGTACATAACTTAGGTTTACCTTGATTTTACTAAATTTTATTGATTTTATTAGGGATTTTCTTTGTGTTTAATTGTTGCCTTCCCTCATTCTTTCAGTTCTTCACTATTCCCAAGTAAGCTTCCTTGATATTTAATTAATATGATGCATTATTTTAAAATGTAATTTATTGCTGAAAATTTCACAGGAACCACATGGTTAGTAAGCTAATGCTTTTAGAACCATGGACGTGGAAGACTTACCTAATCTGACCCCCTTTCACTGCAGGCGTCCACAACTAAAGCATTTCTGATAGATGGCCATCTCTGCTTAAAAACATTGAATAAAGAAGACTCCACCAGCTTCTGAAGTGACATCCTTACGATGTTTCACAAAGTTTTGCTAAGTTCTGGGATCATAGTGATCTGTTCTTTCTTGTTTTTCTTTTGGGGAAACTTTGGGCAAAATCATCTGAGAGGCTTTTTAAACAGAATTCTAGAGCTCAGCTGCTGTAAAACTTAGCAACAAGGTTCAGAAAGACTCCAAACGGTGGGACATGAAAAGGTCTGAGCTAGGATTTCTTTTTGAAGGAAGCCTTACACAGAAGATATCCACAAAAAAAGGAAAAATCAGTCTTCCTTTCAGGTTTGTAACAGCAGCTAGGTCCACCAAATATTTACCATGGATGTATATGTAATAGCAAAAAAAATTGCCAATGGAAGAGCAGAACTGCTGTTATCCAACCTGTTGTAAAGTTCCATCTTTTGTTCATAGATAGATAGATATAAGATGGGATGTTTCTAAAAGAAGTACACAGTGTGCTCTCCCTTCATACTGTACCAAAATTATTGAACAAACAATGTGAACAAAATAATTTTGGACCTGAGTTTCTGGCATCGCCTAGCTAGAATGGCCACTGCTATGCTGATTGAGAGACACGGAGAATTGTAGTAAAAATAACTGTGCCACAATTCCAGAGAAGATATTTGAACATTTGTGTTTGGAAGCCACAACCTTTTTCTGTGTCATCCTAGCCATTTCTGTTGAAATATCTGGACACAGCATGGTATAGCTTTTAGCACTGCTGCCTCTACTAAAACAGATTCAAAGACTGAAGCCAAACAAGAGAACAGGGTGGGGGGTGACAGCTTCTTTCGCCAAGTCACTCAGATGTGGGTCAAAAGAGAGTGCCTGAAATTCCTCTAAGCCTGCCAGCCCACATTAATGCTTTTCTAATCACAACCATAGCAAGATATACACTAAAAGTACACACACACACGTTGCAAATGAGGAACATACCTGTATGTTTTGCCAAGGTAAAGATTCAGTCAGGAGCCAGTGTGGTGTAGTGGTCGAGTGTTGGAGTTGGACATTGAGGGCCAGGGTTCAAATCCCCTCTTGGCCATGGAAACTCATTGGATGACCTTGGGCAAGACACCTTCTCTCAGCCTCAGAGGAAGGCAAGGACAAATCCCCTCCAAACAACTTCTGAATAAGAAAACCCTGTGATAGGTTCACCTTAGGGCTGCCATAAGTCAGAAATTAGTTGAAGGCATGCAACAACAGCAGCAACAACAAAAATTCCAGTCTTTCCTTCCTTCCTTTGTTTCTTTCTCTGGTTGGGGGCCTTATTGATCAAACAAAAATGGGTGGGTGAAAGGGTTAACTCTCTCTCTCACACAGCAGGGGCTTCTAGATATGCATTTTGTTTTGTTTTATTTTGTTTTATATTATTTTATTTTCTTGACCTGCATTTTCAGATCCTTTGGCTAAAATTCAGTTGCTAGTCTAAACTACAATGCACCTATTGAATCAACTGTTGAAGGCGAGGCAAGTCAGCACTAGGGATGTAAATCTTTGTAAAATTTGTTCTCACAGGCAAAAATGAATAATTTTACCATTCTTCACTCATATGTAATTTTTTTTATTCAGAATAAGTCCTGAACTGTGAAGATTCTTGCCCATCTAGTATTCTCATCGGAGTTTTCAGACACTTGAGAAAACCCTTCTTTTGACCTTTAAAAAATCTTCTAATAGTTTTTCCATTCCTCTTCAGCACTAATGCAAACCTTATTGTTTCAACAGGTCTATTTTTGTTGGAACTGTTGGACTTAGGGAAATACTGAACAGTCTCTAATGAACACTCTCATAATTGAAAGAGGAGCACCTATAGATACTTATGCAATTGCTTTTAGAAAATACTAAGTCACTGTGATTCTAGAACCTACGGTTTTCCCAGGTCTTTACAATGTTGTGTAACTCCACTGCTCTGATATGGTTTAACTGGCAAGATATATTAATTGGCAGATATTTTTATTTGGCATAAAATAGAAATCATATACAATGGCTAGAAAGAGGCCATGTGAAAGGGTTTCTGGCTGGAAATAGGTCAGAGAAGACCCTAGCATGACCCTAAGTCACAGGTTCACTAGGAAAACCTGACTTGATGACTCTTTCAATGAAAACAATGTCAGCTTCAAAGTATTCCCTGTGGTTTGCATATCCTATAGAAAGGCAAAGCCATAAAACTGGCTAACAACTTAATCTGGCACCTATGTTTCACAAGTTCCAAAAACAAAGAGTCTTGCTTGTTTGATAGTGCTGGTTCAGGAAAACAGGAAGATTTCAAACAAATCCATATTTGCATCATCCTCACACCTGTGATCTTTTTTTCTGATCTTCAGTCAGACAGACTTGAAAATCTTTTGCCATCCACATGTTAAAAGCCATCAACTTGTTTCCTTCAGACATTAAAAAACATTTATCTCATCCTGTCTCTTTTTCCACTGTGCAAGACACAGGTAAAGAGTCATTAACACCTCATACCACCAGGGAAGATTTTTGGGTACAAAGAGCCCTTGATTTTGGGTCACACAGATAGCACTTCAGTTTCAAGAGTCCTCCTTGTCATTTTGCCTTTTAGCTTGGGCATCAGTCCCAGCCACATCACCATTTTTCTGTTTATTTCTGGATGGAAAATATAACCCAAGTCCCTTTCTATTCCTCTAATCTTCCTCCCTTTTCTTTCAAGTTAGCCTTGTGTGATCACTCATGTGTGTGTATCTGTTGTATATGTGCATGTATGTCTTCCCCCAATAAAACATATTTAAATTGCATTATAAGTTTTCTGACTGGTTTCTTTTGCAGTAATCTGGTAAACATAGGTGTCAGATCTTGCTAAGTTGTCCCCCTCTCACACGGCCATGTTTGAGCTAATTATTCCCCATATACATTTTGGGGTAACAGTTGACTTTCCAAAATAACTCTCAAAGTAACATCTGGAGAAGGATGAAAAAGTGCAGAGGTGATATTAACCCTTCCCCACATAAATAATAGTTACCAATTTTTTATATAATTGGTAACTATTATTTATGTGGGGAGGGGTTAATATCACCTCTGAGCATATTTTTTTATTTTTTGAAATGAGAAGAAAGAGGTAGATTTTAAAGGCTCTCATTAGCTGTCAAAATGGGACAAATAAGCAATATAAAGAACAGTGTTCCTGAATCAAACTATCCCAGTGTAATAATTTGTTAAATCTTTCAGAAAATTTCATTTCCCATGCCTGCTTAGGTTCTTGATGCATGTGGATGGATTAATAAAATCCAAATTCTCCATCTCAAGGTAAGATTATTTTGGCTAACTAAGAAAGATCCAGTGGATGTAGATCATTGTTGTTGTGTAGCTTCATGTCATTTCCAACTTATAGTGGCCCTCAGGTGAACCTATAACAGGGTTTTGTGGGGCTGTGTGTGTGCTGGACCCAGTGTCACCCAGTGGGTTTCCATGGCCAAGCAGGGAATTGTACCCTGGACTCTGGAGTCATAACCAATCCTCAAACCACTATACCACACTGGCTTTCATGCAGGTAATACCTCATCCATATGACTAATTAATGAAGCTTAGAGAAAGCCAGGAAGTGATATTGTAGGTCCTTTTTTAAACAAAGATCATTTAAAACCATATGCTACATTTTAGAAAGTTTTCCTCACTTTCTCTCCTGTCTCAACCTTCAGGAAAATGATTTTTATTCTTGTTTCTACTGAATTCTATGTACTGTGATAAAAGAGCCACTAGAGGTCAGTAAAGTGTAGCAGAAAAAGGCAGCCCAAGCCTGATGACCTAGCATATCTTCATTGCTCCAAGGAATACAATTAAAGTTTAGCTTGGCCAAGTATTGAAAATTTCTAATTGCTTTCAAAAATTCAGGATGGCTCACATCTCATTATTACCTGAATTATTTAATCAATGGGATATTTGAATGTCCTAACAGGCAGAAGGAAATTAGTATAAATGACTAATAAAAAAATTGTGACAGACTACAAAGGAAAGGATTTTAGAGCACCGTGACCTTTAGAAAGATAGGGTGACGTGCCGGATGTCAGGACTACCCACAAGAATTAAACTGTGTCAAATCATGAAGAGTTCTCCTGGAAGAATATGTCAGCAAATAATTAATATATATTAGCCATTCAAAGAAAAGACTTAAATGAAAAGCTCTTTGATTGAAGTCTCCAACATTAAGAATCTAATGGCTCGTGGCTAAAAAAGGAGACATAAGAAATCACGTTGTTGAATTCAGTTTGATCTTTTCCACATGGCTCTCCAGGGATGTATTACCCTGAAGATGCGACAATGCAACAGAGGATTCCTTCTGAATTTATACTTCAGTATTTCTTATCATCATAATCTTGTTGTACCAAAAGGAAGGAAGGAAGGAAGGAAGGAAGGAAGGAAGGAAGGAAGGAAGGAAGGAAGGAAGGAAGGAAGGAAGGCAGGCAGGCAGGCAGGCAGGCAGGCAGGCAGGCAGGCAGGCAGGCAGGCATAGATAGATAGATAGATAGATAGATAGATAGATAGATAGATAGATCGATAGATCGATAGATAGATCGATAGATCAATCGATCTGAGGTTTAACAACGTCTCTGGAATGTTTTAAATGATGTATTGAAGGAACCTGTTTTTCCAGATGTAAAATGAATTAAGATGTAGAATATAAAAAATGAATATATAAATACAAAATATAAAAATATAAACATGAATATATGAAATGAAATGAATCTGCCCCCCAAACATTATCTGCTGTGCTTTCTTCTGCAATTGTGAATGGCAAATATTCTCTAGATTTGTTGTCATTCCATTACACCTCAAATTTAGCTATGCTATTCTGTGATGGTACAATCAACCCAACAGGACATCTGTATTTTATCTCCAGCAATGTTTCATATTTAGTTTCAGTATCTGATATACGGCAGCTGATATCTGACGATGTCAGATGCTTGACAAGTAGTAGTAGTCAGTAGTTATCAGCCTCTGGCAGCTGATGTGCAATAATTTCATCCACTCACTTATGATATCATAAAACAATCTCTTGAATAAGTCAAGAGAGTGAAAGAAAGGAACATTTCATCATGATTCTGCAATATAAGTAATGAGGTTCTGCAATATAAGTAATGAGGTTCGGTGTCAATATCAGTGTGAAAATCCAAAATCACAAATGAAATTATACTGGCTCTTGAAGGAAATGAAAGCTTCATTCTCAGATTGATCTCTGGGAGCTGTTCAGTACTCTTGAAGGAAGCATCTGACCCAAGGCAAGAGATGGGTTCCTAATCTTGGCTCCCCAGTGACCCAGCTGTGTGAGGCCTGGAGCCAGATTACGCCCACCTAGAGATGCCTAAGGTATATTCCCCCTAAGTCATAGCTGCTCAAGTGTCTCCACTCCTGCCAGTTGTGTCAGAAGTCAATGTGATAAATCAACCGCTGTATACAACATGGAATAGGTGAAAAAAAGTGTGTCTACAACCAATCGAGGCACACCAAAAACAGGGGAATGGATAAAGCCAGTTTGCAATGGGAATGAGGGGGAGCCAACTGGAGGAAAGAGAAAGGAGCATACATGGACCAACCTTTAAAGGGGATGAGGATGCTCTGGCAACATGCTGAGGCATCTTCACCCCATGACATCCAGCATCTTTCTCACACTCAAAGTGGGGAGGAGGGAGAGAGCAAAGTCACTTCCTGCTAAATCACCCAGGAGTGAACTTGTGTGGATCATTAGTAGGAAAGTGGCTTCTGCTGCCTTCTTTCCATTTACAGTTCTCAAGATCTAATCTAATGTTTCATTACCCATTATTTTCCTTACTGACCCTTAAACTTTTCAACTTGGCTTTTCTTCTTTTTTATTCATCCCTTTGCTTTGTTCCATTCTCTTCAATCATCTTCTCTCAAAGTAGTTAGTTTTAAGACCAGCTTCATTTGAGCCAGGGGTATAACTCTAAAATCTCGTAATTCTGGCAGCTTAGCTCTGGAAAACAGCAAGTAATAGGAAGGAGGAGGAGGAGGAGGGGAAGAGCTGTGAGGACTAACATAGTGATTTTGCAACTCCAATTAAACTCCAGCCAGCAGAATTTAGTAGAACATGGATTCCCATGTCAGAAACATTTTTTAGGCAGACCTACGCTTTGGCACTCCAGTGAAGCAGAATCTTTTCCAAAAGCATTAGCTGTGATTCACTGGAAGAAAACAGATAGGCAAGCAGCCAGCCAGCCAGCAAAACATTGTCACTGCTGGATTGCCTGTTGAGGAGGAGAAGATGGAGAATAGGGAGGGAAATAATATTTGAAAATATTTTTTTAAAAATGATTGAAAAATGGCTTTCTTGCTGCTCTGTAAACCCCGATGAAGGAACTACTGGACTGACAAGAACCTGCACCATTCAGGACTCATTTTGTAAAAAAATTTTAAAAATAGAAAATAGTATTTTATCCACAGGAAACAGCATTTTTCTTCCCAGAAAATATTTCTACACTGAAAAGATCGGGCATCTCTACAAAAATATTGTTTTCTGGGGAACAAATTTGCAAAAATATTATTTTCTGCACAGAAAATGCTGTTTGTGCAAAAAGTTTGCACAGGATAAATCCCAAACTGCAAATAATCTGCAAAAACTGCAGCTTTCAAAAGACTTAATTTCTAATTTCCAAAAAATGCCTAAAGTTACTCGTTGCTTCTTTCAAGAGCTAAATCAGAGAAGAATTAAATCTCTAGTAGAGTAGGGAGAGGGAAAACTTCTGGTGTCTTCCCCAAGATCTCATTTCTAAAGCAAGCACTTCATTGTGTAGAATACTAGAATGCCATCCCCTCCAGGAGGAAGTCCTTGGATGGACAGGGAACAGATCACAATGCAGCAGGAAGAGTCTGCGCCCAAGTCTCCATTTCCTTCTGACTCCCACCCATCAGCCTCCTGGAAAGTTTTATTGACTCCTAGATTTTGTGAGAGCAACATGAAAATTCCATCCACATTTTTAATAGGAATTCAGGATTATTGTACATATTTAAAAGAAATTCTTACTGGACAATTGTCCCAAGCTCAGAAGAAAAGGAGCAGCTACAGTACCAGAATGGATATGGTTGGGCATTATGGCTCTCAAGATATTACCACAGTGAAGATGACCAGACTGCAGAAAATTCCAGTCGTTGGAGAATCATCCTTTTATCTCCCCTTTTCAATCTGAAAATTGCCTTACAGCTACGGCATTCCCAGCATTGCATTTGTTAATTTTTGACAGATGTACCCAACCAACGGCTTAGCGCTGAAAGCACCAAATGTTGTGCCATCATGATTATCTCTGCATGCACACACACAATAAAATGAATTGTTGTTCATTGCAGATGTTCCTTTTTTTTTTTTTGGTAAAGATCATTTTGTACTAAATTACAAAACAAAGAGAAACAGAAATCTTTAATAGTTATACCTTCTGTCATAGACACTATTTTTTTTTACACTCTAAAATTATTTAATATTATTTAATATTAATAAATATTAAATAGGCATCATTGGTCCCCAAAAGACGAATGTCTGCTTTGTATTTCCCCCATAATCCAGCACTTGAAACATTTGCATTGTTTATCACATTACAGTATTTTCCTCATCCATCTCTTCCTTACTGCAACTTCTGCTTACACCAACCAAGAGATATACAACACTCTCAAATGAACAAATCGGTTAAACTGAAACTCAGCAGAATTAAGCAGCAATGATAATGTCTTTCACCCTTGATATATTCCTTCCTGTCCAGAAGGAGCCAACAGTGAATTTTGAAGGTTCTCCTCTGACAAGATGAAGACTGAAATTCTATCAATAACTTATACTTGTAAGTGTGGCTTATGTATGTGTGTATCTTTTGGAACAGATTTCAGAGACCTATTCTTTAGCCCTTTGTGCCCTACCCCAAATCTCTCCTCAACAGCTGTGAAGCTTGGGAGAGGCTGCTCATACTTATCAGCAGAGATGAGGGGGAAGTTCAGAGGAGGAAGATGTCACTGGTCTTGGTTACAAAGGGAAAGGAAAGGAGGGCACACTTCATCTAGAAGTATGTCCTCATTGCCTCTTTGGAGCCAAAACTAGTCATATCCTCTTCCTCTTTATTGCCTTTCTGTCTATCTTCTCCCCACCGGTAAGCAGAACCACCAACACCAGCTCCCAAACTGCCAGGATAGGGGATTGAACTGCAGTTGTTACTCTCTGCTTGATTGATGCAGGATTCTGGCCATCGTGACACATTTTATCATATGTGACTATAGTAACCAATTTTTTTTAATAGAAAGGAAGTAGGGCACAATGCACCAACAGAAGACAAAGATGGATGCAAACCAGCTTGTTTCATCTATGTCAGTTTTGTAGGTGTTCATTCACAGTCATTTTCTTCATTTCCACATCAACCTGCAATTTCCTTAGAGTATCTGAAGTCGCATATTGTATCTTCAAATATTTTTATTAATGTATCACATTTTCACCCTGCCTTTCCATCAAAAACAGTGCACAAGGCAACTAATAGGCATCATTTAAAAAACTAAACAACAAATCATTGAAGTCATCACAATGTTCAATGAACATTAAAACCATCCAAAAGGACAGTTTAAGGAGATGTGTCCTCACATCCCACCTGAAAGCAGAAAGAGTAGGAACCGATCACAGCTCTGAGGAAATTCCATTCCACAACCTGGAGCAACATAGGAGAGGGCCCTCTCCCATGTTCCCATCTTGTGGGCCCCTTCAAGTGATGGTGTGCTCAATGGTGCCACTCCTGGAGATTTTAATTTCTGCATATGTTTGCAATGAGATAGGTGGTCTCCCAGACAGCCAGGTCCCAAGTCATTTAGTGCTTTAAAGATTAAAACCAACACTTTGAATTCAGTCCAGAAAGTGATTGGAAAGCAGGATATGCCTTTCAATATTGGAGTAATATGATTTTAATACCATGTACCATCTAGACAGTACACATTTTTGTAAGAATTTGAATCAATAATACATGTTTGAGCTGAAAAAAAGTATTACAAAATTTGCCAGAATGTGAAAAACTTCAGGGTAACTGCATTCATATCTACCAACTAGTTTAGGAAATACAAATGAAGTGATTCACTTTAAAAATAGGGGCTGGATGAAATTTTTGAGTAGCCCTAATCCATACCCACATGTACAGCACATCAAAAAGGAGTTCAAGACTAATATCTTGGTATGTGATTTTTTTTTTTATTTTTTATTTATTTTTTTGCCTCCCATGATAGGAACTGAAGCAATGTTACCTGAGTTGTTCAACAAATGGTTCCTTTTATAGTATTAGACTCAGAAAACATGGATGGGATTTAACATGCCATGAATTGTTACCTCTGGCAACAGTATTAAAAACTCATTACCAATCTCTTTGTAGTTGATGATGATCTACAGTTGGAACAGCTGGAATTATTAATTAATAGTAATATGTTGAATTTCCAAAGCAATAATTAATCTAGTGACACGTAAAAGTGTAAGATAATCATTCCAGATATAACTGAGGACTAAGAACTGAAGAGGCACTTCAACCAATAACTTTCAGAAGGAATGTAATTTAGTTTTGTTGTCTTCAAGATGAGATCATAAATACTCTAAAGATTGCCTTCCCCCTGAGAACATTTCCTAATTTTATAAAAATCCTGCCAACTTTTTGACCAAGTCTTTTTGCAAGCATATTAAATCTGAAACAGAGTAGGCAATGACTTTCAAGCTATGTTTCTTTTGAACAGATGAGATTGTATTTCATGATACGCATCTTGGGAATTGTTAGGTTTGTAATGACATTTTGTAATACAAATTAATTTTTTGTGTTTCTAGAATCTATTGTGTTTCTAGAAAGAAAATGAAGTTTTCAGTGAAAGGAAGGGAGTGCTTGCATCTGCTAGTGTGCAGCATAAGCAACATGTTTATTGACACACATGTTTTTTCTGAGATGACTTTATAACTCAAGTATGCTCTGTTCAATAAGTCAGTGCTGCCAGTTTAGATTAGAATCCAGCATCTTTCTGGTCTTCCAATGTGTATTGGAACATACATGTACATATGTGGATGCATGTTATGTGGTATAAGTTCTACGAATCTGTTCCTCCATTAAAATAAATGGAGTGTCCCCAAAACCTTGTGCATCTCTGAGAACCCATAAATCTCTGGGCTGAAAAAGTAGCAGGGAAAAGGGTGGGTTACTACATAATTGCCGTAAGGCAGTATGATCAAAGTTGTGAAATAATTAACAGTTGTAACAAATAAAAAAGTGTTCTTGTGTGACTACAAAAGATTCTGGTCTGTAGCATTGGTGGAAAAATTGCTACAAACATTATAAGAGTCTAGAGGACAAACACAGATGGATAAATTTACTGAGACAATGTATTCTAAATCAGGTGAGAATGTGTTCCAACAAATGAACACTGGGTGTAATTCTCTTGGCTGGCTCTGGGCTTTTCCAGATTGGTCTAAATAAGTGTGAGTTCCTGTGATATAGATGTTTGGATCTTGCCAGGTATTTCTAGTGTCTCCTCCATGTCCACATACCACTCATTCCATTCATTTCAGAATCTATTTGTAGTGATTTTTTGAACCAGCATTAGGACTCTTCTAACTGTACTATACTAGTATTATAACTAAATAAAAAAAGAAAGGAGAAGAGAAAGGAGCATTGTGTCTGATGCATTCTTGGAATTAAAAAGAAACATACCCAAGTGTGGGAATAAAATGTTGCAGCTGGTGCTAGGAATTGATGGAAAATAGTCCAGGACAACAGAAACATTTTTTGGAGATATATAGTGTAACAAATAGTGCAACTTCCCAACAAATTTGTCCAGTCTGGAGGAGCCCTCTTCTTTTGTTTCAGATGTTTTACAGCTATGAAACTGTAATAAAATTGAACCAGGAACATATTTATCATTTCTGATAGAGCAGAAGATTTATTTCCATTACTTTATACTTGTGTAGCTAATGTGTTTTACACATTGTGATCTAAGTTAACTTTATTGTAAGTTGACTCTTTTCTTCTTCTTCTTCTTCTTCTTCTTCTTCTTCTTTTTTCTTCTTCTTCTTCTTCTTCTTCTTCTTCTTCTTCTTCCTAGTAGTAGTGAAATCTCCATCACTAAATATGTTCTGAAGTAGTTTGCAGGTAATTATCTGACAGAATTCCTTTTGGTTAAAGTTGATATTGTGCAAGATTCTGGCTGGAAGGTGAGGTTCCTGCTTTCTGCATATACATAGAGTAATAGTGATGGAATATGTTATTGTTGGTATCCATTTCTCAAAAACTACATTTGTTCCATTTATGCTCACATTTTATACCACCACCATTGTTGCCTTGAATTGGATGGTGTTCTGTTTACTCTGCTAATGACAGGGAAACTGTTGACAATCTTTGTACCTTCAATATCAGATATAAGAGAGAAGTATGTAAAAATGGGGGGAAAGAGGTTATTTGAATAAACATGATAATTACTTTTGCTCTAATTTCTCTGTGTCATTTTATATATGACATCACCAAATCACATCTAAAAATATATGTAGCCACAGGCAGCTAACAGAAATTAAGACTCCAGCATAGAAACCACCAGAGATGATGGGTCCAAATGCTTAATACATTAAATACATACCATGCAATGATCTGGGCTTTCTTCCTGATTCTCAAGTAAGTATGCAAGACCTCAATCTGGATTGGAACCACTCTGGAAGTGTGGGGGAGATTTATATCTTTTCCCCAGTTGCTTGTTTTCTGAAATTCACCCAAGAAAAAAGGAGACCCCTCTAATTGTGATCTTCAGAAAACAAATGGCAGAGGGAATTTTAGCTCTTTTGTATCTGCCCTTGGTGGCTACAATCCAGATCAGTGTTCCACACACTTAATTGTATTTAAGAGACAAATATAAGTTCAGCCAGAAGCCTTTTGGTGTAGTATGGCATCGTAACTGCATTAACATAGCTGGGAAAAGCAGGTGGGAAAAGCATATGGGTGCATTGGTCATGGACAAATGAAGACAAAGCGTTCAGGGTTGGCAGATATCCTTAATTATCTGTTAGTCCTGACTGAAGTAGAACCATTGACTCCACAGGATTTACCTATGTGCTGACTCATCATTTGACATTTGATTCAACAGGATTCCAGCCATCTTCTGCCTTCTGTCTCTGCCACTGTGTGATCTTGGAAAAAGCGCAGTCTTGAGTGTGGTACACCAAGAGGATTCAAGTAGCCCAATTCTATGATACTCAGAGGACTTTGGACTGAGGTGTCATTAATACACAAAGAATGCTGAACTCCATTGCTCTTTCTTAAATTGATTCAGATGAAGTTGTGATGTGTGCCTGAGGGTGGTGAACCAGTGCTTTTGTGAAGAAACAGACTGAGAGAAGGCCAATAAACTGAAACTCAGGGTAGACCAGAGAGGAATTCTTTTGGTGGGAAGTTCATTTGCTTATGTTAGTAGTGTTCACCTTGTGCCAGCTGGGGTTACATTCTCGAACTGACAAGAGGAGCAATCCATAACACATGGGTTGAATCCCTCATACACCAGCTGATGCAGGAGCCATCCACGTGCCATTTGAAAACAACTGTTAACTGCTCCTTGTCCCCCCTCCATCCAGTTCCTTTTTCTCCTGCGAACCAGCTGGTTGTGCTTTTCTGTCCCTCTCTGGTTCTTTGACTAAAAACTATTTTTCCGACTGGGAAAATGTCAGTGAAGGCTGATATTGAGTCGCAGGCTTCCGCCTTGATCTGAAGCACTGCAGTAGCACAGGGCTCAGACAAGGAAAGAAATCAACCAGTCCAAAAAACCGCTTTTCAGCGGGTAGCGGACGAGGTTGTCTCAAAGGGAAAACAGCATACCGTCCAGAAAACTGCTTTACAGCAGGTCACGGATGAGGTTGCCTCAAACGGAAATCAGCTTACCATCCAGAAAACCGCAACTTTGCGGGTCACGGACGAGGAGTCTGGCAGGGCTGGCAAAGTCAAGCCACAAAAAATGCTTTATGATGAGCACTCTATGGACTTAAGGAAAATATTCCTAAGTTCCAGCGAGAGTGAAGTGGAGGAAATAAAGTTGGTGCCTGAAGCGGTGGAGTTCAAAAAAGCTAAGGCGAAGGACAAAGCAGATAAGTTAAAGAAAGTGAAGAAAACTGGCAAAAAGAAACTCTCAAAGGGGTCAGACACAGCGAAAGTACTTACCATCGACAGTTCAGGGCGCCATCTTGATTCCGGCCCTTCGACGTTGACGCAGTGTAGCTATACCAGGGCCTCAGAGGCCTCTGAGGCAAGCATGGGGGGCGGAGCTTCAGCTTATGTCGCTGTTTTGGCTCGCCCAATCAAAAGCACTACAGTGGCACCAGAGAGAGAGCAGGGGTCCGCCATTCCACACTGCAGGGCATCTGAGTTGGTGGCTGCGGCCCAGAACCAGGGCCTACCTCTGGAGGTTAAACAGTTTTTATCGGAATGGATGCGGGCAGCACCCGCTCGGCCCAGGGAGAAGGAGGCAGCAGTATGTGAGTCCCAGTGGGGTCTAGGAACTGTTCCTCTGCAGTGTTCCAGTAATGAATTTTTGGGAGACATGCAGCAAATGATTAATGAGGCTGTTCGGGCTCAAGTGCAATCTGTTTTATCAGCGCAGTTGCTGCCAATGAATTTTAATCCAATGAATTACAACTTAAATGATACCCAAAATCAGTTCATGCTATGTCATCTAATTAATTTATTAAACTCAAAAGGACAGAATCAATTTCCAATATTTACTCCAATGAATTCATACAACAAACCGGCAGGACAAGAGGCTACTGCTAATGACTTTAACCAGCCACCATCCAAGAGAAGGCGAATGGAATGTGAAGAAGATGAAAGTGTGGACCATATTAGAAATTCTAACAGTGTGCAAACCATTCCTTCAGAAAGAGAAGGAGGTGATAAAATTACAGTTTGTGAAGGAACATAGGAAGGAGAAAAGAGGAAGTCAGCAGGAAGTGATAGGTAGTGATGTGGAAGATGAGTTACAGGAGGAGAATTTAGACATGGAGGACAAAGAATTCATCTGTACTGATGAGGAAGAGGATGAGCAGGTGGATTCGGATAGGCTGTTTGATGTGCAGGTGTTCCGTAACACTCTAAAGAGAGTGCTACAGACATTGGGTTTGGAATTCAACAAGGAGATAAATAGTGAGAACATCAATAAAGAAAATCAAATAGCTTCTGTTATTAAAAAGAAGGAGGCAAGGGGCTTAGAGCTACCAATGCCAGAGTTTTTTAAAGATGTAATACTGAGTGAGTGGTCTGCACAGTGGTCAACTAAGAGATTACTGACTTATTCTCAGAAGTTATACTCTTTCGTAAAGTCTGAGGTTGATTTCCTTAAGGCGCCCAGTGGACGCCCCAATTGTAGGATTGTTTTCGGGGGCCATTGTCCCAAGAGAGGGTGACACACAATTAAAGGAGGTAGATGAGAGGAGAGCAGAGACCTCCCTAAAAAAGATGCATGAGGCATCTTCCTTAGCTATAAAGGCCTCGGTGGCCACCTCCATGTTTGCGAGAGCTGGAGTGCTCTGGACCCAGGATATTCTGGATAATCAGGATTTGAGTGTGCAAGAGTTATTGAAAGCTGTGGATAGAGTGCAGAGAGTACTAAAATATGTAGCGGATGCTGCTCATGATGCTACAACATTTGCAGCAAGAAATATAAATTTGTTAACAATTGTGAGGTGTTTGTTGTGGTTAAGGCACTGGGAGGTGGACCAAAAGTCTCGCAATAATCTGGCCTCTGTCCCTTTTCAAGGGGAGCTCCTGTTTGGGGCTAAAGCATTGGAGAAGGTCTTGGTTGAGACTAGGGAAAAGAAACAGGTAATGCCCACCTTGCAGAAGAAGAAGGTTGATAAAAGACCTTTCAGAGGTTCAAACTACTTTCGTGAAGATAGATCATATGGATTCTCTGCAAGGGGGTCTGAGTACAGATCTGGTAGATTCCAATGGAACAGGCAAAGGAATCATATTCCCATGAGCATGAGCAAGGAGGACAAAAGGTACCAGAGATTCAATTACCAGGACAATCACTTCCAATTCAAGGCGCTGCCATTCGGTTTGGCATCAGCGCCTCAGGTGTTCACGAAGGTACTGATTCCACTGATAGCGTTCCTCAGAGTTCAGGGGGTTCAGCTTTACCCGTATTTAGATGACATACTCTTAAAAGCAGCCTCAGAGATCAGATTGAGGAAGGATGTGCAGTTAACCATTCAGACATTGAAGGGCTATGGTTTTCTTCTCAATCTCAAGAAGAGTTCTTTAATGCTGGTCAGGGTGCTTATGCACTTGGGAGCACAGATAGACACCTCGAAGGGGAGACTATACCTTTCCTAAGACAGGTTAGTCAAGTTGAGGCAGGAAACTGCGGAGTTGCTGACATGCAAGTCAGCGGATCTGATGCGGCTGGCAAGGCTGTTAGGAATATTGGTCTCTTTGACACAGCTTGTGCAGTGGGGAAGTTGTCATGTGAAATCTCTGCAAAGGCTACTAATGCCAAATCAGTTTGCAATATCGGTAAAGAGACATTATCAGGTGCTTCTGACAAAACAAGTTCGGGAAGAACTCTCTTGGTGGCGAAAGGAGAGGAAGGTGGCTTCAGGGATTCCCATTCATATTTCCAACATGATCCATGTAACAACAGATGCCAGTCTCACCGGCTGGGGTGCGCACTGAGAAGGGCGTTCAGTGCAAGGCATTTGGACATACTTAGACAAGTGGCACAACATAAACTATCTAGAGTTGAAAGCCGTTCGCCTGGTGCTGCAGCGGTTTCAGCAGCTGGTGAGGCTTCACCATGTGAAGGTCTTCACAAACAATATGACAGCCAAAGCTTACATTTGCAAACAGGGTGGTTTACATTCAGTACCTTTGGTAGCAGACTCAACCAGGTTGTTTCGATGGGCAGAGAGAAATCAGAGCTCACTCACGGTGGTACACATGAAAGGAGAGACAAATGTGCAGGAATTGGCTGCACCCTGGAGAATGGTCTCTCAATGTAGAGGTGTTCAACACAGTAACTGCTGTTTTTGGTCAACAACTAGTGGACTTGTTCGCTTCTGCTGGGAACGCCAAATTAGAAAGATATTTTTCAATAGATGGAAGCAGAGGTGCAGAGGCACATGATGCTTTGTCAGTGAAGTGGCCGCTAGGCCTGCACTATGCATTCCCGCCAATACAGATCTTGCAGAAGGTTCTGTCAAAGATCCGCTTAGAAAAGGCAACAGTGGTTCTGATAGCGCCTTACTGGCCAAGGAGGCCATGGTTTCTGATATTGCTGAAAATGGCTCAGGCGCCTCCATGGAGGTTACCATGGAGGGAGAATTTACTCACCCAGGGGCCAGTGTGTCATCTGGACCCCAGGGGGTTGACTCTGGCAGCATGGAGATTGAACGGAGGTTTCTGATGTATCAGGGATATGCCGACAGTGCGGTTTGCACCATGTTGGGATCAAGAAGGATATATGATAGAACTTGGAAGGCCTTTCAGAAGTGGTGCAATAACGGGAAGGTCGCAGAATATGATGTGCAGATCTCCCATATTTTGCATTTTCTCCAAGAAGGCATTTGAACCACTACGGGACTCTTCATTGAGGTTCTTGACTTTCAAAACTGCATTCCTGCTGGCAGTGACATCAGCAAGAAGGGTGTCAGAGTTGGCAGCACTATCTGTTAATGACCATTTGTGTAGATTTGAGCAGGACAGGTTGACTCTGGGTTTCAACCCCTCCTTCCTGCCAAAGTGTGTGTCATCAACATCTCATCCAGAGGAGATACATTTGCCAACTTTCTGCCCAAAGCCAGTGCACGCTCTGGAAAAGAAATGGCACACGTTGGATGTAAGGAGAGTAGTAAAGGCTTACATTAAAAGGACAAAAGTTTTCAGGTGATCAGACACCTTGCTGCTGTCTTTTCAGCCCAAGACTTTAGGACAGAGAGCCAGCAAGTCAGTTATTGCTGGGTGGATTAAGACATGTATTTACCTTTGTTATGACTATGCTAAAAAACCTCAACCAGAAAATGTGTAGCTGCATTCCACCAGATCTATGGCAACGCCTGTGGCATATGCATCATCCTGTTCTCTAAAGGATGTGTGCAGTGTAGCAGGCTGGAAAGAGTCTTCTACTTTCATTAGACACTACAAGTTGGACAAGTATAAGTCGGTGCAAGCGGCTTTTGGCCGTCATGTGCTGCATACTGTGCTTTAAATATATACCCACCCAAAGAACATGGGAAGGTCCCATGTGTTGTGGATTGCTCCTCCTGTCAGCCCGAGAGTGAAGAGTTGGTACTTACATGAACGATCATTCTGGGATGACAGGAGGACAATCCACGCCCACCCTTAGGTCTAGGTTTAGAGTAGAGGTCTGGGGTGGAGGAAATGTGGGAGGAAACATAAAAAAACACAGAAAGAAGAGGAGAATAAGCAATTGTCTGGATGCGCTAGGAAACAGAACTGGACGGAGGGGGACAAGGAGCAGTTAACGGTTGTTTTCAAATGGCACGTGGATGGCTCCTGCATTGGCTGGCGCGCGAGGAATACAACCCATGTGTTGTGGATTGCTCCTCCTGTCATCCCAGAATGACTGTTCACGTAAGTACCAACTCTTCATTCTTTCTGGAAAAACAAGCTTTTAAGCTGTACATACACATTCATTCACCTCTGTCCCTGGATGTGAAGGACTACAAACAACCTCTGTGCCACAGAATGCCTTCTACCACCTTGGGCTAGTGCGCTAGCTGTCACCCAACCTGGATAAGAGATTCTGGCCTAATTAGAAATATTGCTTGAAGTGTCCTAGAACTTAGCTACAGCAGGTATGCAGAACTGAAAAAAGACCTACTTAGTGGTGGCACTCTAGATGTGTTATGTTCTCCCCAGGGTAAAATAACAGGTTCTTGACATTTAAGCACCAAAGAATTTTTAATGGCTATGATGATTATGATGATTTTATTTTCCCAGTTTTTTTTTTTACATTCTATATATTCTTTGCATGCTGCTAAACTTGTTTCTAAATCTCTTTATTTCTTTTTTCTACTCTTTCCATTGTGGCATTAAAATATTCTGTGTTTTTTTGTTTTAATGTATTTAACTGGGAGTTTTATCCTTTTGGAAACAGTCCTGGAAACATATTGGACATTAGAGGATCAACCTTGGAGTTGCATTAAACAAACAAGAAAAGCAACCACTCCAGTCTGAACATTATTGCTAACATAAATAGATACAAAAACAATGCCAGATAAGAAAATTTAATTGGAAGGTGAAGGGCAACATACACAATGTGATAAAATCCATAGAAAAAAATTGCATAGCAATTTGGGGGAAGGAAAGATCACTAGCTATGAAGGAGGAAACAATATCCCCAAAGCATAAGGGCACACTAGGTCTCAAAGAGTTTGATATAATTAGTGTTTCCAAAAGAAAAGAAGTAAGAGAACCAACTTTACAACAAGTGAGGATCACCTGAAGGTGAGCTTGGACAGCAAGTAGCAATCGCAGTCAGAACAGAGTGAGACAAATACAGAGTGGATGGACATGAGCACGGGTCAGAAAAAGGCACTCAGTGGGAGAGAGGTTGAATGTAATGAAAACAGTTATGAGATCTTTTTTATCGGACAATATACTTGGTGGAAGATAATAAAAATTGATTCGATGGCAGAGCAAAAGCGATAGATCAAGAAAGAAGATGGTGTCATCTTCTGCGATGAAAAATTAAGATATCTTGTTTGAAAAAAAATCATGGGAAGGGGGGATATTTTAATAGCTCAGTAAATAGTAAAGATACCATATCAATGTTTCTTTCATGACGAAGAAAAGAAAAAAGGCTAAAACTTACAAAAGATTTGTAACTGGCAGATATATCATAAACTTTTTATATGTGGATTTTTTTTCTAGAAAACATATTAGAATGGAAAAGCACATTGTTAGTTTGATTTTATGCAGTGATTTAATCCATCATGATTCTGCACGGAGTATGTGACTCAGCTATAATGCGGTGCCCTTTTTACATCACATAATTGCTGCAGTATGATTCTGTTTTAACTGCCATGGCTGCATCCTATGGAATCCTAGGGGTGTTAGTTTGGTGAGGCACTCTCTGACTTTCAGTTGTTGTTGTTAATTGTTGTCAAGTCAGCTTCAACCTATGAATGAAAGATCTCTGAAACATCCTGTCATCAACAGCTCTGCTCACGTCTTATAAAGTCAAGGCTGTGGCTTCCTTGATCAAGTCTACTCACTTGTAAGGGAGTTTTCCTCTTCGCCTAGTGTCTCCTACTTTACCAAGCATTATTGTCTTTTCTAATAAGTCATGTCATGTCATGTCATGATATGTCCAAAGTATGATAAGCTCTATATCCCTCCCTAAACAGCAGATCACAGGATTCCATAGTATGGAACCATGGCAGTTAGTGATATCATAGCACTGTAATTGTGAAAGGACTCTTAGGTCCTTTCCACACGGGGGTTAAAAAACAGTGTAGAGCGACCTCTGCCGGAGGTCGTCTACACCATAAAGTGGATTGAGGTGGACTACTTTTGCGTAGTTCCACACCCCAATCTGCGCTAGGGTGACCGGAAGTGGTGGCGCTGTGTGCTTTTTGAAAACCACTTTTTATGTGGTTTTTAAAAGGCACGGGGCGTGCAGTCCCATGCAGCCACGTCGCAGCACTTGGTGTGGATTTGCAGGCGCACGCAAGGGCGTGCCTGCAGATCTGCCAGGGGAGGGATTTTTGGCTGGCAAGGTTCTCTGGTTGGTGGAAAGCATCCGCCAGTCATAAGCCGCCATTTTGGGCACTGCAGGATGCCGCGGGACGCCGACTAGTGTGGAGCAGCGAAAACACGCTGCTCCACTGGCAACGGACTTACCCAGTTTAAAGTAAGCTCCATTTCAGCGTGTTTCTGGCCGTTTCTTCGCCCGCGTGTGGAAAGGGCCTTAGTTGTGCTAAACCTTTGGAATGCTCTCGTGACGGAAGCCTGCCTTGCCCTCCTCTTTGGATACATTTCCATCTGGCAAAAGCTTCCTCTTCATGTTCGTCCACAAGCAATTTTAACAGTCTCTTAACAGCGATAGATTTTAAAGATAATGTTACAGTATATAGTTTTACTCAGAACTTGGAAAAGTCACTTTTTTTGAACTAAAACTTCCAGTTGCCAAGCTGGCTATGGGATTCTGGGAGATGTCATCTAAATACATCCAAATGAGTAACTGTTACAAGCTCTGTTCTTTCTACTTAGTTAAACTGACCTTTTTTTAATTGAAGCATTATGCTGCTATTTGTTCTGGACTGCTATTTCCATCTTGTTTTTTCAGTTTTGACACAGATGCTTTATCACTTTTTGCGTTATGTTATTCCATAAATCATGTGGAAGGTACAGTGCAGGGCACATCAACACCAGGTTCATAATTATGCCCCCCTGCTCTTAAAAGGGCTGGTTTCCATGCTACAAAACAGACATCTCAGTAGACTTTTCCATCATATTCAGTTTCTGTTTTATTGTTCCTGCTGCTGTTGGCTTTGTTTTGCGCATTTGTATCTTAACAGTTTTTCCATGCGCTCAGCTTAGGTTCACAATAACCTTATAATTATTTGTTCTTGCACAAAACTGTCTTTTGAATTTTGGGTTTAGACTTCCTACGCTTATTTCTTTCATGTTCTTTATTGTTTGGATGACCATCTCTGGAGTTTTCAGGAAATGAATGAACAATATGGTCAAGTACCGGAAGGCAGGATCTTTTAAAAGAAATTGTTGCTGGGTATCCAGACCCAGCATGGTATAGTGGTTTGAATATTGGACTACAACCCTGGAGACCAGGTTATGATTCCCCACAGCCATAGAAACCCATTGGGTGACCATGGACGTGTCACACACTCTCAGCCCCAGAAAACCCCATGATAGGTTCACCTTAGAGTTGTCATAAGTCAGAAACAACTTGAAGGCATACAACAACACAACATCTGTTCTCCCATTCAATGGTTTCCTAAGTGGACATTTCTCCACTACAATACAATCTGGCATTTGGATTGTTCTAATAGTGAACTTTTTTTTTTCTTTAAGGAAGAAGTGAAATTTGCTGTTGTTGTGTGCCTTCAAGTCATTTCTGATTTAGGCCAAATCTAATGTGAACCTATTATGGGGTTTTCTTGGCCAGAGCTGTTCAGAGAGAGAGTTTGCCTTTGTCTTCCTCTGAGGCTGAGAGAATGTGACTTGCCCAGGGTCACCTAGTGGGTCTCGATGGCTGAGATGGGATCTGAAATCTGGTCTCCAAGGTCATAGTCCAATACTCAAATCATGCTGGTTCTCAAGAAGTGAATACAGAGTTGCAAATATGTTTACACGTTTTACTAGCAATATTTATTATCCTGCCCACCACCAGAAAATAGCTGAATTAAATATAAGAAGAATCCCCTTAAAAACAAAACTGACCTGTGATGGAAATATATATACTCTCTCTCAGAGACGCGCACACATATGGACTCATTCTAACTTTGGTTTGCAGTAACTTGCAGAAGTTGTTAAAGCAAATTAGGATTCATTCAGACCTGCACATGTTTTTGAACTGCATCTGCAGCAGTCCAAGCCAGCATAACTGGTGGTAAAGAATGCTGGAAGTTGTCATTCAGCAATATTTGGAGGTGCACCTTTATATTAATACCCCCAAATCCTATACCAAAAAAACCTGATCATTCTGTAGTCTCTAATGCCAGAACTTTACGACTGAAGAGCTGAGATCTTGTTGGAGATGCATGTATAATTCAGGATTACATATACTAACCCCTTACGCAACATCCAAAATCTTTTCCCAAGGCAGCCCTGGAAATGAACAGCTGTTCATTGACCAGAGGGGAGAGAATGACCCAAGAAATCAAGAAGTGGTCCTTTCAGCTGCAAGTGAATCTAATGTGAAAAGTAATAAGATCACTCTTCTAGATTGAAAGTGGCCTCATTCTTCTTCCCCTTGCAGCTGAGATAGGCAGCTTCCTGGTTGCCTGAGTTGTTTCTCTTTCCTTCCTGCCCCCTGCCCTGCCTGCCACAATCTTGCCATGAGATCTATAAGGTGAAATTGAGAAGTAGGATTGCCAGCGAAGATGTTGCATGATTCAGGCAGCGTCGTGTCTTTGCATTTCTTTTTGGAATTAAGGCCTAGCCTATGAACATACAAAGAATTTCCTCCATATATTACAACATACAGAAAGAAAGAGATTTTGTTAGCACATTCTTCAAAAAGACTGATGGTTTTGTCCTCAGTGGGCAAACATACATAATACTAGGAAAGACATCCTTCTAGGCACAGCAGCCTGCAGCCAAACTGGATTTATCTGGAGATCTTTAGCTGGAGATGCTTTAACTGGAAATCCTGCACTGAGCAGGTGGTTGGACTCTATGGCCCATGAGGCCCCTTCTAGGTCTATGATTCTGTGATTCCATGGACAATGTCTTCTGAAACTGAAATGATAATCCTGCATTATTTAGGCCAAAGGAACTGCTGGATTTAGCAAAGAAATGATGTGATGAACCAAAATCAACAGTCATGATAAGATGCCACAATGAACCCTGAGATGCCATGATGAAGCAAAATCAGTATCAGAAGTAAAATGATTTTGGTTCTTCATGACCTTTGTCTGCTTAAGAGCTACTTCTGGGTCATAGTGACGTTGATGAGAAAAAGAAACTGTATGGCCCACTGGCGTAAAAAAAGGTACCGTCATCCCTCCACATTTGCTAGTGTTAGTGGCAAAGGACCCCTGTGAAGGGGGAAAAACTGTGAATAACTCTAGACCCTCCCAAACCATATTTATACACACACAAAAAAAAGTATGATCACTACATTCAAGCCACGATGGATTCGTTAGAGGCATCAGGGTTCCTTCACAAGGCAGAAGTGAGTGGCTGGTGCGGCTTACTGCCACTTCATTGCTTCCCTACAATATTTTTAATAGGGACTTACAAACCTCATTCATAGTTTCTCAGTCTCACAAGGATTGCAGTCTCTATTAAAAATGACTTAGGGAGGCAGCAGAGGTGACAACAACATAATCCATGAATAATCAAACCCACAAAAGTGAAACTCGCAAATGTGGAGGGGTGACTGTACTTGTCAGCCCTTCACATTTGTTTGAGACTTTATTTATTTATGCATTTATTGGATTTAGTTATTGGGTTTTTTTAACCCACTTTTTCCTGTGATGGGATCCAAGATGGTTTCGCCTTGTCATGTGGACAGATAACGAGAATGAGAAATACTTTGTTAATTGGCATTAAAGCTAGGAAAGGTCGTAATGACAGATAAGGAGAAGAAGTGTTACTTTGGAAAGATTGTGGATGGTGATGATTTCCCTGTGCAATGTAGGAAAGTCTGGTCTCGCCTTCAATCAACATAAAAAAAGCCTAAGCTGGGACAGTAGGAGCATTTATTCTTCTTCTGTTTTCATCAATCACTTCCTTTCTCTATCTCTCAGCACTTGCCTCTCCCTTATCTCTGGAAACTGTTATTTGTTTAGAATGAATTGGAGTTGCCAAGGCTCCAGTGTAGTTGAATCCCTTCAGGAATTACCAGTCAGAAAGATATTAAATGATCAAGCACAAATATCTGTATGTATGTATGTCTATCTATCTATCTATCTATCTATCTATCTATCTATCTATCTATCTATCTATCTATCTGTCTGTCTGTCTGTCTGTCTATGAATGAATATGAAACAGTAATGGCTGTTACAGTTAGGGATGGTTAAGTGGTGGTGAAGTAACTGTTTCATATTCTTGTCAGTAGCATAAGGACGGGGGACAATGGGGGCTGTTCCCCCCAGCAGCAAAGTTTTTGGTGTGTCCTGGATCATAGCCACACCCCTGCACACTGCAGCCACGCCCCCACTCACCATGGCCATGGCTCCCACACCATGGTCACACGCCATGCACAATGGCCACGCCCCCATGCCGTAGCCCTGCTCCCTCCTGCCCTCCCTTCACACGCTCCAAGCTCTGTCCTGATTCTTGTTTACTACTTAATCATGATTTTGACATTATTGCCATGATTATAACTCACCCTCCAACCTACTTTGTCAGGTTCAGTTTCACAAGGAGGAGGTCCATTCTGATGTCAACAATCAGAGCACTGTTGAAAGATGTTTCCTTGGGTTTTGAGGGACCAGGCCAGGAGAAGTTAAGTACTTTCATATGGATGAGCTAATATAGGTTTAAGACTAGGAATTTTTGTCCCAAATAGGCATCACTTTATACTTGTTCTTACTTAGTTTTCATTTATCACTTTAGTATATTCTCCTAGTTTAGAGAGATTCTTCTGAAACTCTTTATAATCTCTTTTTGTCCTTATCTCCCATTATTGTTATCAGCAACTTTGACCATCTCAGTATACACTGCCTGTCTCCAGGGCCCTTTTCGCATGCTTTTTTTTTTTTGCGCGAGCGCCCCTTGAGCGTCGCGTGAGTGGGAGTGTTGCTCCGTATGATGCACTCCCACTTGCGCTACGCTCATGAGGCTAAAGCGGGGCGCGCGCGCATGTTTTGATTTTCAGCTTTAATCCGAAAATGCCCCACACTCGCGCAATGCTCACAGCGCCCTCATGCACTTACCTCTGTGCGATGTGTCGGCAAGGCGGCCCGGCCGCTCTTTCTTCCCCCTGCGCAGCCTACAACTCCCAGACTGCGCTGTGGAAGAAAGGGGCGGGGCACGAGTGCCACGGTCGGGCTAGAAGGAAGGCGATGCGGGAGGCAAAAAGGGCTGCCGTGAGCAGCTTGCACGAGTGGTTGCTCGCGCGAGCACCGCTCCCTGCTGCCGCGACAAGGTAAGGTGCGAAAAGGGCCCAGGTTTTACATAAGGAGATTCTCTACAATTCAAACTTGGAAGACCTATGTGTTCTGCATTTGCTTTTGAGTGTATGTTTATGATTCTGTTTCTCTTAATATTTCTCAGACCTTTTGATTCTAAAGTAGTGTACTGGAAGGGCAGATGTCTTAGGATGTCTTATGTGCACCTTTGCATTCACTTAGGCCATTTCCGCACTAGACGAGGGAATCGCTCCATGCTGGTACTTACGGGATCTTTCTGGACACGGACCAATGCAGACTGTCCCTTAAGCCCCTCCACAGGGCTCCTCGTCTCATCCAGAGTGAATAGGAGCAGTGCGAGGTCTTAGATCTGCACTGCTCCGGCTTCCAAAATGGTGACTTTCAGTTGTTTGTGGGTCCCGACCAACTGCTAAAGCTCACCAGGCCTAAAGCCCGTCCTCCACAGATCGCAGACTTGCATTGGTGCGAGCCTGCGAATCTGCACAAGTGAGCAGGAACGCAATGGAACGCTCTGAAAAATTAAAGAACAGTTTTCTACCGTTCTTTAAAAAGTGCGCTGGAGGACCAGTTGGGGGCATTTCGGAGCAGACTGAGGTGCAGATTTGAGGTAAGTAGTCCGGACCTCATCCGCTTTAAGGTGCAGACGAGCTCTATGAGAGGACACACTGCACCGTTTTAATTCCCTTGTGCGGAAATGGCCTATGTCAGGTCTTACATATTTCTTCTCTTGGCTTGATATATTAATCACATTTATTGTTTATTCCATTATGTACATTTAATTTATTGTTTTGCCATTCCTTTCATGATAGTCAGATTGCTTCCTGTTCCAGTTGCTGGTGGTTGATATTTTAATTTTGCATCTTCATTGTTTTGTAAAAACATACATTTGCAGGTAGGCAAAATTAGCAATGGCCATCCAACCAATGTTGAACCACCCCCTCCCACCGTGCTTCAAAAAAAAAAATCATTTCTGGGGATCCTGGCAGCAGCAATACTTTAGGATATTTAAGTCAAGATAGAACATGAACATTTCTCATCAACAACAACTTCTCTTCCACAAAAATAAGACAATTCCATTAAGAAAAAAATAACTCAGGAGACACAGTGTTCATTTCAAGTCCCAGCAGATTACAACAGGATATGTTTAACAGCCTTGATGTATGAAACTATTCTGTGGAGGATTCATGTGTTCCAGGATTGTCAAACAAGATGTTACCAGAGGTCAATTGTTGCTTTCTTGTGGGGGGGGAGGGGGGAGGACTCCAGATTCAAGATAAGTGGTGAATTTTACAGTGTCTTGACAGGTCTGAGATATACAGGAGATATGCTGTCAAAACGGTGTCTTTAGCTTGAAGCAACCATGTTTTCAATATTTTTCTTCCCGCATTTATTTCTGTAACAATGTTTTGATCAGATTTAAACTGGGACAAGCAAGAAAAGACAAGCTAGAAATATGCTATGTGTTCTCAGAAGACATGAAGTGATCAACAAAATGTTTCAAAGCCTTTGCTCATTATTTCCTAGCCATGCAGGATGATAATAAATGACAATATTACAGAATGTCTAACGATTTTGAAAACAAGAGGTCAAAGAAATAGCTCCAAGATCTCCCAAGACTGCTCATTAGTGGCTCTCACTCATACTTTTCACATTCCTCCCCATTAAATATTGGCTTCTAAATTGTCATTTCTTTGTTTAGCTAGGTTAACATTTCCTTGCTGCCAACTTGTACATCTACAAAGGCCTCTGAGAGTGCAACAACCATGGGCAAGATTTAATAGAATCAGAGAATCATAAAGTTGAAAGAGACCCCAGGAGCCATCCAGTCCAACCCCCTGCTATGCAGGAACCCACATCAAAGCACTCCCAACAGGTGGTCATCCAGTCTCTGCTTAAAAACCTCCAAAGAAGGAGACTCCACCACACTCTGAGGCAGCATATTCCACTGCCCGACAGCTCTGACCATCAGGAGTTCTTCCTGAGGTTCAGGTGGAATCTCCATTCCTGCAGCTTGAATCCATTGCTCCTTGTCCTAGTCTCTGGAGCAGCAGAAAACAAGCCCACTCCCTCCTCAGCATGACATTCCTTCAAATATTTGAACACGGCTATCATGTGCCTCTTAACTTTCTCTTCTGCAGACTAAACATACCCAGCTCCCTAAGCTGCTCCTCATAGGGCATGGCTTCCAGACCCTTCACCATTTTGGTTGCCCTCCTCTGGACATGCTGCAGCTTGTCAATATCCTTGAATTGAGGTGCCCAGAACTGGATACAGTATTCCAGATGAGGTCTAACCAAAGCAGAATAGAGTGGTACCATTACCTCCCTCGATCTAGACACCATATTCCTATGGATGCAACCAATCATGTTGACTTTCTTGGCTGCTGCATCACACTGCTGACTCATGTTCAGCTTATGATCCACTTTTCTTTTCATGAGACACATGCATATGCTTATAGACTGATATAATGGCAGGGATGGCCAACTAGAAGCCCAGATCTAAATTTATGTTTACCTTGAAGGACTTACCATCTCACTGCCTCAGGTAGAATATGAAATATCACCCCACCCCAGTCACACATCCACACACTCACACTCCAGTGCAAGGTACACAGTATCCAAGGTTAGTGACACCTGAGGAAAATAATCCCATAACTGACCTTCCTGACGCTAAATATAGAAAATACATTAAGTACAAGTGTATTGCCCCTTTTTGGCACCCAAATCTGCTGCCTGAGGTATCCTCCTGCTTATACCTGGTGGTAGGGCCAACCTTCATATCTAGTGTCTTTCATAGCTCCTGACTACTAAGATTCTAATGCATATTATTAGAATGCATATTAGGCATCCTGCATTGCAGTTATGCATTGTGCATTGCAACCAGTTGTTAACATGTATTGCACTGCATTGCTATTCTGTATGGGAGATGCCTGATTACTATTGCAGATTATTTCTGCATGCAGATGTTTGTACAAGGCTGAGGGGATATTAGATTCCAGCCCATGAGTCCAACTAGAAGATGTGGGGAAGAGAAGAGAAAGAAAGAGGAGAGAAGGAGAAGACATTAAAAAGAGGGGCTAGTTTTGGGACTGAAGATGAAAAGAAATAAAAGCAGGAATTGAGAGGGAGAGGGAGGAAAAAAGCTGAGAGAGGAAAAAAGAGAGAAGGGAGGGGAATGTATTCAGCTAGGGACTACTGGTAAAAACTGGAAGAAGGGCTGAAGAGGAAAGATGTTCATATCAGGCGTTTTGCGAGCAGCAATGCAGCCTTATGAAAGGAAATTTGATTGTGGTTTCAGTCATTTAGGGTTGATGGAAGGTGGGCATAACCACAGAATTAAAAGATAAGAAAATCCCAAAGCAGCAAACCTGCAACACCATATTTAATTACTTTTAAGGGAACAAAAACTGAGGCAGCTTCCTCCTGCTGAGCAACATCTCCTGATCCTTCCTGAGCTCCAAGCTGGTTGAAAGGGGAGGAAGGAGGGGAGGCATGTCCCTTGGAAAGTCTACCATGTCCATTCCAAAGCAATCTGCAGAAAGAGGAACCAGAACACACAGTTCTGAAAAGCCTCTTTTCTCTTCAAGGCAGCAGTTTGACCTCATGCATCCTCTCCTCATTCTGAGGCCCATGGGAGTGGGAACAAGTTCTGAGAGCCACGCGGAGGCAGTGGTATCTGAGGACCATAGACAAGCCTGAAGGTGGGCTAAATTATAATGTCCTCAGCTCAAAGCTTTCCAGTTCCATCTCTGCAAGGGGAACCATAAACAAAATGGAACAACTTTGTGACTGATCCTACAGAAAACATAGGATTTTGTTTTGTCTCACAGTGCCTCAATGAAGACTATAAAAATTTATTTATTTTTCTTTTGTTCATACAAAAATCTACATCCTGATCTTGTAGTGTTCACTTCTCAGGTTGAATAACAATGATTTAAGTCAATCAAGCAAAACAATAAAACAGATTTTTTCCTCATGTTTCACCTCTAGTAACACCCATACATCAGATTCTCATATGAAAAAGGTTTTCTTTTATGGATGCACTTACAGTATGTTACACCTCACACATACAACGGATGGTTCAGCAGTCAGCAGAATTTACAGATGAACAACCAGAATGCTTTTGTCGAATTAAATATGGTGGTTCTTTGGCAGCCAATATTGTTCAAAACAGTGTGAGTTAATAGAAAATTCATTCCTACAGTCTGATTTCAGCAGAAGACATTTTAATTGTTGCTTTTGGAAGAAACATATCAACATATCATTTAGAAAAATGTGATCCTTGGACATTTTTCCATTGAGCAAAATGTTGTTTGAGGCAAAGAAATGAGTCCTATTTCATTATATGTTTTCTGTGTGTCTTCAGGGCATTGCTATTTACTTTGCAAGATCATTGTAACATTTTGCTATTTGTTTTGGTAGATTTTTGAAGCATGTCCCAGTAGCTACGAGACAGGGTTTCTAGTGCTTTTGTATCTTCTTTGGGATGCACATACTATTTCATTAACCCTCCCATTAAATATTTTCTTAAAATATATTGGCTGGGGTTATTATAGATCTGATTTTCAATAAAGATCTGCCAAGGGGAAAAATGATTTATTCAGCAGTTTTGAAGAGAACAGCTGAACAGCAGTCATTCTACAGGAATCACATTCATTTTATTTATTTTTTTATAAAATCCACATCCTCATTTGCTTTATATGCCAAGCAGTACAGAATAAAAGGAGTTTTGGAATAGGAAATCTCCAAGCATGTAGCTAGTTGGGTGTGGCTTTTCAGTCATACATATTATTGGAAAGTTACATGTTGCTTTTGGCTATGTAACATTGCTAACTGAACTGGGTTCCAAATAATGTCTTTAGACTGCACACATTTGTGCAGATGCTTACTTTAGCTGCCAAGATTTTAAGGAAATATGATTGATCAAAAACTTTTTGATGTTGTTGTTTTCAGAAGGATACGGACACATTTGACTTTTCATTTGTTTAATATTAAAACAACAGATTAAAACAGGCAAAGAATGGGGAAAAAATCACAGGGAGAAAAAGGGACATCCCAACTCACAATTCACCTGTTGCTTAGATGAGAAACTAGAATACATGATCAAAACTTTCCAGTATTTCCATGATTCTGCCAGTGCTTTCTCATTTATCTTTACCAGGCAAAACCTAGCAAGTCTCAAAATTCTTCAGTGGCATCAGTACTAAATCCTTATTCTATGTTATGACATGGACTTCATTTTGCTGAGTGTCTTCATTGGCCACATTGAGTGTATATAGTTCCAGAAGAGTCAATGGCATTAGGAAACTTCAGACCTTAGGGCCCAGTCTAGTCCTCCTGGGCTCCTAATCCAGCCATCACATCTTCCCCAGAGGGCCATATTCCCTTCCCTATTACGCCATCACTTAGCAGTTTCCCAACTTGTTCCCATTCTAAAAAGCTGAAATGCCTTTCGTAAAGTTTAGTGGCTGTCAGAGCTTTAATAAAAAATATATATGTGTTGGTATTTTTGGTCCCCCCCCCTTTTCCTTCATTACCTCTCACAGTTGAAATGTGGCTCCCAAGAACTTATCTGAAGTTGAATTTGGCTAAAAAAAGGTTCTCCTTTTTTTTTTTTACTTCATGTCCTTTACAAGAATTATGGGGCTGCCCTCAAAGGTCTTCAGGTCAACAATTCAGTGGGGTTTTCTTAGCTGAATGGGCAGATAGTAGTCTGATACTTCAGTTTTTGACAACTCCTCTGCAACATATAAATCATTTTCTGTTGAGATTTAGCCTAAACTCACTGCATGCAATGAATTTAGAATACTAGTGACACTGGCTTAATCTTATAACCCGTCTATCACCCTACCCATACAGAAACTGCTTTGCTTCAGCCATCCATGTTCTGACAGCCTCTTGGCTGGATTACTGCAGTGGGATTTATGTGCAGTGCTCTTTGAAAATGGGTCTCTAATGTCAGATAGTGACTATTAGTCCATGACATGGCTTTACTGGGACTACCTATGATGAACATAGTGGGAGGAGGAGAGAGAAACTGATACATTTTAAAAGCATTATAAAAGTGGGTTGATGGGGTCCCTGTCAAACTGGGACAATAGGAGGGCAGGAAGGTGTGATTGGTGGCTGTTGGTAAAAAGTCTTTTTCGTTACTGCTACCCCTGTTATGAAAAACCCAGGCATCTGCTTGGCTGCCATTGTGATACCAAGCCTTTTAGACATTGCCAGACCTTTGAATCCTGTTGTAGCTTATCAAAGCTATTTCAATTCACCTTTTATGTTTTGTTTCTCAATTTTTCATTAAAACCTATTTTTGTTGCTACTTTTGCTTATTTTAATGTATTCTTTTAAGTTCTGACCTGCCCTCATGAATCAAAATACATAAAATAATTGTAGCTATAACAATGATAATGACAATATTTAATATATTTCTAGAGCTTCATAGTTGGCACTTTAATATATTTCTAGAGCTTCATAGTTGGCACTTCCTGTCAGATGGTAGTAAGTCCATGTTTACACACTTGTTCCCTGCTAAGAGATAAACTGGGCTTCACTAGTTCACAAGCAAGAATATTTTTAGGATGACTTTTCATTGAGTTGTAAATGTTCCATCTGAATACTTGAAATAAATCTCAGGTGACCTTCAAATGCCCTTAAAGTGTTATTCCAGGATAACTCAGCCATATATAGACTATGGAAGAGAAGTGCCGTGAGGCAGTTTAAGTTACACACAGTAAAATGAGTTAAATAGCTAGAGTGTGGAATTCAGAAGTATTTAACAACAGAGCCAAAGCTGTAAATTCCATATTCTTCTACAAATATATAAAAAAATATAGACAGGGGAAAAGTAGAATGATAAACACAGAGCAAGTCTTGGGAGCCAACTGGAAAGGAGGAAAACCATGCAAAAATGTCTTCTTGGCGGTAGGGTATTAGGCTACTTAGCATAAATATTCAGATAGAATACATGGCTCTCAGCTTTAATTTCCCAATCACGTATTCTTCTAAGATGTAGCAAGCAGAACGTAGGGTGTAAAATTCTCTGCACCTTATTGCCAGAAAAGATTTCTGATTAAACATGGGTAGTCCAAAGTAAATAACCATTCTAAATTTAAGCAAGCTAGTTCACTATTGTGTATTCTCCTGCTCTCTTGTAATATAAATGCAAAACAGCTGAAAGAGAGTTTTAGGAATGTGCTAAGATCTCATAGTGGTGTTTATTATTCATTTAATTACATGTACTTTATGGACAGAGCTCCATTTTCATGGAAGACCTTCAGCAAGTCAGATAAATAGATGGGTTTTCATGGAAAGATCATAGCAAATCATTAAAGTTGATAAAACAGTGCATTTTCCCAGCTATAAATCTAAATAAAAGAATAGCAAAATAATTTTATTTTGTTCAATGGCATTCTTTTAAAGGTCTTAAATTCAATTGCTAGTCCCAATTACTGTTGACTGACTGAATCAATATAAATTTGTCAAGAAAAAGTTCTACTTTAATTGGAGACTGACCAGTGGATCTACTTAGCAGTGTAACCATGCTAATCTGTAGTGGCAAAAGTACCCTTCACAAATCCAGGCCATTTCCACATTACCATTTTAAAATGGTGCAGAGCGACCTCCAACAGAGGTTTTCTGCACCATAGCATGGACTGGTGCGGACTACTTTTTGTAATTCCACACCTCAATCCGCACGGAGTGACCGGAACTGGTCGCGCAGCGTGGTTTTTAAAAACCTCTTTTCAGAGGTTTTTAAAAGCCAGGGAGTGCGCAACCCCATGCCGCTCCGTCGCCCAGCTCAGAAGCAGATTTGCAGGCGCACGCAAGTGCGTGCCTGTAGATCTGCTGGGGGGCGGGCTTCCGGCTGGCGAGCTTCTCCAGTTGGTGGAGAGCCTCCACCAACCGGAAGCTGCCATTTGGGACGCCGGAGGAATGTGGAGCAGCGAGCTCGCACTGCTCCGCATGGCAACGGACTCACCCGGCTGCTGGTAAGCTCCATTTTCGGGCCTTTTCGCCTGTTTCCCCCCCACACACACACATGTGGAAAGGGCTCCATTCTGACAAATCCTGCCAAGAAAACTCTGTGATACCTTAGGATTGCCATAAGTCAGAAACAACTTGAACACACATAAAAAGTTGCCTTGAGTATCAGTTTTATTGGGAAGGTAGGAAATAGATTTTAAATAGCTGAGTCTGAACATGTTCAGAGATTTCAAGCATGCACACATGCTTTTGTGTTTCCTTTGTTGATAAAGGGCCACACTAGCCATTATACAATGCCTGCACATAGATTATCATGTAATATAAGATGTCAGACCTGTTAGTATGATTGTAAAGTTTGTTGTTGTTATTATTGTTGTTATTTAATGTATGAAGTAAGTAGTTCCAGTGGTGGGTGGAAAATGATTGGCAAGTATGAAATAATATGCTTACATATGAATGGAGATTGATTGAGAAAAGGAGAGGGGGAAATACAGTTTTGGAATGCTGTGATGTGAGCAAGGCTGAAAAGTGAGACAGGGAATGGTACTTGAAGAGGAAAATTAGAAAAGATATGTTAAGAGAAATCATGGAAAATGTTAACTCTTAAGAGAAGTTCCTTTTCATGTGGAGACTCTCCATGTGATCAGGGACACTGGAAAATCAGAGTTCTAAGTGTTGTGAGTTAGAAGAAAATCATCTCTAACAGTGATAAGGTGAACAGTGAACGTAATAGGTAGCATATTATATGATACAATTATTTATTTAGTAAACATGAGTCAGATATTGATTATCTAGTACAACCTGTAAGCCAATATGTTGTGGCTGAAGGGCAGTGAGAAGTCAGATATAATATGTTTGTTCTTAAATGATGTCAAGTTGGCTTCAACTTATGGCAACCCTATGAATGAGAGACCTCAAAGAGATTGTGTTTTTTAAGAGCCCTGATCATGTCTTGCAGAGGCTGTAGCTTCCTCTGCTGAATCAATCTGCATGGGTTGTGGTCTTCCTCTTGTCCTACCACCTTCAACTTTACAAAGCACTGTCTTCTTCTCTAAATGAGTCATGTCATCTCATGATATGTCCAAAGTATGATAACCTCAATTTAGTACTTTTGCCTTCTAATGACAATTAAGACTTGATTTGCTCCTGGATCTACTTATTTATTTGCTTTTTCCCCTCATCACATTTCAAATGAATTGATTCTCTTAATATTATAAGAATGTAAATAAAAAAATATTCTTTATTTTTTTTTCATAAACCATGTCTATTTTTTGCCTGTGCTGTGGGAAATGCAGAAGTACTGTTACAACACCTTATAGTTTTTTTTTATATTAAGAGTTGAACCTGAATAAAGATCCTGATGGCAACATAAATTGAAACAGAAAAGCATGTAGAGATGTTTCCCCAAGGCAGTTAAATGAAACCTAGCAAATAGTCCTAAGGAGAAGGGGATTAGATAAAAGTATATAATTGGAGAAGGGCCAAGGAAGGACAATCATCAGCGTATTTCCTTAATTCATTTAACTGATATGAGAAGTAGAAGAGGAATAGGAAGAATAAATATATTGCATGGCTCATAAGAAATGTGTAGATAGCAAAATGCTGTGTAGGACTGTAGTTTTACTTTAGGTGCAACACTGGTCTGGATTGTCAAGAATGACAAACATGCTAAGAACTCACATCACCCCAAATAGTCTAGTGAAGCACAGTCAAAATAAATGTGGGCATATCCAAAAGGAGATGACATCAAGCCACAAATATTCAGCAGTTCTAAGACCATGATGATAGGAAATGTTGAAACCTCAGTCATTTCTCAGCATGTTGTTGATTCAGTTTCCTATGATCTATAAAGTTCAGCAACCAGATAACATTTTCAACATTCTCACAGATAGAATTTTCATAATTGCGCTCAAGGATGAGGACATGTTCTTCGTACTGCTATCAAATCTGGTGTTGAAAATAAGAAACTCCTCCAGGAATTGCCTGTGGTTGTCTATTGAGTAATAAGATCTTGGAGATAGGTCTCTTTCCTCTTGTTTACATAAAGCTGAACTTTGGTTTACATGTTTTGCTTTCCCACTGCAGTTTTTTATTTCAAACATGGAGCAACTCTGTTTTATGCTTCTGAAGCATACTGTCAGGTAGTACAAGCAATGAAAAAGATAAAGAGAAATGGATGTTGAATAAAATGTAATGTTCTAGCAGTACAATGACGGCAGTGGAAATCAGCAGAATGCCAAGAAAGATACAGGTTGGAACTGTTGATTTCTTTCAGCTCTAAGTACCCTGGAATGAAAAAATCAAAAGCGTGGTAGAGAAAAGATAATAAATGGTGGGCAAATAGAAGTATGCAGTCCTTCCTCCACATTCATGGGTTTGACCTTTGTGAATTGGATTATTTGCAAGTCATGTGCTTGCCCCCCTGCCCATTTTCCTCCTTCTATCCTTTGCATACCTCACCTCAGGTTTGCCAGGCTTGTATTTAAAAAGGAGTTTTATCTTTTTCTTTTGGGTGAGCAAAGCCTCTTCCCACTGCTGAAAGCATGGCCTCTCTGCCACGCGATTGCACATTCTGTAGTGTATTGGCTGCTGATTGGTCAAGTGGTTTCTTTGCTCTACTCCTCTCTTTTCAAGATGGCTGCCAGAAGTAATTAGACCTCCAAAACTCCCCTCTTCTGTGTCTGAGGGGAAAGTACTGGTAAGCCTTTTGTCTCCCCCCTGCTGAGGCCAGAGGCAAAGGAATGGGAGGGGGAAGCTCTGGAGGAGAATGGGAGGAGAATCATGGAGGGAGGAGTTATTTATGTTTTTTCCACTTTTGTGAGGGCTCTGTGCCCCAACCCTCACGAATGTGGAGGGGCTGCTGAAGTGAGCTGTAGTTCTGAAATACTATAACAATTCTGATTTTATATTTCAAATTACTTTTGAGTATATCAATGATATGTATGGGGAATTTTCAGAATCCTAATGAATGCCCACTTGGAAATAAGTGCCCACTTAGAAAATGTTTCACTGAAAACTTTGCAATCTTCAGAACATACCACTCTAAATGCAATAAACAGAGCCATTAAAATAAGTAACAAAAGGCCCAGTGCTCAATTACCATTACATAGAGTCATCTTACTGTGATATGAAGTTTCATGTTTCAATAGTAACAATTTCTTTGGAATACAACTTTCATTGTCATTGGGATTCACAAACTGTGAACATCCCATTTCATCATATTGGATCAGTTCAAAAGGGTGACTCACAACTAGGTTTGTACTAAATTGGTAAGGATCAGTAGGAATCATTTCATCCACTACAAAAAGGGATGGCATTCACTGATATTTTAATGGGAAGTGAAATATTTTTCTGATTCACTCACCCTAAAGCCTTGTCCTGGCATCTTACATGCATACTATAAGCTGCTTTAGAACCAATGCTGGGAGAAAGGGAAGATATAAAATGAATGGATGGATGAATGAATGAATACTAGCAATGGCTGCCACCATAAGAAGTACCCCCTTTCCCATTCTCCTGGAGACCACCATTATAACAGACAGAAACTAAATACCTATAGAAAGACATACACATTTACAGAGTCACAGTGTGTTATGCTATGCAATCCAATCTAAAATTCTTGACATTTGGTTTTTTAAAAAAAATGGAATTATTTCTTTTCTATTTAAAATAAGATTTCTTGAAAATCTCAAAGAGCTTTTACTCAAAAGCAATCCCAAAAGTTTAAAAGTTTTATCTTTCAGAGGAAGAAGTAGAAATTAACAGCACTTCCTAACGCACACCTAATGAGAAGCAAGAGAAGGACTTGGAAGATTAAAAAGAAAATGCTGAATATATTTCATTAACCATTAATGGGTCTGAAACTCTTATCTGACCATTTGGGTTGGGAATCTTTTTAACACATTAAATTGCCACCAAGTGATTAATGATAATTTTAGAAACCATAGGTTTGACAGAGAAAATGGCATAGAACAATACTAGTCAAAGTGGTGGCATGTAGTCTCACCAATCCACCATGTTATTTAGACATCTTACGAAGCACTGACATTGTTGTTAGTCCCCTTTGAAAGTGCCAGCTTGGGATTTTGCAGATGCATAAAGATCTCCCAAACTAAGAGCTGGGTGGGAATAGTGAGATTTGTAGTCCAGTTTATCTAGTAAGTGCCAACTAGGATGAAGATGGTCTGAAACCCACTACTGGCAACACATACATTGTTGATTCACCCTTCGAACATTATGGTTTGTTCAAGAGACAATTCAATAAAACAAGACATTCCTGTCAAGATGCCTCTTAAATACCTTTAAAAATAACATTATCAAGTAGCTAGAAAATGCTACTTGTTATGAAAATGTGTTTCTGCATTCCCATTCATTATGTTACTTTTAACATATAAACTTGTTATGCCCTCACTTCCACCATGGGAAATTTGTAGCATGAACTTTGTTAGACTCACTACTTCCAAATTCTGAGTGAGCCCCACCGTGTTCAAAAGCACTGCCTCTGAAATAATAAAAATAATGATTTGATGAAATAAAAGTATTCATGTATGTCAATCACAAAATGTTCTCTTCAACTGCTGGGTTAACTTTCATGAATTTTTGGTTGAATTACTTGTTCATTTGTAGTCTTATTCACAAAATGAACATGAGATTATTTCAATCTATGGAGGTTTAACTTATCAGAAATGAATGTGAATACCTTGTCAAAATTTAAAGCTGTATGAAATATTAGCTGTAGTATCCAATGTTGCCTGGAATAATAATTAGCCATTATTAATGACTGTTTTGTTTAACTGCTCTGAAAGACGGGTATCTATATCTTTGGGTGTGCAATTTTTCTTCATATTCCATATCATTCGCAATTGTCCTCTCCCAATTGGTTGTCCAACACACTATGTATGAATGAAAAATATTTCCCACCAAGTTAATTTCACATTCCTCTCCAAATCTGGTGAAAATCTATCTAATCTTCTTTTGTATGCTGCAGTAACAAAAACACAAACAGAAACTGTATTAGTATAGATGAGGTAATGTCAGGATGCACATCAGGACTAAAGGACAACACCTCTGGGGGAAAAAATATTACTTGCACTTTGGATCATTCATCTGATAAATGAGTTCCTTTTCCCCCTCCAGCTGCCACACATAATATATATATAGTAATGCAGCTTTGGAAATGCTTGCTTAAAAGCCAGTTGGTTACAATATCTTTTGTTTTGATTTTTTTTTTTAAAAAAAAGGAGCAGTAAAAGATGCCAACAGTTGAACACAAGGATGTATTTGAAGGGGCCCTACGAGAACAGAATGTTTTTTTCATTTACATACAGTAAACACGTTTCAACCATGCAGCCGAGAATTGTGAAATCATTTTGAAACCCAATAGCCTCATTTACTGCTATGAACACACTGGCTAAACTGACATCCCAGAAGAATGTCTTGCCTTTGTTTACATGCCAGGATTATATTAAGGGAAAAAATGTTCTTGAAACACCATTTTGACCACGTACCCATTTATTCAAACTGCTCTTTTAAGAAGTTCTCTAGCACCCATTTCAGACTCCAGCTTCAGAAAATGTTATTTATCCTGGCTTTTTAAACTGTATATAATGACTCAATGTTTCTCTGCATGCATATAATGTATGATATAATATGAGAATATAATATAATATAATAACACATATTTGTGTGTGTGTGTGTGTGCATCATGTTTTAAAAACATTCTTCCAATTATTATTAATTTTTGTTGCATTACAATTTCTATATATTGTATAGTGAACTAAACTACCTAAAATCTTATTTAATGAAGGATGATATGAAAAGGCATTGAATATATAAATATTTCTAAAATCTTTCATCAGAAATGGTCCCAGGGCTACTTCTCAAAAACTGAAATGACTGCTATAAAATAAATTCAATTGTACCAATTAAAATTACATAAAAACAGTAAAATACATCCAGTTTAGTCTCACAAGTCTGGCAAAAAAAAAAAAATCTGTCTCCAACAGAAAATAAGAAAATAACACATATCTTGCTGATCATAGTTATCACCACTGTCCTATTATAGCAAAGGAGGAGAAAACTTATCTCTCAAATAATCCAGTCTGGAAAAGAACAGAAAAGAAAAGAAAAAGGAGTTGGAGGAGAGCTGCTTTTTCTCATCAGAAATTCTTATTCAGGTTCCAACCCACACAGTACAATCTGATGTGGCCACTTAAATTTTATTCAGGAAACAAACAAACAAACAAACAAAGCATCATCCTGAAGAGGACAATAAAGGACCTAGATAAGCATAACATTTGCAGATGCACAACTTCAAATTTAGACAATAAAGTACTTTTCAAAATAGTTTAAACACAGGTGCAATCTTACCCTAGCAAGGAAGAAAACTGGGGCCATTTCTGCACTACCCACTACTATAGTGCTATTATTCCATTTTCAGCATCCTATGGAATCCTGGGGTTTAAGCAGTGTTGTAGGGATGAGGGGCAAGAGGGGCAGTGTGCCTGGGTGGCACTTTTTTGGGGGGGTGCCACTGCTCCTTGCCTGCCCCCCTGCTTGCCATTGCCCCACCCCATGTGTTGTCACCCCCCCATGCCATCGTGTGCTGTCACTCTGCTCTCATGCGCTGTTGCTCCTCAGCCCCTGCCCGCCCGCCCCCACTCACGCCAAGCTACACCACTGAGTTTAGGGATGGACATTTAGAATTCTCAGCCAGAGAGCTTTTTGGCCTTAATAAACTACAAACCCCAGAATTCCACAGGATGTTGAAAGTGAAATAATAGCACTATAACAAGAAATGGCCTGGGTGATCCATGTGCCTGATCACTCTGCTACCAAGCTACTAACTTTGCATGAACTACTAGAATACTGCTGCTCAACTTCTTATTGTTCAGACCAGTATCCGATTTGGTCATCCCACTCACAGATGCAGCCAGCAGGGAGCCTCCATATCTCCCATTGCACTCTAAATTCCTGGTCCAGAAAACTAGGAAATCTTCTGAAGCAGGTTTTGACACCAAAGAAGACTATGGAGTAATCCTGACGCTACTGTACAAAGTAGCGTATGCCTTTAAATAGAGGACAATCCTCTATAAGTACAGCTTGTGCCCACTCTAACTGAAGGGAAGAAGGAAGGCATTATAAGATTATAAGTCTATTTGAAATCTTGTATCTCCCATATGAGGCTCCCCAAGTCTTTTGGTCTTTGGGGAAGGGTTTCTCTCCATCCCATCCCTCCTTCAGGCTCATCAGGTGATGATGTGGGAGACAACCTTCTTGTATCTCCCATATGAGGCTCCCCAAGTCTTTTGGTCTTTAGGGAAGGGTTTCTCTCCATTCCATCCCCCTTTCAGGCTCATCAGGTGATGATGTGGGAGACAGCCTTCTCAGTAGCTCCTTCTGTAGAACTTCTTCCCAAGGGAGGCTTAGGTGATTCCTCTCTGCTCTGTTTTCACTATCAAGCAAAGACTATCTTATTTAAATGGGCCTTCAGCCTTTAACTGGTTGGAGGGATAGAAGGATGTACAATGAGTGTGCTCTTTTTTTTTGTTTGAAAAATATGTAATATAAACTTCATGTGTTTCTGAATTGTTTTAAATTAATGACTTATAAGTAATACTTTAGTTAGTTCACTCTGTAAAGTCTTTTAAACATTTGTACCCCATATTCCTGTAGCAATTCCAGAAGAAGGCAAAAGCACCTCTGAGTATTCCTTACCTAAGTAAACCCTATAAAATCCATGGGGTCACCGCAAATCAACAGGCAACTTGAAAGCACGTATAAACACACAAGCTGTTTGAGGCCCATTTTGGGATAAAGGTGGGCTGAATGTCAAATAAAGAAATAAACAGGATTTTCATTTTCATGTCAGAGAACATTTTGATCAAGGAGGCAAGCAGAGGTGTTACAAATGGGTCAGTCTCCAGTCACAGAACCACAAATTTAAATTAATATTATGGTTCATTTTGTTTTTATTTGAAGTTATACAGCTATTGTGGACATCTCTTTTTTGTTGTTGTTAAAGTAAATAAAATATTCTTTAAGTCTTTCTGGCCCTGTGAAGCTACAGATGGCCTCAGAAAAAAATGTTATCATGGGAAGAAAAAGGAAAGCAAACAACAGTGATAATCCTTCAGTTTTGGTTTATGACAGGGATAGGAAAGCTTTGGCCATTGGCCAAATATATCCCATCATCCCTGACTGACAGCAATGGAGTCTGGGACTGATTGTAGTATGAATTCAGGAAGGTTTCCAAACTTTGCTGTATGAACCATAAGTTCCAGACAAAATAGTCACTATTGAAGGGTTGTAGCACCTTCTCCTCTGTAATGTAAAACTTTCTGTATTTTTGTGAGGGTACTCACACAATTCTCAATGTTCAAAGTGTGAATAATTGCCTAGAATCACTGTTAGGACCTTTATGTTGGAGAGAGGTTATTAGCTTCATAACTTGTGTTCCTGTTTATATAGAGAGAGATTTTGCAAAAGGATTGTAGTATTTTATTTTAGACATTCTGTAGTCTACATGAATTACCAAGTCAGTTCGAGATGTAAATATCAGTGCATCTATGACAATGGTTCTTAACCTTTTCTTTACTGAGGTCCCTCTGCAAATATAATTTGTTTTCAGGGCCCACAATGACAAAGTGCAAATGAAGGAGCAGTTTCAGCACCTGCATCCACCCCCCACTCTGGCACCCCTGTTGCTGCCACTGTCATTGGTGTCCAGCAGCAGGGCTTCATACATCCCCTGTGGGGGCTCCATGGATCCCCAAGGGTCCCTGGACCTCAGGTTAAGAACCACTGATCTATGAGATATCAAAGGCTCAACTTTCAGGAAAAAGTTCAATTTTGTAAAAGCTGAAGCTCATGAGAACTATGCATTCAAACAGCCAATGCTTCAGACAAGTGCACTTCCAAATCTGAAACTTGAAACGTAGATCTTAAGGCAACAGTATTGTGACCTTATTGTTATAAACTGCAACCCTTCACATCTGGAAGCTATTTAGTCAATGTGTGGCCAAGTGCCATTTTAACCTAATGTGCCAAGAGTGTGGAGCAAAATGGTTTTTACTTAGCTTTCAGCAATTGTTTTACTAAAATCAACTATCCTAAAAAATTGTGCTTATATAGGATATTATATCAATGGGATTTCAGAACACATTGCAGACAACCCAGAAATTTTCTGGAAGCCTTAACAGGGCTCTTGAGTAAGATGGCAGACAAGCTTTTCTGGAATCTTGAGTACAATTTCCAATCTTCTTCTCCAATGAATGACCACATATAGACATTTATTTATTTATCTATTTAACTATCTATTTACTATTTAGTTTATATGCCTCCTTTTCCCAATATGCAATCTGAAGTGGCTGACAGCCTGGATTAAGTCTCAAAGCAGCAATATAAACAGTATTGTGATTCTTTTTGTGGTATGGTGAAATCTAGTGAAAGAAAAAAAATCTGGATATTTTTTGGAAGCAGTTTTCAAGTGGTCTCCAGAAAGTTCAAAATATTTTTGTTTTTTGTTATGCAGGGCCTACCTGACCTGGTTGGTTTGTTTGTTTAAGATGTAGATATTGTTAGTTTTGAAAAATTTGCTGAAACATGTTGAACTGCTCTTATTTTTGGTGGCATGGGAACCTATCCCTATTCTTTCCATATTATGTCTGCCTCTGGTACCAAATATTCAATTAAAGAAGTAATCCCCACAAATGCATCTACTTTGTTAACTGGGGTATATCTGTACATTAAAGGAGGCCCTCTGTATGTTGCATTTATAGATTTTAAGTCTGTCTTTGATCTCATTTCACGAGATAGGTTATGGGAAAAGTTGAGCAACACAAATATAGACAGGCGCCTTTCAATTCTTATTTAGGGTTTGTATCAAAACTCACAACTTCAGGTTAGATGTGACCAACAGGGATATTTAACAAAGCAAATCCCAACTTTTAATGGAGTAAGGCAAGGTTGCGTGCTTGCACCTATTTTATTTAATTTTTATATTAATTCCTTAGTTGAAAGGATGGAGGAAGAAAGTGCCCACCCACCAAAACTGGCAAATATGGTTCTTCTGGCTCTTCTGTATGCGGACGATGTTGTTCTGCTTTCCTTGTCCTGTGTGGGTTTAAGACATCTCTTAAGAACCTTAAAATCCTACTGTGCTATGGAACAACTAACAATCAATTATGCAAAGTCAAAAGTGATGGTGTTCTCTAAGAAAAAAACAAGGCATAAATGGCAGATCGATAAGCATATCGAACAAGTGATTCTTTTAAAAATACCTGGGTATAACTTTTCATGCCAGAGGCATATAGTACGCCCACATAAAACATGCCTCTGAAAATGTGCAAAGGAACACCAAGGCAATAATAAGGTTCTTTTATGGAAAAGGAGGCCAGTATATCCCTGCTGCTTCACAAGTATTTACAGCCAAAGTTATCTCTCAGCTCTTATATGGCTCTCAAGTTTGCACTTTTAAGAGTGTTTCCCCTTTTGAAATCATACAAACAAAGTTTCTTCATAGTTTGTTAGGGGTTTCTTCCTGTGTCCCAAATGCAGTAGTCCAGCTGGAGGTGGCACAGATCTCAGTTGAGGCCCGGATATGGATACTTAGGATTCATTACTAGTTAAAACTGATTTTTCTCCCAGTAGGTCTGGCTCCTCTAACATTACTAGATTTAGCCCAGACTAAGTGGAAGTCCACACTCTTGGAGAAGTTAAGAAGCTTGGGGTTTACACCCCAAGCTTTGATAAATCTTGGTTATGAAAAAGCCAAATCGACAATTAAGCAGCACATTTGGGATATTGACCTACAATGTCACCAGAGTGAAATGGCCAGGTATTTGGAATTTAATGGCAGTGGGGGGTCTTTTACACTGGCAAGATATCTTTTCCAGCTAAACATCCCTAAGTACAGGAAAGCCTTCACACTAGCGAGATTTAATGTCTTGCCATCCGCGGTACTGCAGGGCAGATTTAATAGAACTCCTTATCCTGAGCGACTTTGCCCATGTGGACTTGAAGAAGTGGAATCAGTTAAGCATGTCTTATTTCATTGCCTTTTTTATAAAGAGATTCGGCTTTCACTGATTATTCCTATGGTGCAGCGACTCCCAGGCAGAACTACCGACTATTATTTAAAATATTTATTAGAGGATAGGGAATCACAGACCACTCTTATTAGTGGCTAGATTTTTTGCTGCTGCTGTTAAACTAAGAAGTCGAATGGTAAAGGATCTTAACAGTTAAATCTTTATTTTGTATATTTTAACTTAGATTAGGTTTTATCTTTAAATCTTTTATACTTGTGCATATATCTGTGTAAGATCTTATTGACTTTGTTATATTTCTATTTATGAATTAGATTTAGACTATATGATGGTAACTTGCTATTTTATTTTATTTCTACTATTGTTATTTTACATTCTTAGTTTATGACTGAAATAATGTAGATGGGCCTGATCAACTTTTCTCAAAATTCTGAGTTATAACTGTGTTTTAAGAGGTTGTTTTTAGCTTTACTTTTAATTTGGAATTACTATTATTACATCAATTGTATTTTACTGGATTTTAAAAAATTGTATTTTACTGTCAGATCTTCACCACTTACCTCTTTTATTTTGTATGCTATTTAAGTGTTTGTGACGCTGGTCTATGACCGTAATAATAAAGATTCGATTTGATTCATAATGACTTGGTAGCCTTGCAAGAAAGGAACACTGTTCACAAAGAAAATCCCGCAAAGATATATAGTAAAATATCTCTTAAAAACGTTTAACAACACAATGCAATGCTTTCTTCCATCTGCATATAGTCTGACAACTGTTCTTGGTGTAGCACTGGAATTTCTGGTGTGTTCACCTGAAACTTGGGCTTACAAACAAATTAGCAATAATACTAGTCATTAAGCTTCAGGCTACCAGACTCTACCCTACCATAGAAGTCTTCTTTATGCTTCTAGGTGAGATGATTGAACACTTTGCCTTCTGCTGAAGGTGATAATGTGGAAACAATTTAAATACTGCATGTGCCACCTGTTGTTCTTATGAGATGAAAACAACTGCAAATAGCCAAGTGCCAACCATTTTAGAAAGAACAGCAACATGACTCACATGTACAGTTCACACATGCCAGGGATGCTACTCTGATTCATATTGAATCCACAAGAAACAACAGTGTGGCCCAGTAGTCAGTACCATGCAGCTAAATCCTATATCCACTAACTTTAGACAAAAGATTATTGAACATTAAACATTATTGAACATTGATTATTGAACAAGCAGGGCTTACTTCTGAGCAGTCATGCACTGAATTCCCCTTCCTCATAAGCTTTGGTCCCTCTACGCTTCCTACATCACTCATAATGCAGTCTCAACTATTATAATAGTTGTTCAAATAGTGTTCAGTATAAAAATCTGTATGGAAGAGATTCTCTTAAGGTAAAAAGTAGAAAATCATTGTATTATTTAACAACTGTGTTAACTATGCATATGTGTACATGTCTCCCATTTTGAATCCATGTGTAAGCCATGTGGCAAAAATAGCAACTACTGTGCAATTAAAAACATACAATTCCATTGTACATTAGCAAGCACTGAGTACAAAGAACCAAGCCTTTTCCTCACTATTTTGATTACATTTTTATTTGTGTTTCAGTTTGTGCAAGTGAGAATATATAAATATGTATACAAGAGAAAACATGATTAAGAAAAAATATCTTGGGTCAAAATCCTATACATTTTTAGTGTGTGTGTGTGTGTGTGTGTGTGTGTGTAAATTATTAAAAAGCAAACTAACAGCACTTCTCTTAGGTTTGTCCTTGATCCAAGAATGATGCATTTAATCACTGAAGATAGCACCACATGGCCTGACCTCAGAAGACAATATCATCATTCACGAAGAATGCTGATAGCCTAGCCTTCTAAACTGTCACCTGCTAAACAGCTCAGTTTCATCTTTGGCAACTGAAGAAGGCAAAGGCCAAAACATTTTGTTCTTAATATATATATTTAATCATAAACACAAACACACACATACATATATACATATTCCAGTGCACTTATACTGGAGCCAACAATTATGCAACAAGAATACGATGGGCATGATACTGTTATTCTAAGAAGTGGGGGACGTTGGGGTCCACCTGCAATGCTAATGTTTCCTTAGAATTTGGGGGAACTATAGTTCATAAAAGGCCTGTGAGAGGAGGTAACGGCAGAATTTTTTCACCTATGTATACTAGTACTAATTATAGAGAGGACTCCAGTCACAGTTAAATAAAGTATTGTATTTGAATTGACAAACATACAAGAAACCAGACACTCTTAAGAACCATACAAGCTATCAGAAAGTGAGGCAAGAAAGATTGGATAGAGAGTGACTGGGTTCAAAGAGTGATAGTTATCAGTCCTGAAGAAAGGGTCACAGCAAAGTGGCTCAGATAGCATCTGAGAGTAGTATGGAGGAACAGCAGTCTGGGAGACTATGTGCTACGTATTACAATCAGTTGGGGTCGAAGCTAGGGTTTTTATACTCTATTTCACACCCTGAAGGAGTGTATTGACAAGCTTGTAATAGTTGTCTCACAGGATTGACAATGGGTCTGGATTGGGCTGATTGCTTAACTCCGGAGTGACAAAACATTGATGGGACTCATGATGATCTCTTAATATTCAGTCAGATAGGGTGTATTGGGAAGATCTCCATAGGGTAAGGTCAAGGATGGTCTTTGATTGTTCACCAATATGGGCAGTTCATTTTTCATTGTATTCAAAAATTGCAAGAGCTTGAAGCAGTGAAGGGATTAGCACAGACCCATTAGTGCTGGGTATTCTGCATAATCCTATCTGAACTTTCATGGCCTAAAGATGCCTCCAGCTAGCATAACCCTGAATATGTTTTCCAGCCAGCATGGACTTGACAACGTTCTCTGGTCATTCAGTTTATGAAAATCACATATTTCATAGGAGGGGTGTTAGGGTATAGTGATAATGTCCTGAGCTCATCCATTGCACAGTGGTCAATTCACTCCCTGCCTATCAAGTCAGCGGTGTGAGAGAGGACTATGTGTGTGTGGAACAATTGCTTGCTCTAGGAACCATGCTTATCTGCGGATTTTTTTTTTTTTTTTTGCAAATATTTTTCTGCTAGTACGCCAATAGGATTCCAACCTCAGGATGAGCATACATATAGATATTTAGAAATAACTTCTGGGACTCTAGGATTCTTTATACTTGGTGGGGGGAGGCTGTCTCAACAAAAGTTGTGGAGAAGAAGTTTTCAAGCTGAATATTCTCAAAAGAAAATGCAAAATGTGTCTAGCCTAAAAAAAATCTCTCTAAATATCATGAATGGCGTTTAAAATGGTAGATGGACATTTAGTGAAAACAAATGTAAAATGATGATATTGGAGTTTTTAAAAATCATGTAATGTCACTTCTGGTCACGTCTGGAGTGCCTATTGTTCTCTACAGGGAACAATACAATGGGTTGCTAATATACTTAATGCACTGTTATGCATATCCCCTTACTAACAATATACTGTGGGGGATATCCCATTTAACAATAGGCCATCACACAGGCCAACTGTAACACATGCAAACTGCTCCCTCCCACCTGGGGACTACACAAGTATATATACTCTGTTTCACTTCCATACCACCAGATCCTCTGAAGATGCCAGCCACAGATGCAGGCGAAACGTCAGGAGAAAATGCTAATAGAACACGGCCTCAAAGCCCAGAAAGTCCACAACAACCTATACATTGTAAATTGCTTAGGAAGTGCTTTGCACTGATAAATGGTATAGAAATGTAACTGCTAAATAAGAATTCCACCCTCCCCCAATGAAAGTTATTTCCAGTCTCCAATTTCTAGCACAGAGTAGACAATGAACATAATTTACACCCAGAACTCATAAATTTCTGTGTTGACATTCTCTTGATAATTTTGCCTGTCCATTTTCTTTGGATTCCTAAACCTAAACTGCAATGCTAGAAATTTGGAGAATGAAGGAAATTTTGTCAAGAGACAAAATTCTTATTTCAGGCAATGACCCTGTTTTGCTCCCCCCACCCCCAGTAGCTGGTTTCAAGTCATCTTCTAGGGCAGACCCATATACATGAACTGCTGTAGTCTAATTGAGAAATTACTGGCATATAACCTCTTGCAGTCAGGTTATTCTCATTCAGAAAATGATGTAGCTTGTGGGCAAGTCAAAGCTTGCTTTGGGCATTCCAAGTCATGGAGCCTGGGTTTCCAGTAAAGGTATATATTAGCTTTTCCAGGGGAAGTACAACCCACAAAAGCAGGTCATTTTCCCATTTCCAGGAACTGTGAACCCTCAATCCAAAGACTCATCATCTTATCAGGATTCAGCTTCAGCTTCTTGGCTTCATTCAGACTATTACAGATCTTTGTTAAAATTTCTTTTGTACATACTAAATTATTTTCATCTGTGTTATTGGAGGGTTTTTTTTTGTTCTACTTTATCATTTATCATTAAGCTCAAATTTAAAATACTTAAATTTAATTTAAAATACTTAAAATGCTTTTAGCAAGCAGGCAATTCACAGATCTTAGAAAAAATACAGATTATTTTACTCTTCTGTGTGTATTCTGCACATGGGTGGAAGATGTCAATTTTAAAAACATCACACAAAAGAAACATGAAAAAAGAAAACACTTACCTGGAACCTGATCTCTTTCTGTCCCATATGTGAGAAGAAATTTACATGTAAACAAGCCAGGAGCAGCAGAATACAAAAGTCTGGAAATGAATCAAGCAACATAATTTGTTCAGTAATTTATATCTCTGGTGTCTTGCTGTTATAATCATTCTAATTTTTTAAAAAAATTCTAAATTAAAAAGAAGAGAACTGAGAGACCAGCAAACATGTCTCAGGTTCTATCTCCAGAGGCACCAGGATTCATGCCTGCTTAAATTACATCCAGAACTCTTTAATCCCAGTTGTACTATTGCAGCTTTGGTTACTCATGGCGAGGAAAGCATACTCTATACATGCTGAGCAATTATTCCAATTGCTTTCTATCTTTCTGGCATTCAAAATAGACTCCAGAACTAAATGCAGCTCATTTTCAGCTCTGCTTGGCATGAGGACGAGCAGGATACAACAGCCATATGGAATTGTCCCCATACTCACATATAATATGCAGAACAGTTATATATATTATTCATTCTCAAGCTGGCTATTTCAGGACTTATCACAGTGAATCTTATAGAAATATAAACGTATAGAATCTTATAGAAAATAGAAGGAGCTGGGTTATGTAATGGTGTGTGAACCTATTGATAAAAGAGTGATGAATTTCTTTATATGTTTTCCCTTTAAAAGATTTATTCTGCTTTATTGTAATTACTCTTGATTCTCTTTGCATAGCTCCCAGTCATTTTGCACAGCAGAAGGGGATTTTTCTGCCACTGGTGCTGTGAGAGAAAGGAATACAAAATGGCATCAACATTACTCTCTTCGTGATACATAGATTTTGACTAACCAGCTCCCATCAATCGTACCTGGTGACTCCACTATTTTTGTTCCTTCTCAAGAGGAAATAAATAAATAAAAAGCCTGGCTGTAGGGATGAAACAGGTGCTTACCCCCTTGGCTGCCATGGCAACAACAAATTCTAGCTAAGATGCTGTGCAGACCAAAGATCTGCCTTTGTTTTGAGACAAGAACATAGTCACTAAGGATTTACACCTAACCTCCTTTTAAACTGATGGTGCATGCTAGACTTTTGGGCTGCTGCTTTGTTTGTTTTGTTTAATTATTTAAGAGACTTCTGTGGGATTACTGAGGGAAGGATGCAAGTCTGAGAAATGAGAACATTGGAAATTGATCAAGATGGGGGAGGGAGGCAAGAGATTTGCTTCAGTAACTACCATAACTTGGAAATGTACTTTTTAAAAGTTATTTATTCCCATTACTTATTACAGTGGTCTGATGAAGAAGCCAGTGGAGCTTTGAAAGCTTGCATGATGTATTTTGTGCATTTTTGCTTGGCCCACTAATGGTATTGCTGTTTTTGGATGTTTTGTATTTTGGATGTATTTTGGATGTTTAGATTTTGGATGTTGTTGCATTTTGCTGTATGGATAGCACAGCTGCCTTGGATATGTTTTCTGGATTAGAGGATACTGCCTTTTAGCAGCAACAAGAGAATCCTAAAGAAGAGGGAGCCAAGGGACTAGGACTTAGCTCATTAAGGTTTCTATCTCCAACAAAGGTAAAAATAATAATAATGATAATGGGGCTGCATTTGTTGGGTTTTACCTATAGAGCACCTAAAAGTTTTTCCAGATGCAATGGTACCGAGGCTTCTGGAGATTTTAATGTCCTCTGCCTAAGAAAAGGGTGGGTAGCCTCACCCATGACAAGAACAGCCTGGATCTCAGGTGAAGTTACTTTTTTCTGTGGCTGATAGAGTTTAAATTTTGTTGCCTGGATTTTATGATTCTTTGTCTGCGAGAGCCCACATGGCCAAAGAGAGGAGTAGCCTCTGTATACATGGATATCCCTCCAGACAATCTTAACTGACAACAACAAAAGCATCTTGACAAAATGTAGATCTGTGACTCCTAACACTGTCATTTATTTTCTTCTCCTATATGATTTTTAACACCTTTCCCTTATGAAAAAAGCAGTGGAGCTTCAAAAGCTTATATGATGTATTTTGTGCATTTTAGGTTGACCCAATAAAGATATTGCTGTTTTATGAATTTTGGAAGTTATTGTATTTTGCTTTAAGGCCAATGTGGCTACTCCTAGATATGCTCTCTCCAAAAGTAGCTCATTCCCATAACATCTTCCAATGTTTTAGAAATCATTGTCCATAATGATGGTTGTTGCACTGCTTTGCCTCATTGCTTATTTTTCTTTTTTAGAAAAACCCTTCAGTTGATAAGAAATTTGTATAAAACTTATATTTTTTATTAAATTCCTCTTAAAATGCACTTAAAACACTAAAAGATGACCTTTGAAAGTAGTTTCCAAAAGTAACTAAACTGCTTTTTGTTATATCACTAAATTAACTTTGTACCTATATCTTGTTACTTTTGAAGTACACCACTCTTTACTCCCATTACCAAAAGAGCAACAAGCTACATGTAACTACGTTATCTTGTAATTCAGTTCTTGTAACTCTTTATTTACATGCTCTAGTAACAATGAAAGGCTGTCATTCTTTCTAGAGCAGCTGTCCTCAGGCTAAGTGTATGAATTATTTTTCCAGCAGTAAAGGTACAGAACCAAATCCACGTGGGCACAACCTAGGATTCTCAACCAGGCACCATTTATCAACTACTCAAAATATATAAGCCTGGTAACCCTGCATGGCCCCTTGCTGAAGCATTGGCATATGTTGACTCAATTTTCAGACCATCTATTGTATAAAAGTCAAAGTTTGTGAGTGATCTTTTCTGTTTGTCTGCGTCAGGCAGGCAAAGACCTCATATGATTGGCTGTGTGAGGTGAGAAGATCTCATATGATTGGCTGACTATGAAGATTTTATGGAATCCTGGGGCTGGCAGTTTGGGGAGGGGCCTTTAAAATTCTCAGCCAGAGAGCTCTGAATAGGCAGGTTATGATGGAGACGAGGCCTAGCAGCCAGTCCCCTCATGAACCCAACCTCTGTATGTTAACAACTCTGAATACAGACTGAATTGGGGAATATGGGCAAAAGTTACAGGTACTGAACAACACACTTTGGGGAATTAGAGACACAGGATCTCAGCTCTATGTATTTCAACTGCATATAACTCCTAAGGTAAGGTAAGGTAAAGTAAGGTAATTCTTAAGGTATTTATAACAAGTGTTACCAATAAGAAAATAAAATTCCAGGCAATGCTGGGTAAATACGCTAGTATGCTATAAATATTCCAGGTTATGTGAAAAATACAACTGATTTCCTGAGGAAAATACATTCTACCCACAAATTCCAATAGAATACCATGTTTGCCTCTATAGATATGGAATCACTCTATAGCAATATTACATATAAGAATGTGTGAAGAACATCATTCTGAATGAGGCTATCGTATAGCTAGCCACTAAACTCTGTTGTTTTGCATTCACTCATAACTACTTCACTTTTGGGAATTACAAGCACTGTCAGATTAATGGCATTGCTTGTGGGCACTCAAATGTCACCACAGTATGCAAAACTCTTTATGGTTAGTCTGGAACAATGCAACGTCAGCTATTGTACTCAAAAACCTTCTTCTGCCTAAGGTATATTGATGAGGTCTTCATCATTTGGACAGATGGAAAAGAGTTACTTAGGGCATTCCATTCGAATCTCCACAATATCATCCTAAGCCTGGAACAAACCACACAAGAAGTTCACTTTCTTGATATCACTTAGGCCCTTTCCACAGCTTACCTTTTTCCAGAGCTGGGGTGCGGGGATCGCAAGAACAGCCTCTTGCAAAAGGCTCTTGCGTCCCCATTGCTTCAGCTCCGCAGCCGCTGCCCGCTCGCAAGCAGGTAGCGTGAGAGCCCCTCCTCTTCCTTCCACAGCACACCCTAGGATTTTCCCAGACTGCGCTGGGGCAGAAAGCACGAGCGCCACAGTTCCAGAGCTCTGCATGCATGGTAAATGCATGCGGGGCCCTGGAGCGATGCGCGATTGCGCACCATTTTCAGCTCAAAGCCAAAAATGAAATAGTGTGCGATTGGTGCCTGCCAGCCCCTGGAACGTCATGCAATTGCGAGTGCGTCATGTGGGCCACTCCTCACAATCACACGATGCTCCAGGGGCCCTTTTGCATGGCAAATGCGGTGCAAAAAGGACCTATACAATTACACCACAGACTTCTAAGCATCGTGCTATATTTTAATCCCACTGATCACTACTTCTACTTGCACCCCTCCAAGTTCCCTCCAGAAGACTCTACCAAATTTAGTGGCTGCAGCCTGTACCTGCTCAGACCCACAAAGAGACTGAGAACTCATGGATTTGCATCAGGCATTTCTCAAACTACAGTACCTGCTCAAACAGGTGGAAAAAATTAACAGAGTAGGACTGGTACTCAGGAATGTTCTACTGTAGCCCAGACCAAAATCAAATAATGACCAAAGTTGTCACCTATATATCCTAGAGGAAGGCATTCAATCACGTTATCAATGAACTACAACCAATTCTGGAGAAGATTACTGTCCTTTTACAAGTGCTGGGTGGCAAACCTTTATTACACATCCTGGCAATATCACCTACAAAATCAGAGGTGCACTTGTTCATCCTTCAGTGTGATACATGACATCCTATGTCAGCAACGTCCCTCTGCATTTTATATTGGACAAACAAAACACAAAGGGTTAAATGGACAAAATTTGGTATTAGAAATGGCAATAACTCTCCTCCCCCCAAAAAAACCCTACTGGTAGAACATTTTAATCTTCCTGGATATAGAATTAATGTCCTTCAAGCAGCTGTTCTAGGAGAAAAATAATTCAAGGGAAGTTTCGAAAGAGAAGGAGCTTAATTGGAATATATTCACAAATTCAAATTTATTAGCAGAAGTATGAGACAATGGCTTCTTGGAACCATACAAACAATACAATATATAAGTCTTATAATAGCTGTACATGTAACAAAAGGATTCTTCTCAGAACATTCTCCTACTTCATGGGAACTTTGGGGTAAGCAAATTTTATTGCCTTCGTACCTTAAGTAACAGATCAACTGGTTGATATATCTATATCATCTTTGAAGATTAATTGCCAGTGTCACAGTTTGCATCCTTCTGTATCCCATTATACTCTGATCCTACCTCTACAACTGTGTAACTACTTTAAAACCTGTGGCTTTAATTTTACTTCAGTATTGTATCTGAAGAGATCTAAGAAAACTCATACTAAAATAAATTTGTTAGCTCTTTTGGATTATTTCTTCCCTTCACTTCAGTCTGTGGTAGTATTTCAGTCTTGCCTCAAATCAGTTTCAGATATTAGCCCTTCTGATTGTCAACTTTCACACGTAGCCATGGAATGAGAACACTCAAAAGGAATATATGAACAATCTACTCCCATGTAAGCTCTACATGCACAGAAGAAGCTGAAGAAGTCATTCAAGCTCTATCCCCTCCCTTGGCTATTCTCATCACCCTTTATATATGGAGAGCAATGGTTTGAACAGGAGAATCCTGGCAAAACAGGATTCTGAAATCTGAAGGGTAGCACCATAGATAAAGGGGCTTCTTCTCTTTATTGTTCAATTTGTTTTAAGATGGATGTAGACAAGTTAGAGCAGCTTCAGAGAAGAACAACAAAGATGATATGAAGCATAGGCATGTTCAGCTTGGTGAAAAGAAGACTGAGGGGTGACATGATTACATTCTTTGAATACTTGGGCTCTCACAAAGAAAAGGATACAGGCTTATTCTCTGCTGCTCAGAAGGCAGAACCAGATCAATGTCATGTACAAGAGAGTACATTTTGATTGAACAGTAGGAGAAACTTCTTGACAGTAAGAGTGGTTTGGCAATGGAATCAATTGCCTAGAAATGTCATGAGGTCTCCTTCTCTGGAAGTCTTCAAAAAAAGTCTGGATGCTCTAGCTGGAGATGTTGCACTGAGCAAAGGGTTAGACTCAATGACCCATGAGATCCCTTCCAACTCAGTTCTATGATTCTTCAAACCATTGCCCTCCATAGGCAGAGTATGTTGAGAATGGGTGAGGAAGGATTGAGTGTGAATGATTCTCTTTCTCTTCACTTGTGCCAAATTTGAACAGAAGTAGATTGCCCAAATGCAGCTTCACTTTAATTTGAAGACAACTATAAATGAGGTAGAGAAACTTTGCCCCTGATTTTTGGTTTCCAACTGACATGGGTCCTACCCAACATGGCTAGTGGTAAGGGACTGTGGAAGTTGTAATCCAAAATAAAATCCAAAATATCTTCTGCTATTCAATTTAAAAATGAGACATTGAACTGGAACTATGGGAGCTGAATTCCAACCTAGCTGGAGGCTAGGGGGTTGAGAAAAACTCCTTTAGAGAAGATATCATGTGAACATTAACGTGTCATGTTAATTACAATAACATTACAAAGACTACTAACAGTGTAATAATGGAACATTTGAAAGAATATGAACAAGGCAGAAAGGGTTTAATGAGAGGAAAGTCTTGATGGGGTATACAGGTGTGCTTTCAGGATGAAAGTGAAAGGACATGAACATTTTAATTGGTCATTTTTATATGATGTTTGAGCATCAGATTTAATATAAAAAGTGTGCCTCTGTTTTCATTTAGTGCATAATTTGAATTCTGTAATATTAGAATGCCAACAAAAGAAAAAACACATACCTTCATTTGTGACTTTTTGCTTGGTGGCTTTCAAAGGTCATAAATAAATACTGAATCTTTGTTAAGTAATAAGGGATTTCTTATATCTCAGCCATGCCAATGATGTGTCACACCTTGATCCACTGCTGAGCTTGAAAAAGGTAGTGGCCTTTAATCTTCTTGTTTCCAAATGCTAGTAGAGATATCCATTTTTCTGCAGAGGAGTTTTATAAAAAAACTCAGATGGCACATTCTTTTTCACAGAGAGCTTCAGGTTTTGCAAATTACTGTGCAGGCAGTAAAATGTCAGATACACAGACACACACATGCATGCTTAAAGAAGCATGCCACGCTTCTCAGAGTGGGAAAACATTTTCAAAGCAGAGCCCCTATGAATATTCTTCTGTTTATATTATTTAGGCCTTGTTCAAGATTATTCCAGTCCAACAACTTTCCTGAGACACTGACTTCGTTCTGTCTCACAGGTCACTTAAATACAAGCATTGGCATTTATTGTAAACTGGTAGTTTCATCATGGGTAGGACTGAAAACAGTAAAATGAGAAAACCTCCCCAACAGTACAACTAAGTCTATTTCCGTACTACATTGTTATAGTGCTATTATTCCACTTTCAAAGGAAGGAGCTGGCAAAACCACTTCTGTGTATTCCTTGCCTAAGAAAATCTTATGAAATTCATGGGGTCACCATGAGTCAACAAGTATTTTAAAGGCACACATACACACACATTGGCAGAAATACAGTAGGACCCCCGTATCCATGGGGGATTGGTTTTGCCCCCCCCATGGATACTGAAATCTGCTGATAGTACTGAACACTCTGTCCCGCTGCCCATGCTGGGCCCAATCAAGGCAGCATCCGGTGGGAAAACAGTGGGGAGTGCAGGATCCTGCCATTCCCGCTGTTTTCCCACAGGCTGCCACAGCGATCAGCCCAGGACCAGAGGCAGGCGGTGGGAAAACAGTGAGGAGCGTGATCCCATGAGCTCTCTGTTTTGTCACTGGCCACTACTGCGATCAGGCCTAGGGTGAGGGACAGGAGGCAGCAATGAGCATGATCCCGCACTCATCACTTCTCTCTCGCCTGCTGCCTCCTGTCCCTTGCCCTATACCCAATCGCGGTGGTAGCAGGCAGGAGAGAAATGATGAGCATGGGATTGTGCCTATCACCACCGTCTGCCCCTTGCCCTAGGCTTGATTGTGGCAGTGGTGGGCAGGAGAGAAGCGATGAGCGTAGCAGTAGTGGGGAACCAACCATGGATAACTGAATCAGCGGATAATGAATCCATGGATATGGGGGTCCTACTGTAGCCATGAAGTTGGAGCTCAATTATTGTAGTTATGTCTGATGATGCAGGATCTTGGCCTTTGGTTCCCACTCTTTGCACAATTTTGAAGCACTAGTTCCTGTAAAATGCAGCACTAGCACTTGCTTATTTGCAGTAGGAAATTTTTTTTTAGTTTTTCTTCAATCAATCACTGTATTTATATCCTGCTTTTTCCCCAAGACTGGGCTCAAGACAGCTTATAAGATAAAAATAAATACAATTAAAAACTTAGGTTAAAATAGTATTAAACCATCAATAGAATTAAAATAAGTTAAAACATTCATTTTAAAGCATAGACTAAGGGTAGTATAGCACACTAAACAGTTGTCCCTTTACATATAAAACATCAGTTCCCAAAATCCTGCTGGAATAAAAAGGTCACCATTTGCTGATGAAAGAGCGGTGAGCAGGGAGAAGCTCCAAGTCTGGGAGCAACCACAGAAAAGGATCCCTCCTACATTCTCACCAAATGTATCTGTGGCTGTGGTGGAATAACATGAAGGAGGAGTTTGGACAGGTTCATACAGAAATAAAAGCTCCTTCAGATAGCCTGGACCTGTGACATATTCAGAGCTATAGGTCATAACCAGTATTTTGTCTTGTGCTTTGAAATAAACCGGAAATCAATGGAGCTGTTGCAATGAGGGAGCTGTGTGCTCCTGTAAGCAGCCATTATTAACAGTCTGACTGTCGATCTTTAAACCAGCTGATGTTTCTGAACATTCTCCCAGGGCATCCCCACATAGGATAACTTGCAGGAACCAAAATGTAATATAACTAAGAAATGTGTCACTATTGTCATGTGAGATTTCCCGATTTTATTTATTTTATTCTATATTTATGTATTTCCTTTCATAATAAATTAATAAAATAAATCCCTAGGAAGAGACACAGTGCTAATTTTAATTGTGCAAATGTACTCCCAGATATCTGATAGGGCTGAGTCGAGGAGTATACCTCATCTCTGAGGTTGTGTCTTCAGAGGGAGTGTACCTCATTCAGCATAGGTTATTTCCTAATGTGCTTTGCAATGGTCCAGGAACACCTCTTGTCTGGATTAGGGTTCCATTTATTTACACTCATCCAGTCTACTACTGTTGGCAGGCAACAGTTTAGAACTGAAACAGCTTCCTTGGGTTGAGGTGGAAAGGAGAAACAGAGTTATGTGTCATCAGCATATAGATGGTAATGAGTAAACAAGTGGGGTTTACTACATTGCTATGCAGCATGGGCCATCCAAGGTTTTTTTGATAATATTATAAATCTTTGTTTCAATAAGCTTCCACATGGCCAACCTTAATAAATCTTTATGATTCTTCTCCTTTGCAGTGGGAAATGTTGTAGTTTCCAGGATGTACATCTCTACCAGACAACTCCCTAACTCACTCCTGAGTTGGGTGATTATCCAGGACATTGCATTGCTGCCCTTGTGGAATCCTTCTGTTAGCAGGCCATACACCCTCTCACATTGACAAGGAAGTTCCCACCAAACCACCGATTGTTTCAACCATTCTTCCCATCAACCTGTGAATTTCTCCATTGTTCCCACACCTGTCCAACCATTACAGAGCTATCACAACATCTATTAATTCTTTATCAACTAATGCTCAGATCATTAGCTCAGTCCGGACCCAACTGCCCACTCTGCAAACTCCATTGTTCACTCAGCCAGAGCACCATTCACACCCTCGCCCTCCAGGCTGAAATTGGGTATAACACTCCCCCGTTTTGAGCAGCTAGCTTGCAGTACATCACTTGCTGGTTGTTATACTGTCACTCTAGTTCCTGATTGTGTACTGTTCTTAGATGAGAGTCTAAGCCACATTGCTGTTTCTTCCCTTCTCCTTGGATTAGTAAATACTACACTACACCCTCAAATCTATCAAACTTTCCTATCTTTCCTTTACTTAGCCTTGTGTGAATGCGTGACTGTTTGACTCATGTATATGCATGATTGAATCTTCCTCAACAAAAACACGTTTTAATCTACCTTTGAGTCTTTGGTTGGTTTCTCTCTGTGAAGAGCCCCTAAACACTGGTGGAAAGATCTCCCTAGGTTCTCCCCTTCTCGCATGCCTCCTGATTTGAGCTAATAATTCCCCACCTTTGCATGGAGGTACTGGCATTATGAGTGGACTCCTGAGGCCCTTTTCGCAGGGGGCTTCTGTAGCGCGACAGCCCTGTGAGCCTCGCGGGAATGGGAGTGTCGCTCAGCACGACGCACTCCCACTTCCGCCGGGCTCACAGGGCTGAAGAGGCACGAGCGTGGGTTTTTTGATTTTCGCTTCGAAGCGACAATCACCAGCGCTCATGCAACGCTTCCGGCGCCCGCGCACACTTACCTCCTGTGCGGAGTGTCGGGGAGGCGGCCGGGTCGCGCTTCCTTCCCTCTGCCCCTGCGGAAGGAAGGGACGGGGCGCTAGCGAGACAGACGCGTCACCTCCTGCTTCGCGCGCGCGGCAGGGAGGGATGCGACAAGCTCCTTTCTCATGCGCACGGGGGAGGGATGGGATGGGCTCCTTTCTCGCGCACAGGGGGGACGGATGCGCGAGCCGCCGCCACCTCCGGGAGGCTGCCGCTTCCCCGCTTGTTCCTTCTCCTGCGGAAGGAAGGGGGAAGCGGCAGCCTCCCGGAGAAAGCTTCTTGCGCGAGCCGCCCTCCCCCACTCGCGCTAGAAGCCTTAATGCGAAAAGGGCCTGAGTCACCTGCATTTTGGGGTAACACTTCCCTATCTTTATAGACTTACAGATAAAAATAAATCCTGAAAAGCTAGGAGCAGCACATAAACCGGCACATAATTGTTGGCATCTTTGCCAGAATCCAGCAGCATTTACAGATTAGGAAGATGCAAAGGTGTATTTATATTTGCATATATTTTATAGTTCTTAAGTTTTACTCCCTATCCAAAGCCACCAAGATAAGAAGGATTTAAAAATTTTAGAGAAGCATTTGCAAAGAAAATTCATACTCTTTCCTTATATAACTGTTTTTCTCTTCTACACCTCACAGTATTAGCAAATTCTCGGTAATACCTTTTTTCCTGAATTCTAGAAGCAAAGGAAGGCTATGAGTTTCAGTAAAAGAACACACAAAGGCCATAACCCAACTAGAATTATGTCTGCTCCTTATTTGAAATGGAAAAAAACACGTTTATGACATTTCAGGCAAGAAATTTCATTTTTTTTAAAAAATGAGGCTATCCTTTGAAAGGGAATCCTTTGAGAGACTTTTCTTGCAAGACAAATTCAGGAGCAATTTCTTTAAAAGGGCACTGGGAGACATTACTTAGGATGAAGATTTAGGATTTTGTCATAGGATAATGACAGAGTCTCTTCCTCTTTCACCTTTTTTATTTTTATTGCCTAATATTAAGTTTAAAGAAGTGATCTGTTGAATTTTATGTCACACTCATAATTCTGCAATTTTTTCCATTGTCCTAATAAAGGTGTTGCACTATTTTTAATCCTCACCCCAGACCCGTCTTATCCCAAAAGGACTGACATGGCTGTGTGTGTGTGTGTGTGCAGGCTACATTCAGATCTTGATGAACTAAATGAGATATGAGTAAATATTTTTGGCTACATCCTTATTTCTTTTGGTCTTCCTTATGTAAAATCAAGTAAACAAAATAACAAAAATCAAGTAAATGAACTTGTTTTCAATTAATTTGTAGATTCATGTTTCTTATACTCCAGGAGGATATATTTGGCAGCTTCAGAAGAAAGCAGGATATGATCCCTGAGTTGAAGCTGGCTTGATATCTTCCCTTCTTCTTAAGTTATTAACCATGATTTTAAGTTTTGGTTGTAATGAGAAACTATGTAGTTAATTGACGTTTGCCTGATTTTTTGTTTGTTTGTTTCCAACTAAATTCCTAAACATTTACTTCTCAATGTTCAGACAATTTTCACATTTTAAAAAATATCGCAAGAGTATGAATATTAACTTCTTATCAGTTCTATAATAGATCAGGGACTTAAATTTATATTTACTTTGCTTCTTATTAGAACTGATTTTACACTGGCATTATTGAAATCAGCCCAGATGTGAGCTGCTCAAATGATGTATATCTGAAATGCTGTATATTGCATTAACTTGGTCTAATTTCCTGCATCCATATTATCATCCTTCAGCTAGCTGGGGGAAAACAGAGAAATACAAATTGGGATCCATTTTGTTTGTTATGAAAATCCAGACCATTTCAATAATTTGACTCTATCTTTTCTGTCTCTGCTCTTCTTGGTTCTATCATTCTTATACCAGGTGTTTGGAGCATGGCCTTGAAACCGCCGTTCATCATGCACTTTAGTCATATGCATGATTGCCACACATACCCATCTGGCATACAGTTATCTCTAATAAAGTCTGCTACAGTCTGCTGCACACAATTTCCAGCAGATGATTATGAAATGCAATCCAATCAAGGCCAGTCTTATCCAGCATCCTCATATAATGTCTCTGTCAGTTTAATATCGTACAGAAGCAGCAGGCCTTCTTCACTCAGAATGTGTCCACTTTGTCTTCGTTATATTATTGAGGTGCCTGAATATAACCACCTGGAAATGGTAAGTCGTGAGGGCAGGGGGGCAGTGACAGCTTAGATTTTTAGATTTTTATAGTAACCAATAGTTACTGTAACCAAAAACCAATGGCTTGTCATGGTGACTGGTGGATTCCATGTCAAGGGGACAATGAATCCACACTTCTGGTCTGAGTCTCAACTTTAAAGGATCTATCCAAGGTTCTGAACCTATCCAGGGGGTAAGGTATGGCACCTTGGATGGCTTCTTATAAAGGTCAGACTAAAATCCAAAGCAGATACACTGTCCTACTGATCTGGAAACCATCAACTACCACTGTTAGTCTGTTTTGGAAGTGCCCGTCTTGGCTTTAAAAAAAAAAATCAAGATTCCTGGAAGTTCCAGTTGGGGAAGTGAGGGGGGCATTGCACCCCAGGTGGCATTTTGGGGGGCACTGCCGCTCCTTGCCTGCCTCCCCACACACTGTAGTGCCACCCCCATGTGCTGCAGCTCCTCCCTCGCATGCCATAGCCACACCTATGCATGCCGTAGCTCCTCCCCTGTGCACTGTAGCCATGCCCATGCATGCCATAGCCCTGTTTCCATGCCTCTGCCCCTGCCCCTCCCCCACTTGTGCCAAGCTATGCCACTGGAAAGCTCCATCCGCATTTCTCCCCTTTCCCTCTTCCCTTCTCTACATCCCACAATTCAACAATTCTTATGCTGGTTAATTCATGGATCATAGTTTCCCATTATGACTAAAACAGAAGAAACGGTTATTAGAAAAAGAACAAGCCATTATCTTAAATCATTATTTTGCATAGGCAAGGGAGCCAATATGGTATAGTGGTTTAAGTATTGGACCAGGATTTGAATCCCTGCTCAGCCATGGAAATCCACTGGGTAATCCTGGGCTATAGGTTGCTGTGGGTTTTCCAGGCTTTGAGGCCATGTTCTTTTAGTATTTTCTCCTGATGTTTCACCTGAATCTGTGGCTGGCATCGAAGCCACAGATGCAAGTGAAACATCAGGAGAAAATACTAATAGAACATGACCTCAAAGCCCAGAAAACCCACAACAACCTATGGATTCCAGCTGTGAAAGCCTTTGACTTTACATCAAATCTTGGGCTAGTCACAGTTTCTCATCTTCAAAACAAGCCCATTTGTACAAATCTTGCTAAGAAAACCCTGTCATAGGTTTGCTGTAGGATCACCATAAGTCAGAAGTGATTTGAAGGCACACACCAACAATAATATACAAGAAACTGAAAGACCTCCACTTTCATTCCCCCTACTTCCTTGCACCCAGATTCTCTGTGTATGTGCACACTGCTCCATCCACACTACAATAATTAGCCCCCTTCCACCTTTATTCCCATAATCAGTCTCACCTTATCACAGTACTACCCTGCTGCTGAAAGTTACAAAAGAAAGTTAGGCTAGTAAAGAGTGCTGGCAGCAATGACTATGAGGAGTCAATGAAGGCCTGCTTTATGTAATTGCTCTAAAACCAAAGCTGTCTAACCTACCTTAGAGGTTATTAGGTGCATCATAATGTTTTGAGAATGTAAGATTATAATCCAGGGTTAGTAAACCTGTAGCCCTTTGGGTGTAATTTTGCTCCAGCTCTCAAGGTTTCTGGCAATTTGGTACGCTGGCTGAAGCTGAGGTGAATTTGGTAGCTTGATCTTCCTTTAGTCCATACAATGGTCCATCAGGAAGACATATTACTACTCCTTTCCTTCTTTGATACAAGACCCTTTTCGTTGGAGCTCTGCCAGAGAAGGAGATGCCAACTGCTATTTCTTCTATGCACAACTGCATAGAAGTTGTGATATATTTATCACAGATCATAACCAACAAGATGGAAACAAAAATCTCAAATATGCATGAGCTTGTTTCCTCCATATAAAAGTTGTCAGTGCCTTCAGTGAGCCCTTCTATCCATCTCTCTCCAAGAAAAGTACAATACATTGTGATGCAACAAGGGAAAAATTGGCCCTGTCCATTGAATAATGAATGGTATCAACACTGCGGTCTTTTCAGCTCCAGATTAATCATTTGTATTTGTCCACGTATTTTAAACCGGTTGTGTTCTTTAACATATTTCAATGATTGATTGATTGATTGATTGATTGATTGATTGATTTGAATATTTATACTGCACCCTTTATCAAGAGATCTCAGGGCAGCTTAAGATGTTGTTTCAATTGCCTTCTAACTGTTCATTCATAATGAATTTGTGTTGTTGTTGTTGTTGTTGTTGTTTTACTTTATCTGTATTTGTTGTGACAGGACCCCCTCCACCCATAGGTCCCTGCAACTACCTGCCACAAAATGCCTTGCTGCCAAGAGAGGACTGGGCACTTCTTCACCAACCAACCACTCAGTCTCCTATGCCTCAGAAATCCTTATGTTGGAACAGCCACATGGCTTCTAAGGTGGGTTTTGGGGAGTTGCATTTGGAGATGGAGTTAAGACAACCGAGCTTGTCATTGTAACTACAACTTCTCATGTAAGATCTTAGCCAAGAAGTGATTTATTTCAGCTAGTGAGCACGGATCCAGCGCAAGTACAGAAATATGTGGATACCTACAAGGATGAATGAATAAAGAATTCTCAGACTGAAAATTTTCAGTGTCTCTAAGCACATGCAGAACATTTTTAATCACAATTGCATCCTTTCTGCCTCCTTACTCCCTGTGAAGAAGTGTGACATGTAATATCAGTGGTATGGCACATATTTTGCATGCAGGTGGCAGGGATCTCAAATACAATCTGTAACATCTTCAGTTTTAATGATTGCTCATCTAACAAGCACTTTCTTCTCTGCACCCAACATTCATTCATGTTTTTATATCATTTGTATGCCATGTTTCTCTTGGAGTGGGACCCAAGGCAGCTGACAAAACAAATCAATTAAAACTTGATAATAAAATATTTTTTAAAAATAATTAAAGTTATCACATTAAAACAGTATAAAATTATTTTAAAAGCACACAAAAGTAAAAAAAAAAGAAGAAGAAGAAGCACACAATCCAATAAGAAGTCTTGTACCTTAGTTGTATCAGTAAAAAGGGGCTGGTAAGAAGAAAAACAAGGGGAAGAAGGAGAGGGTAAAAAGTAGAGTGGAAGGAGGAGAGGGAGGCACCAGGAGAGAAAGAAATGGGGACTGGATATGAGGAAAACTTTGCACTTAATTATGCCTAGCACTATTTGAGTAAAACACTAAAAAAAAATTGTAAAGGTGCTCATTGTGGCTCACCTCAAATAGTATGATACAATGAACATTTATTATATACTACTATATAAGAGAAGTCAGTCCATAAATCAGTAAAGGAAGACAAGTTGCTGAATAGAGTCACAATGTACCCCCAACCCCAAAAAGACTCAAAACAATTTTCTTCCATACAAAACATTGGGAAACATTTGTCTTTCAGACCTAAAATGGCTTAAAGCCTTTAAAACCATTCTGAAAGAGTCCAAATATTATTACCGAAGAATTGTATATTTTAGTATAATGTACAATAGAAGTCTGTTCAGAAAGTCATCAATAGAGGAGAAGAAGTTATTGAAAAGGGTCACAAAATACTCCACGCTTGAGAAAGACTCCAAATACTTTCTTTCCATACTGGCCTGTGGGAGGTATATGTGCATGTCAAAGTTGCTTTACTGCTGCTAATGGAATTTAGTTTTTACTGTCCTTTGTTTCAATCCCCAAATGGTTAAGAGAGGATTGACCTCTGCCTTCATTGAGATTCCTCCATACCAAGTGAACAACAGAAACAATCTGATACAAAATGTAGGCCTGTTAACTCTAACACTGTCACTTGTCTTCTCCTGTATGATTTTTTTTTTACATCTTTTGCTCAATGAAGAAGCTAGTGGACCTTCAAAAGCTTACATGATATATTTTGTGCATTTTGGGTGGTCAATAAAGCTATTGCTCTTTTGTAGATTTTGGATTTTGTTTTGCATAGCAATATGATGGATTACCTCCAGTTCTAATATTTCTTCTCTCAAGGCAGCAGGCTTTCTTGTTCCCCTGAATATGGTGAAGGCACAGGCACCCACTCTAATGAATTCTAATGACCTAATTCACTAAAGCATATTTGAAACTTTAGGCTTAATTGGGGGAATCTAGAAAGTTAGTTGAATCAACTATGAATTGCATTGTCACAGTTGTATCCACAGAATACAGGCGAACACAGCTATCCCATATGTTTTCATGTATTGTTGTAAAAATCAATCATGCTGAAGCTGCAGTTCCACTGTTCAGGTAAAGTTTGAACCACATACTGATTTTTGTTTGTCTTGTCTTCTACGGAATTGGTCAATACAATATCACCTTTTACCAACAAGATGAGTCTTCAAGACAAAGCTAATACAGTAAAAATTACTGGATTGGTTTTTATCTTGGAGACCCACCAGATACAGCAAAATACCCAGAGTACCATAAAACTGGCACTAAAATCTTTATTAAGTGTGGAAAACAAGCAAAACAAATGTAAAAGTTTAAAAATGCTATTTTCTTCTCCTTCCTCAAAAACTTATTCTAATTGCACATTGTATAACAACTTTCAATCTCACAGCCAGGCATCAGCATGATTAAAGAAGACGGGCACTTCACTAGAGTAAACATAACTGTTCCCTAGTGAAATTGTTTTTGTTGTTCATTTGGCACTGTATGTGGACAACCTTGACTGAAGGGTATTCTAAATTATCAACTCTGTTAAAAGCTATTTATAACTTCATTGAATACCAAGGCCCAATAATCTTATTTAATGCAATGCAGTTTCTCTGTTCCCCTGAGAAGAAATAGCAGCTCACATCCAAACATAATTAGGAACCTATTACATTCAACATAGCTCTTCTAATGCAGTCATATTGCCTCTTAATCATTTAGCCTGGAGAAAAGACAATTAAGAGGTGATACAATTGCCACCTTTACATATTTGAAGGGCTGTCACATAGATGGAGCAATTTTGTTTTTGTTGCTCCAGGGAGGAGGACCCAAACCAATTGGTTCAAATGACAGGAAAGGAGGTGTTGATTGAACAGTGTGAGCTGTTTAACAGTGAAATAGAATAGACTGCTTTGGAAGGGGATGGTCTTTTATTTGTCAAGCAGAGGCTGAATGGACAGCTATCTGGAGTATGTATGTATTCATAGTAGCTGTTCATCACTTTTTGGTTCACAGGTTTCCCAAAGCAAAGTACAATGAAGTATAATAAAATATTTTTTGAATGGAGAATTTCTTTCTGATGTAGTGGATTGATCTACTCAAAAACCTTTGTGCTTCCTTCCAATTCTAAGACTGTAGGCTTTAGGCTTGTGGGATCATCTTAATTAAAAAACAAAACAAAACTGAAATCCTGAGTTTCATCAACCAGACCCAGAATGGACAACAGTGCCTGACTTAGCCTATCATCAGGTTAGTTGATGGATAAGCTTTTTAAAGCATTTTTGTTCTTGAGTGCCTTCAAGTCATTTCCGACTTATGGTGACCCTGAAACAATCATATTATGGGGTTTTCATGGCAGAATTTGTTGGAGAGGGGTTGCTTTTGCCTTTCTCTGAGGCTGAGAGAATATGACTTGCCCAATGTCACCCAGTGAGTCTCCATGGCCAAGCAGGGATTCAAACCCAGATCTCTCAGTGTCTTAGTCCAACATTCAAACCACTATATCATGCTGGCTCTCATTTTAAAGCACAGTGCTATCTAAAGTCTTAAATCCTTCTTCTTTTGCTTTCCTTACAATAAGTCACAATTCTGCATAGGTCTGTAGTTCACGTTACAGTGCTAACTCAAAGTACTGAAGCAACGTGCATTCCCAGATCTATATGGTACAACTCAGACCTAGCATTTATATTTCAGATTCTTGTTCCATCCATTATCTCCCTCTTTTATTGCCTATAGGGAAGCCTATAGGGATGCAGGATGTGTCTGCGACTTTCCAATTTTTTCCACAAGCAGTTGGGACCACATTAGTTTTGACAATATGCATCATGTATTTGGAAGGGGAAGAGCAAAGGAAAAATCTTCATTGCCTCTTAAATGACAAAGAAGTGGAAGAGGACAACTGTCACTAAAATCTGTGCACTTAGTCCTAAGTGTCAAGGATGTGCCCACCTTTCATACCACAGGCCCAAATCTGCTGGCAGGTGATTTTTATGTTAGCCTGGAAAATCTCCTATGTGACCTTTCTTCTGCCTTTTCAGGACTATTCTCTTCTCAGTAACCATGGAAGTAGGGATAATCTCATCATAATAATTCAGACACAGGTAACATCCTGGTTAGATTTCAACCATGCTCTCTACACATGGCTGCTCTAGAAAACGATATGGAGGCAGCAGCTATCAGAATATACAATAACTGAACTGCTGTCAGGAACATTTTACAGAAACCGTATTACATCAGTTTTAAAGAAATTCTACTAGCTGCCAATACACTTTCAGTTTGAATTCAAGGGACCAGTGAAGATATTTAAAGCCCTAACCAGCCTGGTACCTTGATGCTTGAAGGAATTCCTCTTCCTCCCTCTCCTCTCTCCTCTTCTCTCTTTTTCCTTTTTCCTCTTTTTTCTTCCCTTCCTTTCTTTTTCTATAATTTCACACTTTCCATTCCCATTAAAAAAGTGGGGGGAGGGGATGGAGATCTCAAAACTCAGAGATCTCAAATTCAAAAAGAAAAGAAACAAAACACTGGAAAGGGAAGAGGGAGGGATGGGGTAAAAATGTATTCAAAGGGAGTGTCTACAACACTTGCCAGGTGGTGCTTTGCTTATCAGTATTAAGATAATGCTTGTCCCTACTCCAGTCCAAGTTTTCAAGAACAAAAAACCTTCATTATCAGTCACAACTCCTTCTTTCCTAGTTCTGGCAATAACTCTATCAGCATTCCCAATCAAAAACAGAAAGACTCTGCAATATGACATACTGCCTAAAGAAAAGCACACAAGATAGATAGATAGATAGATAGATAGATAGATAGATAGATAGATCTCCTCAAAGGGGGAAAAACAGTCCTAATACGAAAATACAAATACAAAAAGGAAAAAGAAAAGAAAAGTAAAAATAAGAAGGGAGCAATAAACTTCCCTTTCATTCCCTTTTCTCCTCATCTTTCCTCCCACTTCTTTTCTTTACCACAAAATAAATTATAGTAAAAAGTTTTTAAAAATGTGTTCCTACTGGAAATCTCTTTAAACTAAACAAACAAAATACGCTATCCAGTACAGCACTCCAGGAGAGTCTAAGTTCCAGGAGAAAGCATTCCTATACTCAAGGAAATTTCTTGATTTTAATGTTATTCAATAGTTTTATATCTTGATTTTTCATAGTAACAATAGGTATTGGAATTCTGAAGGCATTATAGCTGTGTAATTACACTAATTAGGAATTTTGAGGTATAACTGTGATAATTGCCATTACTTTCCAGCAACGTATGTCGATTTTTTTCACGTTGAATTTTCTGAACCCTTGCTCCCAGAATATGTTGCATTAACTGTAGTTTTCTAATATGTTAATTCATTTAAAGTTAATGGAATGTTCAAGCCTTGTCTCTTTTTAATCTGGTTCTGAGTTATTTGGCAGACACAACCCTGCATCTTGTATTTATTGAATGTCCAGAGCTGCTCTTGAAACATTCTTAACCAACTCTTTATTGGGTTCAAAACAGGGACATAAATAATCTTACGAACTAGATCTACTTTGATTACTTTAGCAAATGCCAGTTTACCTGTAAAGTTACTTTGTGCATAAGGTGTCCTGGACTTATAAAAGTATTACCACATTAATTAATTAATGCTTTGCAAAAAAAAAAAATATTCATTGTTTTTCAAACAGTTCTAATTCTGAGCATCAGCTTTGAATTCCAAACATAAATTAGCACTTTATGCACACACACACACCAAAAAGCAACAAAGAATGCTATTTTTCACCCCACTTTCTTTATGCCTCAGAGCTAGATTTAGTCAGATGTTTTAACCATGAACTATCTAGCAAAGAGCGTAGAAAGTATCCAATGGCCGGAGAAAATAATCCCACAGGGAGAAAAATAATTTTTCCCCAGCAGCTGAAGGCTATGGGAAGATTTGATTATTGAGGATAGCAGCAAATAGGGAATACAAATGATGCTATCTCTGTTCTCAGTCTAGGCCGAGGGTATTCAGGAAACTTGAAATTAAACAACTAAGAAGCACGACAAATCTGCTTTTTAAATTATGCATAAGAATTTAAAACAATTGAAGTCATTTATTAAACTGAGGTCATTTTTGGCTGCACTAAGGCTGCAATTCTATCCCTACTGACTTGGGAGTAAATGAAGTGGGACTGAATGAAGGGGGACTTAGAGTAGGAACACATTAAGAATTGCGTTTTAAGTGTGTAATCCTATACTTACAAGTAAGCTCTACTGAACACAATGGGGTGTGCTTCCTTGGATCCTAGACAATTAGCCTACCATTCCTCAGTCAGACCTAGGAAGTTCACATTTTGGGTTATGAGTGGCCCTGCTGACATGGAAAATTGGGGACCTGAAGCCCTCAAAGTAAAATTTCCAAGCTCTGTGTTCAGTTAAGGACAGCTTTGATATGTCATTATATTTATTCTTCTTCAAAGTAACTTTGCAAGCCCTGAATCACAGAGCTTTAATCATGAACCATCAAGCAAAGAGCAGGAAATGTGCTACCTGACCAGGGATAACAATTCCAATGAAAGGGTAATGATTCTTTGCCCCAGCAATGATTTCCCATCAAAAATGTTACTTCCAGCAATCCCCAAGAAACAGGGTTTAAGGACAACAGCGGGTGGATGGCAGGAAAGTGTTTGATGGGTCCCCCTTCAATCTGGCAGCACTTCAAAATTGATAGCAGGGAAAATGGAGAAAGCATGGTATAAATAATGCCAACTCAGGGATGAGAATGATGTAGCCTCCAAAGACCAACCATGCAATTACCAGTACCCTTCCAGATCCCACTAAACAAAAACTGAATAACTCTATCCCCAGAAGCCAAGGTGTATCCCTCCGCATACACACATGACTTTTTTTTTAGGACCTTTCAGCCATTTTTCTTGTAAATGGGAGTCTGGTGGGTGAATATGGCCCCTGAACATGCTATGGATACCCACTCTTATGCTAACTGAATGGCTGGGCAGTCTTATGCTTCTGAGCAGCTTGATAGAGAAGCAACCTCTTCGCCAGTCATTGAGAGTCTCACCTAAAGATCTCATTAATATCTCAAGAATAGTTGACTCTGAGGCCCTTTCCACAGCAGGCAAGTAGAACGGGGCAGTGCATCCTCTCATGGAGGTTGTCTGCACTTGGAGTGGACTAGGAGCGAACTACTTACCAGAGATACGCACCTCAGTCCCCTCCAAAACAACCCCAAGTGGTCCTCCAGCATGCTTTCTAGAGACTGCAAAAAACAGGTCTTTATTTTCCTGGAATGCGCCATTGCGTTTCTGCTCCCTTGTGCAGATTCGCAGGCTCACACCAATGCGAGCCTGCAATCTGCGGAGAGCGGGATTTAGATGTAGCGAGCTTCAGTGGTTGGTCGGGACCCACAACCAACTGGAAGCTACCATTTTGGAAGCTGGAAGCCGCCATTTTGGAAGCCGGAAGTCGCCATTTTGGAAGCCGTAGCAGTGCGGATCTACAGACCTCGCACTGCTCTGATTCACCCTGGACCAAGGAGGAGCCCTGCGGAAGGGCTTCAGGGACTGCCCACGTTGCTTCGGACCCCAGAAGAAGCAGTAGGTAGCAGCACGGAGCGATTCCCTCGCCTTGTGCAGAAAGGGTCTGAGAGATGGCACCTGGTTAGAGAGATGGGATTCACAACAGACCACTGCAGTTCCACCGAGTCCAGGTCTCATCTGCTCCTGCATAGAGAACCTAAGTTTCCATGATGATTGCCAGGTTCGTCTAAGATGGATATTATACATCTATTCACTGATTTGTCATTAGGCCATGGTACTTGAAAGCTGGTGGGTCTGCCATCAACAGAACAGGGGCCTCTGATCTGGGAGGCAGTTTGGGAGTAATTAACCTGTGTCCTTCCCTCTCCTATGATGTACTTGCTTCTCCCTTTGAATCTCCTTCTGTACTCTACAGTTACAGGGACCATCTCCTGTTTCTTTCTATATTTCTTCCCATTTATAAAAACACACCTCTGAGTTACAGGGGAAGATAATAACCCCAGCTTTAGTCACTAATAAAGATGTACACATCAGATGTGCAAATATGCAAGAAAAAGGTAATCAAATCATTTCCCTCCTCTCCTAATAGCTTACAAGAGGGATAGACTTCATCTTTGCTCATTCTTAAAATGGTTCTTCCAAAAGGGTGCCCCACTTTCGTGCCCCCCGCATCGGTATTAGGCCCAGTGGACTGGAGTTGGTAACCTTGGCTGAGAAAATCTCTGGAGATTTTTTTTTCAAACTCAGGTTGAATTTCTACATGTTCCCTATTTAAATTCATGGATACCATTTCACCTCTGTAATTTGCCCATATGGCCTAATGCCAGACCTTTACAGGCTAGAGAGCACAATCTACTTATTCTGTTTATTTGTGTCTTTTTGTTTTGTTTTTGTCTGTTTCTCTCAGCATACAGTTTTCTTACATTTTGTTATCATTGTGCAAAACATATAAAAATTGAAAATAAATAGCTTTAAATAAATCAATAAACCCCACTGAGAATCTCCAATGACAACTACTGGAAGAGGCTGTGCTTGCCACTATGTTAAGCTTGTTCTGTCCTCCTTCTTTGTAGCAAACAGACTAACATATCCCTTTCATATTAAAACACTTTTTATATTAAAGCTAAGCTGGTTGGCCCCCAGCTTCACACTTTGAAAATTTATATTTGAGCTGGCCTTTCATTGTTTTTACCTTATCTGAGTTCTTTTAAAATAAAATTCTAGAAGATCCACACAGATCACATCAGTACTCAGTTTCACCTGCACTACACTCATCATAATTCTCTCACTCAGCCTGTTTCTGTACTTGATCCATAGTCATGTCATTAAACTGAAAAGTTTCTCACAATAGGTATTAGACAGAGAAATGGAAGTGAGAAACTATTGTGAGAAACTAGCTTCTTCACAGAATCATAGAAACACAGAGTTGGAAGAGACCACAGGGGCCATCCAGTCCAACTCTCTGCCATGCAGGAACACAAATCAAAGCACTCCTGACAGATGGCCATCCACCCTCTACTTAAAACCTCCCAAGAAAGAGACTCCACCACAATCCGAGGCAGGTTTACGTGGAATCTCCTTTCCTATACTTTGGTCCTTGTCCTAATCTCTGGAGCAGCAGAAAACAAGCCCACTCCCTCCTCTACATGACATCCCTTCAAATATTTAAACATGGCTCTTAACCTTTTCTTCTGCAGACTAAACACACCCAGCTCCCTATGCCTCTCCTCACAGGACATGGCTTCCAGACGCTTAACTGTTACGGTCGCTCTCCTGTGGACACATTCCAGCTTGTCAATATCCTTCTTGAAATGAGGTGCCCAGAAGTGGACACAGTATTTTGGATGAATTCTAACCAAAGCAGAATAGAGTGATAGCATTACCTCACTTGATCTAGAGACTGTACTCCTATTGATGCAACCAAGAATCATGTTGGCTTTCTTAGTTGCTGGATCACATTGCTTCATTTGCCTGCCACTAGTCTTTCTCATTTGTCTGATAACCTCCAGTAATTCATCTCTGCTCTGTGTTCTACTCCTCTTTTCTTGTGTATTGTCACCTGATCACTTAAGTAACCCCATGAATTTAATTGGTTTTCTTAGGCAAAATATATCCAGGGGTCATTTGTATTGTCTTCCTCTGAACTGCAGCCTACAGTGCCTGGTATTCCTTGGTGGCTTCCCATCCAAGTACTAACCAGACCTCACCCTGCTTGACTGTCAAGATCAGATGGGATCTACTGGCTTTAAAACACAGTAGTCATCATAAAGATTCTCAGTGTCAGTCTCTATGGGGAGTACTATAGCAAAATTCTATAAATCTTCCCATTTCATATCATTGCGAAGTGAGAATACTGACATTTTTTTTAACAATGATGCTTCAACATCATATCATTTCTCCACAACCATTTCCAAACTAGAATGTTACAGTGCTATTATTCCACTTTCAACATCCTGTGGAATCCTGGAGTTTGTAGTTTAGGGAGTGGCCTTTGAAACAGCCCTGGTATTCAGCACACCATGCCAATATCTACCTCTCTGAATTTTCTGTTGTCAGCTGGAAACATGTCCAAAAACGACTTGAGGTGATAGAATTCGGTTTTGAATGGACAGCTTCTATGACACCATGGGGTTTTGTGTTACATTGTTTCATTCCAGTTTCTTCACAGCATCTTGAAAGATTACCGCCAGATTGCACAAAAAGAAAACACAACAAAAAGGAAGAGATTTGCTTTCTTCTTCACTGAAAGCTGCCTGCACAATCTTTTCACATTCTTCTTCGACCTCTTAAAAAAGCGATAGCTTCAAATCAGGCCAGTATTGCAGTTTCTACTTTTCAATAGCAGGTAGATGCGTCGGCCACCTAGTCAGTATGTGCTCAAGCATATCTTTGTATTCCATTTCTATAAACCCAAGAAAATGACAAAAGAGATTCTGCTTTTTAGCCAAGAATCTAAGCTCACTGTGTACTTTCATTGGGAAATTAAAGCTGTCACCCCATGTTTAAACCAATTGTGTGTTATATGACACTTGTATTTCGTTTGTATCATGTGTTCATTAAATCATTTTGAATTTTAGTACACTGACTTCTGTTTTCCAAAATTATAAACGATTAGTCAACCACATAAGAAGATACATAATTAATACTGGAGATCTGTATTGCAACTAAAGCCATTTCCACACTATACTGTTAATAGTGCTATTATTCTACTTTCAATATCCTATGGAATCCTGGGGTTTGCAGTTTAGGGAGGAGCATCTGGAATTCTCAGCCAGAGAGCTCTTTGGTGTCAGTAAACTACAAACCCCAGAATACCACAAGATGTTGGAAAATCGAATAATAGCACTATAACAGCGTAGTGCAGAAATGGCATAAGTCACTTGTCTCATCATTGTCATTTTAAAAAATCAAGCAATCCATTCTTAACTCCATTTGTGACAAAGAAAAAAAATAACATAAATAACATACATGTAAATAATTTCTTGCATCCTTTGTTGGAAGCATCAAATGTTACTGAAAAAATTCCAAAGCTGTGCATTATTCAGGAGCCCTTTTACACAACTTTTTATAGCACTATGATTCTTCTTTGACTGCTATGGCTGCATCCTATGGAATCCTGAGGTTTTTAGTTTTGGGAAACACTATTGCTCTCTGGCTGAGAATTCTAAGTACCCTTTCTGTAAATGGCAATGACCAAAAAAAGACATGCGCTGGCATTATGCAAGTGTATGTCACTACCAGAATGCTAGCTGAATCTCAGTTGAGAAAAAATAAAAACTGCTCTATTCAGGTCCAATTATAAAATTGCGATGGGATGAAGAATTGATTACATTTGTTTCTACTCAATTGGTGGTGGGTTAGAGATACCAGTAATAATAATAATTTTAAAAATCCACCTCTATGATGGGAAGGAGTTCTATATTTAGCATATGAGTATAGGATGGCTTCTACTTTGCAAGGTTTTGTTTTGATTTTGTATGCTGTATTATTATTATTATTATTATTATTATTATTATTATTATTATTATTATTATTATTTTTTTTGCTGTTCTCTTGGCTTTATTATGCACTGTCTCTAGTTATAGATTTTGGTTTCTATGTTATATTGCTTATATTTTGTAAACTGTTCAACTGACATTGCTATTGGACAGCACAAAAATACAACCAACCAAGCAATCAATATCTATTTTTTTATTGTAATTAAAGTTTATTGACTTGGTGGCCCAAATACAGCACTCATGACTTGAGTATTAATTTGTATATAAACACTTAGCCATGCTTTCTTAACAATGCATTCATATCTACTGAGAAGAAAGCATTCCCGAACTTGCTCTGAAATAACAATGTAGGTCCATCTCAAATGTTGTCAGGTGTAGGGACTTAGGATTCCATACAAACCTCTTCAGCTTGCAGAACGATATCTTGCTTCTCCAAAAGTGAACCAGTGTGAGGACAGTCTAAGGAATCTAGGCTAAGAGAGATCTGGATTCAGCACAGCTTTAATTGGCCTACAGTTAGCTCAGATAGACATTGTCCTTCTTGGCCAGTAGCAGTTTTCTTCAAAGGGTTTATAGGAGTGTAGCTCACCTGTCATTTGTGTAAGGTAGAGTTTTTGTTTTGTTTTTTAAGAAGAATTACTATTACTTTGATTTAGAAACTTTGTTCTGCTGGGGCTAGAAAACAAATAACAGGAGACAATACGAGACAATAGTTGATATCATACAACACAGAGCAGAAAGACTGAGCTTAATGCATTTATTATTGCATTAAAACAAGTTTTCTGTGAAATGTGATGCTGGAGGAGAGTTCTGGAGATTCCATAAAATGCCAAAAAGACCAATAAATGGGTCTGAGAGCAAATCAAGCCTGAATTCTCCATAGAATCCAAGATGACTAAGTTGAGACTGTTGTATTTTGGATACAACATGAGAAGACATAGCTCATTAATTTTAATTTTTAGTTAAACTTCTAATTGTACATTTACTTTCAATTGTACGTTTAGTTATGATATATTTTAATTATGGCATATGGTATTTTAAATGGTTTGTGTTTTAGGGTATTCTAACTGTGATGTTTGTTGTTGTTGTGTCTATGCTGTACCCCCCCCCAAGCCTTAGGGAGAAGTGGGTAACAAATAAAATTTATTACTATCATCATCATCATCATTAGACAATGATCCTCAGTAAAGTAGAAAACAGTAGCACAGGAGGAAGGTCACATTCAAGGAAGCCACAGCCCTGAGTTTGCAAGATGGGAGCAGGGCTGCTGATAACAGGCCTACTTGGCAGTTTCTCATTCATAGGCTTGCCATAAGTTGAAGATGACCTAAGAACAATTAACAACAACAACAGTTCAATGTCCCAGTTCATGAGAGAGGCTGATGCATTTTTTTCATACTCAGTGCAAAAAAAAACCCTGAATGCCATGAGTAAATGTCCATTTGAGAATAAACAGGACTCAGAGTCTTCCACCTCATATTAAAGGGATTCAAATGGCATCATATATGAAGAGGACTACTACTTACAGCTATTAAATTCCCTTTGCACCAGAGCATAATCTGTGGTTAACATTAAATGAGATATTCTATATACCCTTTCATGGACACATCTACACAACAGGTATCTCAACGATATCATAACAGTGGTTCAGCACAGTGTTTGATCCAATCCATTTTGGTGATTGTTAGGATCTGTCAGAGAGATAGGTAGAGACCAAGCATGGTATAGTAGTTTGAGTGTTGGACTAGGATTCTGGGATATCAGGGTTCAAATCACTGATCAGTCATGGAAACCCTATGGCTGAGCTTCCTTTTCTTTCTCCCTCTTTCTTTGTTAAGGGCTCAGTAGTATGGTCCAAGCATGAGGAGGCACTGTGTTCCCAAATGTTGAAAAGAGACATTCTCTTGCTTGAGTGACAAGCTACTCTTGGGTAGAATGCATGCTTTCCACACAATACATTCCAAGTTAATTCCCCAGCACCTCTACAGGTAAGGCTAGGAAGAATTCCTATCAGAAGCCCTGGACAGCAGTGACAGGACCAAGGTGCACGTAACAATCAATACATAGTGTGTAGGTTCTTCTCATAACAGATTAAAAGGGGACTTATGGAATTGCATTGCATACTAATGGGAGATTTTATATCTTTACTGTCTAGCCATGGTCACTGAAAAATCACACCTTGCTCCTGAGGCAAATAAAATGCAATTACAGCAGAATAATAATGTCTTTGGTTCGTACTTATCACATGATGTCATTTCTCCTCTGTTGTTCTCCCAGTGGGAAACCTCTTGGAAAGTGTTTCTTTTACAAAGGAGGTCATTAATGAATGGACTTTTTTGTATATGTTAATAAAAGAAGCACTTTTCAAATGGTCTTCCACTGGGAGAACAACAGACGAAGGATGATGTCATGTGATAATTCCAAGCCAAAAATGCTATTATCATACTGTAATTGCAGTTTACTTGCCTCATGTGATAGAGCCCTTAGTCAATCCAGCCAAAGACAACTGAGCACTTAAGCCTTCTTCTGTGCTCATTGCCAATTTGTGCAACCAGCTCAACAGACAGGCCCATTATACATCTACCTTGAAGTGTTTGTTTCAGCAAGTTCAAGAAAATTAGTTCTACGTTTCAGCAAGTTCCCATGCATTTTGGCCTCTATTGATACATTTTGACCTCTGTTCAGCCAAATGAGGATATGAGAAAAACTATTTCTGATGTAAATGACAACTGACAAGAAACAAAACAAAACAAAAAAAAGAATAGACTTGGCTGAGTGATCAAGCTCTGGCAGCCACCATAGAACAGTCTTACCAATTTATTCTGATGCAGATACCAGTTTAGTTAGCTGTGTAATTTAAAACCATTTTCTTAAGCCTGATCACCATCAAACAAAATCAGAAGTGACTTGCTTAACCCACTGCTTTTTTAACTCATTGCAGGCTTATATTTATTTCATCATCTATGCAAGCTTGATTCTATGTCTGATTGTATACAGCACTGACTACATGAACACACTTAATTAAAGCACTATTTTATATATGAACAAAGGGGGCATTTTGTTGCCCCCGTTGATGTAAAACATTGTAGCAAGATTGTTGTACTGTTTAGCTCAATCAGTATTTAAGGAAGCAAAACAATACACCCACAAACTTTGTTTCTCTCTTTTTAAATTTCCCAGTGTGTCATTATTTTTGAAATGTTATTTTCTGTAAACACAGGAAATACTTTGGTAGAAGAAAAATACTCATGTGTTTTAGATGTTTCTAAAATCATGTGTGTTTTTCATGGTGAAGATAACAAAGAGTACACCATTTAACAAAGCAAAACAGCTTCAAACTTTGATTTCATTATTCTTCCTAAGAATAATGGAGATCTCTGAGAATGCACCAGGCAGGACCACTCTTGAAGTGCTTTTTTCAAGTGAAAAAGTTTGACAGGACCAAAAGTCATCCACATTTTAGTGGCAATGTAACACCCAGGGAATAAACCAAATAATTCCAAGTGCAACAAGGACAGAAAATCCCTAGAACAATAAAGCCAAACTTCAACTAAACCAAGGGTGTCTTTTTGAGTAGAAATCTCCAGATGTCTCCTGTTAACATGTCTCTGAATGTAACATCACCCAGTGAATTTGAGCAACCTCCACTGAAAAGTATATCAGAGGACCATTGCAAATGTGCATTTATGCTCAGGCTTCCCGTTCTTCCATTTTCATCTGTTCATTGCCAAATATACGGTCATGTGTGCTTTTTCAAGTTTTATAGAGATTTTGATGCCCCCTTTGCCCATGAGAGAATCACAACAATGCCTGTATAAAAAACCAGAAATTCCACATGAGACTTGTAACTCAAAGGAAAAATCTGAGTAAACCCTGGGGCAGAGAATTAAATACAGAACATGAACTTTTGAAAGAAGCATGTGTTAAACCTTCATCTTGTCATGCTGTGGATTTCCACTGAAGATTTCATATCATTTAGGTAGGAGTACTTTCCTCATCTTTCTCATCAGTGCTAATACCTGGGCTATACAACACTGCATACTATGCAGCAAGAGGACTGGGCATACAGAAAGCTGCAAATACAGCTCTCTTCCTTTGCACTTCATAAACTACTCAATAGCAATGAAGATACGGGTGGTGTTTTTATAAAGGACTGAGTACAGTATCTGACTAAAGAGCAAAAAGGCTCCACCAGAAAAACAAAGCAAATAAGCTTTATTATAGAAAATCCATTTAAGAGCAGGTTTGTTATTTAAGTACTGAACTACTTGCCAAAACAGTACTGGTGTGGGCAGGAAGTGAAGTCATCCCTAAGACAGTCTATATGCCAGTGGGTACAGAATAGGCAAAACAAGAGGGAAACGCTCAGCTCACTCTAACTATCGGACTCTATCCCTAGCACCTCCTTCCTTCCTTGGCAATTCAGAACTAGATACAGCTAAAAAATTATTTGTGCAAAATTTTTTTAAAAAAATTGATCAACAGCTGAGTTAAAAACACAGAGTTGAAAGCAATATAAAACAATTAAAACATAGTACAATTCCATTAACAGTCCTTTCTGTGAGATAAGATTATAATCCAAAATCCTGTCAGAATAAAAACAAAAAGTCTTTGGCCCTTTCCGCATGTGTGAAAATAAACGGGCAAAAACGGGACTCACTGGCTTTCCTCTCCGTCCGGGTGAGTCCGTCGGGACGAGGAGCAGTGCGAGCTCGTCACTCCGCACTGCTCCGGCATCCAAAATGGCGGCTTCCGGTTGGTGGAGGCTCTCCACCAACCGGAGAAGCTTGCCAGCCTAAAACCTGCCCCTGGCAGATCTGCAGGCATGCACTTGCACGCGCCTGCAAATCTCCACCGGAGCGCGGCAATGGAGCGACACAGAGTCGTGCGCTCCATGCTTTTTAAAAACATCTTAAAAGAAGTTTTTAAAAAACACGCTGCGTGACCAGTTCCGGTTGCTCCGGAGTGGACTGAGGTATGGAACTACAAAAAGTAGTCCACCCCAGTCCACTCTACAGTGCAGAAGACCTCCGTTGGAGGTCGCTCTGCACCATTTTAATAGCCCGGTGCGGAAAGGGCCTTCGTCTGGCAGTAGAAGGAAAGAGGAGAGGGTGCCAAATGAATCTCCCGTAGAAGGGAATTCCAGAACATGGGAGCAGACACTGAAAAGGCTCTCTCCTATGTCCTCACCAAATGAGCCTGTGGTGGTGATGAGATAAAGACTATTTCTGCACTTGACTGTTATAGTGCTATTATTCCACTTCCAACATCCTGTGGAATCCTGGGGTCTGCAGTTTAAGGAAGGACCTCAAAGGCCCTTCCTTAAACTCCAAACTCCAGGATTCCATAGGATGTTGAAAGTGGAATAATAGCACTATAACAGTCTAATGCAGAAATGGCCAAAGAGAAAACCTTCTGCCCGAGATTTAGGGAAGCTCATATAGGGAGACAGTCTTTCAAACAGTCTGGACCCAAGCCATATAGGGTTTTGAAGGTCATAACCAGCACTTTGAATAAACTTTCTGTAAGCTGTAGGCTTTCTTGTTTCTTTTTGTAAAATGTTTTTTTTTGCCCTCTTCTTCACTTCTGGTAGTATATACTGCCTTCTCTACAGGACATTCTTGTGTCGTTTCATGTATGCTTATATACAGTTCTCCCCCAACATTTGCAGATTTGACTCTTGTGGGTTTGATTATTCGTGGTGCCTGCTTGCCTACCCCCATTTTCCCCTTCTCATTCTCTGGTGGGTGGTGGGCAGGAGAGTGAAGGGGAGGAAACATCTTACCCTCCCTCTTGTGATCTCCTGCCAGCATGATCACCCCAGCAGCGGATGGGAGGGTGAAGGGGAGGAAAGATCTCCCCCTCATGATCTCCTGCCCACTGCTACAGGCACAATCACCCCAGCAGCAGATGGGTGAAGGAGAGGAAAGATCTTTCCCTCTTCCTCACCATCTCCTGCTCACCTCTGTGGGCAGTGGCAGGCAGGAGAGCGCAGGGAAAGAGGAGTATGCCTCTATCCCCTGCAAATGTGGAGGGCCTACTGCATTCTTATTGTAATGGAGGATGGGAAAACAAAGCTTCCGCTGTGCCTTTTAAGATTTATGCACAGGATTCTCTGCCTCTACTTGACCATATCAAGCTGATTGAATTCTTCAATAATATAATTTAATTAATGTAACTTATAGCTGTTGGAGGTTTTTTTTTTAATAAAAAAAAGCTATTGTCATCAGCTAAGGTTGCACATAACTGGGTAATTCCACCCACCCCCTGATAATTAACTGTGCAAATTACCTGAAGTAATACAGTTTAGACAGTTTCTACCCGGTGTTCAAATTAGTGAATTGGCTTTTTGTTCTGAAATGTAAAGGAATATAAAGTGTGATCATTTTCCTGTCAAGCTAATTAGCAGAACGAGAATGCTAAAACCAATTTATTAATGTAAGGGAACCTCTGAGCAATGTGGGAGGACAAAACTTCATTTCAGTTTTAAGCCAGGCTGTTACTTTTATTGCAGTTGTGTGTGTAATGAAGTGGTGATTCCAGATGATTTCATGAAGGCAGATTTATATTCACAAAACAGAATTGTCAGTAGGCTCTTCAGGAAAGGTATGGAGAATGAAGGCACCAAATTATTCTGCCACCTAGCAGAAGATTTCCAGTTCAAGCAAATCTGGGAGATCATGAGAAGATATACCAGGTTTTCTGATAGGATCTCCTTAGAAATTATTAAGCTGGAATACTGGAAAATGAGAATTGTCATGGAGTTAATGCGACCAGCAAGGCTGGCTCAGCCAACAGAAGTAACTGTCTCAGCTGGTGAATCTCCAGCAGTGGGTAAATCATGCGCCTGTCCACCTTGCTGGAGAACCACTCCTCCTCAACAAGTTTGGCTCTCAAGAGCCAGCTGAGCAATAAATACCAATGGATCAGGCAGCAATTTACAGGGGGGTAAAGGGGGCATGTCTTTCTGGAGTCTCTTTTTCTTTTTCATTTACTTTTTCATTTTAGTTTATGCAAAGACATTTATATCCAGCTAGTAAGCAAGAGGTTCAATACTCTTCAGTACTCAGACTCTTCACTGTTCAGGAGGAGAGCCTTCCCAGGCCAGCAGTAACTCGAATGATGCTGCTTGCTCTGTTCTAATAATATTGCGTCTGCAAAATGTAAAAGATATAGACAGCCTAGAAATACAATGATAATATGAATCTGGTGATATATGTTCAAACAAATAAAAATTTAATTGTGGCATGGCTTTCATAATAATGTCCCTGCTTCCAATAACCTCCAAGATTTCCTAATGTAGTATATTCACCTTTTTATGATCTGGTAACAGCAGGATAGTATGCTAAACACTATATTTATCAAGCTGTTATCTAAATTCTATTATTAGACTTGATGACCCACTGAATCAATTAGACTTACCTATATGTTGATTCACTATTCAACATCTGATTCAGTGAATCTACTCTATTTGGGACTAACCGACTGGATACCAGTCATACTGTAGCAGCTGTGAGCATCTTCAGGGGTGGCAAGGGAACAGTTTGCCTCCATCAGCCATAGCTCTCAAATTGCAAAGTTTATTTTTTATTTTTTTTAAAACAAGCTTTTAGCCCATCTAGAAGCCAAAACATAAGGCAAAATATACCACTGCTATTTGACCTCTTTCTTTCATAAGCAACTAGTCTTTTCCCAGAGTTTTACTAGACAAATTGAGTCATAGTAATATCTGTTACATCCTGTCTATGGAGGAGGAATTTTCTGGACAATTTTCATTTCCCATCTGGGATATGATTCCTGTCCCACTAGTAAAAAAATATATATAGAAATCCAGCAGTTTATTGTAGCTGGGATTACCTGCTCCCTCTAAGATATATCTTCATAGTTCTTTGTGAATATAGCTTGGGCAGAATGTGCAGCTATGACAGACCTGTGCATTTCATTCATTAATCTCTCTCTCTCTCTCTCCCCTCTTCCTCTCTCTCTCTCTCTCCCTCTGTATGTGTGTGTGAGAGAGGGAACATGCACTGGATTTTAACTATCATATTCAATGACATTCAGGGGCTTATAAATGGCCTGGGGATATTCTCAGAACTTGAAATTTGACAGCATTAATACAGAGTGTCACAGGCATCATGAAATGCACATATTATGTAGAGTGGGAAAGATTTCTGAAAACAGAAAAAACTAAAATGAAGAAACCCAGTAAGAATATAATGGGTGTTTTCTAGTGTCACTGGCCTTAACATACCTTGCCAACTTGCCAAGGAAAAGACACCAATGTTTTAGAATGACTTCTTTCATTTTGGAAACATTGGTGAACAGACTATAGAGAATAGTAGTGGAGACTGCAGGAAATATCTTTGGCAGAGGAAGAAGTAAAAGTAACTGTCCTCTGTCAGGGGTAGGGTACCTATTACTTTTATTTTTCACATCATTAACAGTCACTTTTTACATTAGCTAACTCACAAGAACACTGGCATTATTTGAATGTTGAGCTGCAGAGATATTTCTTTGGCACTGTATATTTTTTGTGTGAATTAACACAGGATATTATTTTTAGAGAAGAAGAAATTACTTTACCTAGCAGATCTAATGGCCTGGGAATTAGGTCTACCAACATAATATACCAGGGACTCTCTCACATTACATGGTGATAGCACTACAATTCCACTTTAACTGAGATCTCAACATCCTATGGAAACCTGGAGTATGTAGTTTGTGAGGCATTAAAGTTGTATGGATGAGAGTTATAAGCACCCCTCCCAAAAACACAAATTCCAGGATTCCGTATGATGGAATCATTGTGTGTATAGTATGAAAGTCTAAGACCACTTCCGTACATTACCTTATCCTGTCATCTTCCGTCACAATCCTGGCAGCACCTTTGCCAGGAAGGGAGCATGAGAGGAACACTTCCCTCTGCACCCAGCCAACTCCCTGAGGAAGGGAATGTGAGCAACACACCCCTACCTTCCGCAGTGCAGCTGGATCCTTTCTCATGCCCTGCTGAGGAAGGAAGCACCTCCATCACATTTCCTATCCTTCTGCATGGCAGGTAAGGATGGGAGCATCATGCAATCATGTGTGCTTAATGGATTTAATCCATTAAGCAAATATCCCTCAATTGCAACAGGTGGAGATGGTGTCAGGAATCTCTCCCTGCTGAGCCACAGCCAGTAAGGGAAGAGGGAGGTCAGGAATACGTGCAGGGAGAGTCCAAATATACCAAACACAAGAAAAACACAAGCTGAGTCAGGTCAAGGTCCAGTCCAAAGGTTCAGGAGGCAGAGATCCATCTGGAGGGTTTTAGGGAACAGGAGACACAAAGGTTGTGAGGACTTGCTAGTAATTTGCTGCAAGCAAAGAGCAGCCACACCAGCAGATTTAAATAGCTGCTGTGGACAGGTGCTGCTTGTTATTGTTTCCTCGACCTAGTTCTGCTCCCTCTGAGCAGTCCGTTTCAGCCTTCTTCGTTATTGAGGGCTGATGGACACAGGTGGCTACAACTCTTCTGCATCACTGCTGGTTCCTTCTCTGTCATGAACTGGCCGGGGCAACTCTGTCTCTGTTTGACCCTACAGCACAGGGGATGTTTGCAAGTTGACTTGCTCACTCACTGGTCCAGTTCTTGACACAGTCAGTTGCTCCTCGATCTCAGAGGCATCATCTATCCCACTCACTGGCTTGGTCCCAGGCACAATCAGTTGCTCCTCAATCACAGCATCATCATTTATCACAGATGGGATGGCAGAGGGGATGTGATGATGTTGTACAGAAGTACAGCCCATGGACCACTGCCTTCCTGTCTCCATAGAGGGACTGTGACACCATGTGGAAATGGCCTAAGACTTCTAAGAAATCTGGATTAGATAACTTCTCCAATGTTTCCTATACAGTAGAATTGGTTTCTTGCTTGTCAATTAGCTCACAATTAATTTGGAAGGACAAAGTTATTCCAGAGCTTTGAAAAGTTACTTTTTGGAGTGTAATTCCTAGCATACCCCACCCTATGAGAGTCTAGCTTCAAAATTCTGAGAGGTCTAGTCCACAAAGGGCATATTATATAGATAAAGCTGAGCACACAAGGCTTATTCTGTATGAGTTTAAAAAATCAACTCTGTACTGTATTTATTTTTTTTCTTTTCAGATACATAAATATATTTTAGTATCTTTTGCATTTCATTTATAATTTATTATTTACCTACTCACTGACATATTTATCTATTTAATTGAAGACTGTGCAATATATGCCCAATTTTGTTGCAACTCCAGCCCAAAGACTTATGGCCAACTCTCATGTCAACTGCAGGCCCCTCTTTAAGAGTACTGAAAATCATCTCATCAATGTAGATATATCAATACTCTGTTCTCATGCACTTTCCCTGGCTTGTGTTTGTGGCAACATATGTTGAAATGCAGATCAAAGCAGCCATATATCTTCAGTGCGGACCCAAGTTTGCCAGCAATCTTTAACCGCCAGCTGCATAGCTGTGCAATGAGCATTTGTGATATTAATCCCTCTCCTTTGCAGAAGAATGATCACTCGTGCTCCAGACACACATTTCAGATATTAACAGCTACATGGCTCTTCCTTTGCCCCATTTGGTTTGTAAGCAGAAGCAGTCAGTCCTTGGAAATAAGAGGCATTTTTTACTACATTTTTTTTGTGATATTATTCCAGTCAATGTCTTACAACAGATCTTGGTGGCTGTGATGTTAATGGAAACAACATGGCACGGCCTCAATTATTTCAGAACTGTACACACACACAAATCAGAAAGTTTACAGCAATTTACAACTTTGCTGAAGTATATTTACTGGATATAGCTTAAATAATGACATTTACACAACACAGCTGTGGAAATGGAATCTCAGCCCAATTATGTGCTGAGAAAACACTAATAAAATTAAGATTACTATAGATACCAAGTCTGGTTATTTATGGGGCAGAGAAAGAACTATCTCCCCACACACTCTCTCCTTGATCCCCCCCACATTGCTTCACTTCATTAACCAGTTTTGGTGCTGATGTATTCAATATTATTAAACCATCATTCAAATATTATTAAACCACCATTTCCCTAGGTGTTCAAACAAGGAGACAATGGTTTATCAAGCTAAGACATCAGAAACAAAGTCAGAGGTATGAGTGAAAGAAAGGAGGAGTGACAAAGAAAACAGGACACAAGCTTTGATTCCAAGTAATGAGTTTATCATACATATCAAGATTATTATGTCTGACTTGGGCCACTGTCTTTCTTATCTGAATCTACCTCAGGAAAGTAGAAGAGGTGGTCAGCCAGGTGTTGTTGGACTGCAACTTTGATTATTCCTCCTCATTGGCTACACTGGCTACAAAATCTGGAGGGTCACCTATTCACAATACACGATCTATGCACATATACCAAGTTGCTGCATCACACTGTACTCAAATGTGTCCCCTGAATCAAACAAACCTCTACTACAAGTAGAATATTTTGTGTGGAACAATTCCTGCACGTACATAAATTAGACTGGCCATTCTCAAGAAAAAGAAATCCAGCAGATACATGAAGTATAGGTAACAAAGCAAGCATTCTTGAGAAGAATCAGTTCTGTAAAGCAGAGCCTAAACAAGATTCTTCTAACCCTTAAAAAACAAAAAACAAAAAGACAAGCTGAACCATCTAATAATCATCATTAATTAGATTCCAGATTTCTCATGTTGGTGCCTTAGAACACTTTGCTTCTTTGATTTAAATTGTCTTAAACTCTTTATTAAACAGATATAGGCAAGATAGGTTAATGCTGATGATATTAACATATGTTACAAAAGGAAGATTTTTGAAAGTAGACATTGAACACCCTGTTAACTGCCAGAGCATCTCCACTTATGTATTTTGAACAAGTATGCCAGAGTATTTGAAATCTTATGCTGACAGGTACTATTTGACATCATCATCATCATCATCATCATCATTATTATTATTCTGGGGTGGAATGCAAGGGGCTATACATGCTACGTTTCCAGTGGAAGTGCTAATACTCCAGCTCTGAAAAATCCATCTTTTCAAGGTCAAGAAGATCACTCAGACCTGCATTCTGTGAGCTGGGTAGCGTTGCCATCAGGCAGATCTACAGCTCAGTGGTAGAGTACATTACTGGCATGCAGAAGGTCCCAGCTTTACCCTGCCAGTATTAGGTTTGCTTGAGCTTAGAGATCCACTGTCATTCTAGACAAGACCTATTGGATTGATCTAATCTGATGTAAGGAAGCTTCCAAGGGAAAATTGGATTCCCCCACCACACCACCACCACTAAATGGGATGCATGAGCCTCTTTAGATGCCCTCCCATGTTAATTTCACAATCCTACTTTGTGTTTAAAGTACTATTTTCTTATTTTATTATCAGGCAAAGTCAACATAAACCCAAACTACACAAATGGGCATTATTATGGAATTTAGGCTAGGATGGATCCAGTCTTAAATCAGTAGTATTTAAGTTGTGACAATTGGTCTTTTCTTCTGAGTATGATTTAGGATGCTTCTAGCAGACACCTTCTAGTATTATAAATTGGGGGGGGAGATCATGCTGCTGTTATACTTTTTCCTCCTTCGCATTTTTTGTAGTGGTGTGTGGGAAAATAGAATCAGCAATGGAAAAGCACAGAAGGGCTGTAAGTGGACCTCTGTAAAATTTCATGAATGAGGTCGATCAATGAAAAAAAAATCATCCAAAGCATTCTACAGTTGTGTACAACCTATTGTTAATAATGTGTCTTATAAAATATTTTGTCCTGTTCTTGCCCTCCCTTTATCCCTCTTCTTTTGTACCTAATATAACTTGTAAAACTCATCATGTTGGCATAAACCCAGATTTAGCGATACCAATTCTATCATAAAGAGCATCCGTGTTTCTTCCAGTGAGAAATCAGCTCTATCTTTGCATCAGAAAACAAATGTGAAATACTTCCTAATCAGAAACATTAATCAAATGCTAGCAGAAAGCATACAGCATAAACAATGGGTATTTTGTAGCTTGCCACTGATTCAACACATTTCTGGATACAATGCTAGAATGGAACACTCTCAGTATTGCTTCAGTGAAATTAGAAATATGTTATAAAATCTGAGTCTTTCAGATACCATTTTTACTTTGTAAAAATGTCTATAAAATTAAGACAAACCATTTTTTTAAAATGTACCCTTATATTGCTTCTATTTTTGAAAGCTCGTTGTTTCATTACGCAATCCAAAAAGTACTCAATATATGTTCTCCAATTAATCTTTATATGTATCATCAATTATTAATTTTCCGAAAGCAAAACATCTAGTCCCATAATATAATATGATATTACAAAAAGACAAAAATAAGCATGTTAAAGTTTGTTTAAAGCATAGAAATTTCTTCAAAACACCATTGAAATCAGAAGGGATAATCATAAAGCCTTATATTTATGTTATTTTACTTTTTGGGAAGAACACAACACTTAGGCCATTTCTGCATGGGGCGAGGGAATCACCCCATGCCGGTACTTACCGGACCTTTGGGCTCGATGCTTGGATCCAGGCTGGTCCGGAGCAGTGTGTGGCCGCCGCTCCCCACTGCTCCGGGGATGAAAATGGCAGCTTCTAGTTGTTAGAGGCTCTCCACCAACCACTGAAGCTCGCCAGCCTAAAGCCCGCCCCCGGTAGATCTCAGCCTCGCACTGGTGCGAGCCTGCAAATCTGCACCAGAGTGTGGGAATGGAGTGGTGCGCTCCATGCTTTAGAAAGACCTCTTTCAAGTGGTCTTGCAAAAGCACGCTGGATGACCACTTCGGGTCATTTGGGAGCGGGCTGAGGTGTGGATCTACAGTAAGTAGGTCCGATCCAGTCCGCTCCCAGGTGCAGACATCCTCTCTGGAGGACGCTCTGCACCGTTTCTTTAAGCCTGTGGGGAAATGGCCTTAGTGTGCTCTGGCTAGAACATTTTTGTTATTGAATAGAAGGATTTAACTGTCCCTTTCTCTGTTTTCATTTTTAGTAGGAAAATCCAGATGCAGATTTAGGCTTGATTCCAGTGCCAAGCTGCCTGCTCTGTTTAATAAGGAGTTTAAGACAATTTAAATCAAAGAAGCAAAGTGCTCTAAGGCACCAACATGAGAAATCTGGAATCTAATTAATTTTCCGCTTTTCACAGTTGTCAGAAAGATTCTCTTTCTTACACATTTTCTAACAAGCCATAATATCCTGAAAAATTAACATTTGCATGTACTGTTGAAGTTCCCCAAATAAAGTACCAGGTTTTATATTTTAAAATAGACTAGATATCAGAATGCTGGAATGATACAACAGGTTTCAATTATGACCACTTTTTGTAAACTATAGCAACTAGGAAAAATACATTAAGTTCCATTAACAGCTGAGCAGAAAAACAGCTTTAAAAAATTGTGGGTTTTTTAAAAAAAAATTCAAACTTTGCAAGTGCCAAATGCTCCCCCTCCCCCAAGTTATTTATATGAAATTAGGAAAGGTTAAGCCCTTGTTAAGGTTCTACTTTGTCACCAATTTTTTGCAGAGATGTAAAATAGTAATAATAGCAATACCCTAGTCCTATTTGGTTTCCCAATGAAAATCAAAGGGAGAAGTCTGCAGATCAAATTCTCAAACCTCAGTTTTGGTGCACATCTAAATCACTAAATTGAGTTCCAAACTGAATTGAGCTCCCCATGTGCAGCTCTAGATTAAACCTTAATGTAAAATAATTTTTGTCCTGTAATTAGGTATCTTTCTCCACATAGGGCAAATAGACTTGGCAATGGTGACTTGTGATTTCTATTTCAATTGGACAGTACATTCACTCCAGGTTTTAGTTTAAACTTTAAGGGAGCTACTCAAACTGCTGAACTGTCCCCCCCAAACAGGCTAAGCCCCTTGAATATATCCCTTAAATTTCAAATTAAACCTAGAGCAAATTCACCACCGTACTAACATGAGTCTAACCATCCACCACCAAGTTCTGACAACGAAGACTGAAAAAAAAAAAAAAAAACCTCTGTTAGCACTAGACAGCATCCTGAATTCAATTTGGAGCTCTGTAATCTGATACTAGCTTTATTTTGTGTAATTTTCTTTATTCCACAGAGCTGAAGAGTCTCTCCTCCTCCCCATTTCTGCCCTTCCAAAATCTCTGTGTCAGGCTGAAATGCAACAATTGGTCCAAGGTCACCCAATGAGTTTTATGACTGAGAAATACTTGAACCCGGAGAAAAATACAGAAATATAGGAAACTTCCTCATACTAAGTCATACTATTGGTCCATTTAGTTCAGTGTTGCTGAACAGTTCTACCATTTTTTAAGTAATTGTCTTTTCTAGTCCTGCCTGGCAATCCTTTAAGATGTCCTATCTGACTACTAAGCAAACCCAGTCCTGCTTAGCCTCCAAAATTAGAGTGTACAGGTTAATATGATTCCAGTTTTAGTCAGATACTCTATTACACCATATTGTAATCATTTTAAGTTGTACACCATTTTGAGTCCCAATCTGGGGGAAACATAAGGAATAAATAAATTTCATAGCACCAATAATAGTAGTAATGTATCATGTTGGTATTTCAATGTGTATTGTAAGTCCAGAATTGTACATTTAAACATTCATATTAGGACTGCAATTTCCCATCAGCACCAGATAGTGTTAAGGGAGTTGCAATCTGGCAACATCTGGAAGGCCAGATGCTCTCAGTCCTGATCTCAGTCCTGATACATGTATGATGGTGTACTTTAGTACAAAACACAGATATTATTTATATATTACTGCCTCTTGTATTTGTGGTGTTGATATAGTAGGAAGTAGTCAATTTTAGTGGGTCCAAATTCCCCCCACCCTACAATCCTACTGTGGGGTACACCCCTTACTGAAGCAGTTCTGCTTTCAGTTGCCCTTTTCAGATGCAATTAGTGTTGCAATCCTCGTTAACAAATAAAGCTGTAAATCATAACCAAATATAGATTCATGTCTTCATTCGTTTGTGGTGGCAGGTTTAATGATTGCTTCACGGTTTAAACAGATGACATCAAAGCTTTCAGAAGGAGAATATTTATTGACCTATGACCAAAAAAAAAGTTGCAGATGTGGTGAGACAAACTTGCAGAGAAAAATTTGATGAAGATACACTAACTCTGAGTCAAGTTCCAAAACTAATTAAACAGGAAATGGCTGAGCATGCCAGCACTTTTAATGGGAATTTAAGAACGGTTGTCAAATTAAATTTCTATCCCAAGCACTGCTTGCTGTTATGAATATGAATCTTTATGGATCATGCATAAAAATGGTGACATTATTACTTAACCAGCTTAAATAATATCACAACATTTTTCTTTTTTGCAAACCAAGTTGTAAGAGGACTGGACACACAGTGAGAGACCAGACTGGCAGATTTCCTTTGTTACCATATATGAGATATACAGCATATGAGAAGGGGGAAAACTGTGAAAACATTACCTAAAGTTGGCCATCAGCCTCAACGATAAGGACTGCTAGAACTACTGAGAACATTTGTGGTAGATAAATCAATATTTCTAGATCCAATAAAACTTGTTTGCCTGCAAGTAGGATGGTAGGAAGGATGTTAAGAACCACATGCTGTTGAAAAAAAACAACAGGAAAGGAAATCACATGGTTCCAATATGTTCACATCAAAGCAATTTAACTGCCTACCTACCAACTTGAGGTTCCTGGGCAGTCCAGGAAGCCCTGCAGATGTTGTGCAATCTAGGAATAGTCTCAAAGGCTGTCCTTCAGTAGCCATGATGAGATATGCAATGGGCATCATTACATTTACAATAATGCATTTTAAACAGTGGCTGCATTTGGAGACAAGCAAATAATTTCCTCATGCATCCTCTCTCACAATGAATGGAGATGGTATTTGGATGGTCAACCATGGCAAATGAGCTTCCATTAATCCAGGATGCATAAAAGGTGTTTGCAAAAGAAGAAAAAATGCACAAGAAAAACTTTTGATTGTACATGAACAAGACTACTTTGTATAGTAATATATGCAAACTGGAAAATTAGCATTGCTGATTTGTGTCCTTCTTTCTTTCTTTTTTAAATAGAAATCCATAAAACTCTATCACACAGTAAAAATGCCAGAAAAAAAAATTCTGTTCATTTGAAACCTTCAATGTGTGTGTGTGTGTGTGTGTATGCTATGGAGCATACAGGAAAGTGTATTTTATACAAATTTTCACAGGACAGTCTTCTACATTTTTACTTATGCATATCTGCTCCATTGAATTCAGTGGAGCCTGCTCACAAGTTAATGAATACAGGACTATAGCAGTCATCTCTCCCATCCTCCAGTGATCCCTAGAAAAGACTGCTGTTTCTGTATCACTAGTAATATGTAGAACAAAACTTAGCAGAGATTGCTAAGGGATAAGAGAAGTAAAAGCATATCCAAATGGCCAATAATCTCCATTCTGAGATTGCTGCTTTTGTGACACTTGTACTGGTGAAGAAACAGCAGTCTTGGGAGAGCTCACTGGGGAAGAAAATGTTGGAAAATTCCAGCATTTTCTCTCTCCCACCTCTTATTCTAGGGCAAGTGGGGCTTAGGTAACATATAATTTCATTTTCTTTTGCATAAGAGGGCCTTCTCCTTTTTCACCTAAAGTCTCACCAGTTGCTCCTGTGTTACATAAATGCATGGCTGTAAATACCTTTGGTATCCAGATAAACTGATCATGTGACCCAGGACAGTTCCTAGGGTCATTGGCCTTGTAAAAGATCCCCATTCTCAGATCTCTCTCTCTCTCTCTCCTTTTGCCATTTTTACTCTTACCTCCTTCTCTCTGACCATGCTTTGCATCTCCACCAAGAGGATGGTGAATTAAGAATGAAGCCACTGTATTACCTTGTCTATCCACTAGGTAGTTAGGATCCAGGTCCCTAAAATATACATAATTGTAAAATCCTTTAGTAATTTTTTCTAAGTTTGTAACCTGAAACTGCTTGCCTTGATTTGTTTTCTTCATCAGTTTCAGTTCAGGAAACCAACAGTGGGATAGGGGTATGCCTTTTCTCCTCTTTTGCTAACAGTTTTAGCTTTCATAGAATTTCCCAAAAAGGGCTAACACCCTGGGAACTGAAAGAAGAGGATTTCAATTCCTCCCTATGTACACATACCCCAAAGAGCCATAGATTTCAGCAGTCAGGAAATGTATCTACTAATCTTTCAGTTAACATCAGATGCAGTCGTCAGAGCTCAAAATGTTGTGCACTTCTGGTGTAACTAATACATAGTACACCAAATACATACACAATGGCTTTCTTATCAGACTTTGCAGGTCTCTTATAAGTAATCTTAGCTTGCAGCCCAATTATAAAATTACATCTTAAAATAAGTTTGTTCCTAAAATATAATTTAAGACCCTGCCTTAATAGTTCATTCCAGAATGGCTAAGAAAATACTATAAATAGACATGAGGTATTGTGTAATCTTAATTTCCTCTAACATCCATTCAGCTGAAGTAAATACCAGAAGAGTTGGTCATGGTGTGACTAACATTTATGTCTCTCTTTTAGCATGTTGATAATTTACCAAGTCGTTTTTATTTCCTCCTTAAATAATCAGCCAGATGACATTTGCTGGACACCAGATTTCTTGTGGGACTTAATAACAGGCCTCTGGACTGAAGGGAGAGATTATAAACATTTGATATTATGAAAAGATGAATCTTTTTGTCCCAATTTTTTCCCATCTTCTCAAAATGTTGTATATGAGTAGAGCAAAGAGCAAAATCCAGAGACTCATGTATAGATTTCTGGTTGAGGAATGGCTTTTTTCCCCTTCTTTCCTGCTATAGCACCTCATGTATTTCAAAAAGATCTTTCAACAGGTCAATGGACTCTGGTATTGCAAGACATGGTATGGAAAGTGGTAGTGGCATGGTAGTTCAGGATATAAGATGACATAGCATGGGATTTGGAGCAGCACAAAACCTAAATTGAAAACAGCTCTTGTACCAGTAGAAGTAACCTCCACTCATATGAGAGATTGTTTGGTTCTCATCTCAAGATCCCATACAAAAAACATGAACAATTCATTGAGTCCTAACTGGGGCTGAGAAAGAGTGCTCCAAGTGAGCAATTTGCTTAAACAAATTCCAAGAATGAAATTAAGAATGTTATGCTACCATAGAACCATAGAATCATAGAGTTGGAAGAGACCACAGAGTCCATCCAGTCCAGCCCCCTACTATGCAGGAACATACATCAAAGCATTCCCAACAGATGGCCATCCAGCCTCTGCTTAAAAACCTCCAAAGAAAGAGACTCTTCCACACTCTGAGACAGCATAGTCCACTGCTGGACAGCTTGAACCATCAGGAAGTTCTTCCTGAGGTTCAGCTGGAATCTCATTGCCTGCAGCTTGAATCCATTGCTCCTTGGATCCATTGCTAGAGCAGTTGTCAGACACTGGCTATTCCAAGACCAGACCTCATCTGATGAAGAGTCCTTAAGGAGCAGCATTACCATGTCAAGTCAATTTTGCCATGTTTTGGGCTTCTGGGTCATTTTAGGCTCAGGAAAAGCCTTTTTTTCTTCTTCTCAAGAAATGATCTGGACATTGAGTGTCCCTTCACTTCCTGTTGGAAAAAAAGACTTCTCCTGAGCCTAAAATGTTGTTGGGGCAACATATGGTAAACACCCTCACTATAGAGTGTTTGAAGTCATTTAAATAAGAGAATTTTTGTTGTTGTTTTCAGGTGCAGAAGAATGTTGGAAGAGATACTCCCAAGTGCCCTAACCTGTTATACTTGCTCACCTTTGCTTTAGGGGAAAGACCATAGCTCAGCAACAGAGCAAATATTTTGCTTTAAAAACCCTAATTTCAGTTCCTATCATTTCCTGACAAGAATAGGCAAGAGCCTTTCTTAAAACCTCGGAGAACTGTGCCAATCAATACGGAAAAAACTGATCGGGATGAGTCAGTGGTCTGACTTAGTATAAAACTGGGAACATTTCCTCAGGACACTCTTATAGCGCGATGATTCCACTTTCAACCTCCTATGGAATCCTGGGGTTTGCAGTTCTGGGAGGGGCCAGGTGGCCCCTCCCGAAACTGCAAACCCCAGAATTCCATAGGAGGTTGAAAGTGGAATCATCGTGCTATAAGAGTGTCCTGAGGAAATGGCCAGCGTCTTAATTGTTGTGTTGTTATAGCTGTCCTGCTGAAATAAATAGTACTTTTAAGGGCTTAATTTTGCCTATATTAAATCCTCACTGTATTGTTCATAATTTTGTAAACATTTAGAATGTATTCATATGTAGACTATTATAAATCTAACATTTGATAAGCCACCCTAGGAAGCTGTTGAAGTTCCTGCAGAGAATGAAGGGGTCATCAAATAAGACCACAGGAAGATAAACGGGAAGTCTAAATGAGAAAGTACATACATTTTTAGAAATAAATGCAAGTCCATTTTTATGTGAAGAATGTAAAATGATCGATGTGGCCAAAGGGAAAAATTTAGCCCCCAGGGAATCAGTTTTCCTATCTGCAGGTAAATGAGAAGATGACGACATCCTAATTGCTACACTTCTAAAATGTAAAATAGGGGCAATGGATAAATACCATTAAGGCAATCACTGATTCATTTTAACCTTATTATTATTGGTGGCATTTGTTTGTCCTTTGATGTGATGGATTGTGTTCATGGAGCTAGAACAGTTGTCAGACACTGGCCATTAATTAATTTGCAGATAAGGCATGCAAGGAAAGTCACGCTGTTCTTGAATATGAACTTCACTCCCAATTACCAGAGCTTTCGGTCTGCTAATAAAGACCAGAGAACCAGAATCGGGTTGATGGTGGCCTCAGGGTGATCCAGTTCTCCCAAAGGCAAGAGATGACAACAGCTCTCAATTTACTGAAAAATGCCATGCAGTTTTAAGCTTGACTGAATATTCTCTTTTAAAAACTATGCCATTTGTTTTGTTTTCCCACCCCACCTTTGCTCACTTTCTCAACAAACTCTTAACAAACAAGCCACTGTGTCTTGATTTTTTCTAGCCTTGATGGTAGAGGTCAAAAACACTAATTCATTCGATAATTTGCTTTTAATGTCACATCACTCCAGTAATACAGCAGTAATATAACACATACCAAAAGTCTGTCTCAGAAAGTATTGGTCCATTACATGATGGAACTAAAGCGTTTGTCAGAAACTTACCATTTACATCACAGGTGGGCAACCTCATAGGACCAGGGGCCATTTGCCTCCCCCAGACACCTCCCTATGGGCTGCATACACACACCAGCAAACCCATGAGCTCTGTTTTCTTCTGCAGTTCTTCTCAAAATGGTGACAGAAAGTGACATTGCACCACTTTCTGTCTCTATTTTAAGAGCAACTGCAAAGAAAATGGAGTTATTCAGGGGGTTGGATGGAGTTCTGGAGTGCCTGTTGGGGAGGCTGGGGCATTTTCATATGTTTTCACACATCTGAAGGTTTTTTTTTCTATGTGTGTGATTTGGAGGCAAAAAATTTTTTGATTTTTTTTCTTTTTAAACAAAAATCGGGAGTAGGGGCTTAGGGGATTAGTAGGAGCTTCCAGTAGTCACAAAAGTGGGGTGTCAAGGACTGCATGAGGCCTATGAGCCACAAATTTGCTTGTCCCTGATTTAACTAAATGCAGTTTCTGGTGTTTCCTGTGCTAGATAAACAGATGCCACATCTAATATTGTACTTACTAAGATTGTACTATTTTACATTAAATTGTCTTTTTCATAATATATGGTAAGTGTGGAGTGAAAAGCTTCATTCTTATTCTCTGTTTCTTGTTCTTTAACCAGATTTCAATCCTTATGAGGACTTTTTTCCGTGACTTTTGGAACTAAACACTGCCTGCCTGCAAAAAGAAAGGACGAAGGAAAGAAGCAGAGGGGGAAAGGGAATGTAGCACCACCTTTAAGAATAACTGGTTTTTATTTTTGCATGAGCTTTCATGAATATAAACCCACATTTTTGGGCACATTGCCAAAGAAGTTGGTTTGCATCCACAAAAGCTCAAGCAAAAATGAAAACCAATTAGTTTTATGGGTGCTGCTACATTTTGTTTTTTCTCTCCCCCTCCTTTCTTCCTTTTTTATGCTGTGAGAGACTAACACAGCTATTTTGAAAACTGTCTGCCTGGTAACTTCTTACCATGAGTTTAATAGCATTTTCAGAATACTCTAAGAAATTAATGAACCAGGACTAACTTTAACAAAAGCTTTGTTGATTCTTTTCTCAGTGATTTACATAGTCCAAAAAAGTAACTTTTCCAAGCCCTGCTCAATTTTAAGTAGTCGTTTTGGCTGATCTTAACCTCTACTTATCCAACTCTAGATTCCTTCATAATAATCAGAGAGAAAATTCTCTAACAGCACATAGCACTTCTCTCTATATTTTTTTCCCCTAAATCTACTCCCTGTTTCAGTTGGGGGGGGGGAATGAAGGATATAAGCTTACAGTTTATTGGAAAAAGAGGTGCACTGTGAACTGCCTTTGTTCTGGAAGTTATTAAAAATAAGTTGGCTATACATCAAAGAGGGTTTAGGTGAGAATATCTTGCCAGAACAGAATTTTGGACTAGTTGATCTCAAAGGCCCATTTCAAATTCTTGTTAACAAGGTTACTGTTAAACACTGGACTGATTTTTGAAACAGTGAGTTATCAATCACACAGCAAAGAGAGTTTTCCACTACTTGATCCAAAACTAACCAAGTACAGAAACTTAAGGCTTCCTCCCTGCACTCTACCACCATCTTGCATGTCTCTAAAAGAATTTGCCCACTGAATCTAGCAACTAACTTATTTTCCCCCAAATTTAGCTCCACAATATACTTCTCCTTTCATGATACCAATCTCTCCTCTCCTTGCTTCCCCTCTCCCTGTGTGTATGTGTGTATGTATGTGTGTGTGTAGCACACCACAGCAGTTCCAACAGTAATTCTTCAGTAGTTCAAACTAAAAACTCTCAGAGACTGGCCAAGATGTCAGCCACAAACACAGATGCCATTCCTGGAAAAATACCACAAAGCTTGGCAGCTGTACAACAGACTAGAGTTCCCTCTGTGTGGCCACAGTTGTTGTTGGCTTCCTTTTGCCAGGGAGGAGGTAGAAAAGAATGGACAGAAAAGAGAGCAGCATCCAGCGGGTTGGCAAGTGTTCTCAGCAACAGATATAGGACTGCTCTGAATTCTTTTCAATAGTAGTTTCAACCTCACATGACCTCTCTTTGGAATCGCAAGGCCTTCGTTGTGAACTCGTATCCCCTGACAAGATGATTCAAGATTATAGATTAAGATTTTGAAAGTAGTTTTCTTTTTTTTTAAAGGCACATTTTAAACAAACTTTAATGGCCAAATATTACTGTAGTGATTTTCCTAAATGATTCCATTCTATTCATTTTAGTGCCATACAGTTGTGTTTTTAAACAGTGTTTTATATAAAATTGGTTTCAGATATTAGCAACTTTGTACATTGGGGGAGCTTCACATATTCGAAACAAATGCAAAATGAGGAAACACAAGTAAGAGGTACTTCTATTATTTGGATTTCTGGCATCCACATGAGAAGTGCAGATGTGAGGGATAGTTTTTCAAACAAGCATGCCTTTCTGTAACAAATAAAGCCAATTTTGACAGGATCCAAATGAGACTAATGGTTTTCTGTGGTGATATGCTTTCATATTAAAAACATATAATCATGTTCTTATTTCGATTTTACAATATTCTTCTTTCTACTTCTATCACTAATTTTTACAACACCTTTCACAGAAATAATTAAGCGACAAACTAAAAGGTAACTTTAGCATGCATTTATAGTTGTACTTCTCAAAGTGTTGACAGATATTTGTTTGCCATAGAACATGATTTTCCTCACTTATGCATCTTGCATTTATAATACTTTGTTCAATTTGCAAGCCTGATTGCTGAGACATTGCTTCAGTGTCTCTGAAGAAATCCCATCACTAGAGGGAAATGTGTTAATCACAGGAACTATGCATTGCTACTAATTTCTATTTTGATCCTTAGAGTGCTATGCAACCAATTATTTAATCTCATAATGCTCCAGGGAGGTGGGATACATTACTCCTTATATAATGTAAAATGTAAGGAGTTGCTGTTTCACTTTGGGTTATACTGCAATTACCTACTAATCAGCACAAAAGTTTTATTCCATATTTTTGGTGATAAAAGTTCTTCAAATAAAAAATGCATTCTATCTTGTGTATATATGGTCTAGACTGTAACAATAATAAAGTATACACTTTTGCATATAAGGTTTAGCATTTATTATTATTTCACTTCTATATAGCACAGATGAGAACATAGTTAAATTTTTAGTCTACACTGTAAGGTTAACACCAAAAGCAAATCTTCCTTCATTATGAGAGAAACTTACTGAATACAATTCACTGTATAATATTGAAAGATTAGGCTTATCACCTGAAGCACCTTCTCTACAGAGATCATAATTGCACTAAACTGAAAAATCCAGTTGAACCCATGCATCCTTTTCAAACTGATCATACACGAATAAATGTATTTTTAGATATAAAATAATGGAGGAATGTTCCCCACTGTGATATTCTGCATAGCCCATAATTCTCTTATGTTGTTAACTGCCATCAAGCAGTTTCCATTCATGGCAGGCCTATGAATGAGAGACTTCCAGGACACCCTGATTGCCAAGAGCTCTGTTCAGGACTTGCAGACTTAGGGCTGTGAGTTCCTTGATTGGATCTATTCACCTATGTTGTGGTCTTCCTGCTGCTTTCAAATTTCCCAAACCTTATCATCTTTTCTAATGAGCCATGACATCTCATCTTATGTCCAAGTTCTTTTTCTAATTTGGCTTATATTTTTAAAACATTTCATAAGCAGACATAAGTTCAGCTCTATTTCATGCCCATATGCTCATCCTAGCCAAACAAGGCATTCCCCATATCAGCAAGATGTGTGTTTGTACACACACACACACATAAGTCCACATTTACAAGAAAACTAAACAAATCAAATGCACAGTAGTAGATGAGGGAGAGAGGATGCTATTTTGCAAAGCTACATCAGTCTCTTAGGTTTGGAGCTGAGATGAATCTGTAGTTCACAATAAATGGGATTGCAGCATCAATCTCAAGCCAATGCCGTGGCACCTAGTAAAATACATCAGCTCACCAATACATGTATTTAAAAGTATAATTATATGGAATGATTTCCTTTCTCCTAAAAACAGCATGTAAGTGTGTTGTGGTCTTCTTTCCACTGCACATTCTCTCTTTATTTCAACACACAACAAATCTGGTGAGTTTTTCTTCCTTTTTTTGTGAGATAATCAGACGACGCTAGGGCCGCGCTTTACTCGGAAACTTGGTATTGCTCCGTAGATCTCAGCTTGATCAGGATTTCGGACTTCACTCCGGTGCACTGAGGAGTCAATTTGCAGAAGAAGAATTTTCGAGGAAGTGATTGTATGACCTGTGGAAAGTTTTTAGGGATAAATAACTGGGATTAATAATTTTTTAGGGACAAATAACAAGGATTAATACGTTTCTGGGGATAAATAAAAGAGGTCCGAGCAGGAGACCAGAGGTTGTGTGTGGGGACGAGCAATAAAGGAAATTTTGTGCGGATCTGCGGGGACAGGAGGTAAGTGACGGTATGTGCGGGGAGGTTATTACCCGCAAATCAGCCACAGGGAGTTTGTTGACTCTCCCGAGGGCGGGAGGCATTATTTTCTACGATCCGGGAAAGTGAAGGTAACAGGATGAACAGTCATCATTTTTTAAAACAATTTCAAAGAAATCCGGGTGTTCTTTTGGCTGCCCTCGGAGTTTTAGAGGCTTTCGACTTTGCGGCACACAGGATTTCCAATTAAAAAAGACAGAAAGGAAAACAAAAACAAAAAACAAAAACAGCATGTGATCAACAAAATGAAGCCCTGAACTGGACTGGGATAGTGGCATGGGAACGGAGATGGGCTTTGGTCCCTTTTCCATTCCCGTGACAGTCCAGCCCTTCCCTGCCTCTGAATCTGACATGCAGAGTCAAACCAAGTGAAAAATGCCATCTTTAGTTTGACTAAAGTCATCTGTTTTCTCCTCCAAATAGTCCTAAATACTTATCACCTTTACTCACAAAGGAAAGATGCCTTACTATTTTTGATTGCCTTTCCCTTTGCCTTTTCCAGCTGTCCTTCAGAGATGGAGTGATGACTACGGTAGTATTATACACACAGCTTGTCTGAACTTGGGGTATCTTAACATGGTGGCTCATTATGGTGGCCAGTTTGAGAGGCATCTGCAGCCAGAGCGAGTCAGAGAAAGCTTGGGGATGTGAAGCCCAGGGGAGATGTCATGGAAGTAGCTTGACAGATCAGATTAAATTTTTCATACACTCCATTTTTTAGAGGCAACAGCTATCCCTGGTCACAGAGTTGTTCCAGCTGAAGACACAAACAACATCAACAACAAAAACTTTCCCTTGTATAAGTGCAGACAAACTCCTCATTAAATAATTACCTCTTTTGGTTGCTGGATATGATCAGATTTCCATTGTGGTCTCCATTTCAATTGCCTGAACTTTCTGAAAATGGGATCCAGATGTTATATTCATAAGAGAACTGCCTTTTCAAAAGGGAAATGTTTGTCCAAACAGAAACAGACCTTGTAGCCTGCCTGTAAACTCAATCTCTCACCCCCTTCATTCTCCCTGCTTCCACAACTCAGAGGCAGGAAATCTTTGGAATGAAGAGGCACCAAGACTGTAAGTGACATAACATCTATTCTCCTAAAAAGCAAACAACATGCATTGGTACACTCCTTTCCACAAACTAGCTTCATCTGATCATCTACAAATTTCAGGACTTCTCTCTCTCTCTTTTGGCAAACTGCTGAACAATTCCTTTCTTCAGCTGGCAGAACCCTGACCTTTTAAGTCAGTATTGTCAGATTTTTACAGCTGGTAGCCACTAGCAGCAATCAAAAGGCGTTGTTCCTTATTTAAACATGCACCCTCAAGTCATCAATACCCATTGGAGGAAGATATTTAGCTTTAAAAAAAATAAAATTACAGACACAGTTCTTTCATCGTCATTCTCATCACAATATTTTACAGGCTTGATTCAGCTTGGCAGCCTTTGTGAACAACTGTTGGAAGATTTGGAGACATGATGGATGTGGGGATGCATTCTATAATAGGAAGCTCTGGACCATTTTCTTACGGGCCATCCTATTTGGCTGGATAACAGTTTACATGAAGGGGATCTAGGAGTCTTGGTAGATCACAAGCTGAAGATGAGTCAGCAGTGTGATGCGGCAGCCAAGAAAGCCAATGTGATTCTTGGTTGCATCAATAGACCTCATCTGGAATACTGTGTCCAGTTCTGGGCACCTCAATTCAAGAAGAATGTCAACAAGCTGGAGTATGTCCAGAGGAGGGCAACCAAAATGGTGAAGGGTCTGGAAGCCATGCCCTATGAAGAGCTTAGGGAGCTGGGTATGTTTAGTCTGCAGAAGAGAAGGTTAAGAGGGGACACGATAGCCATGTTTAAATATTTGAAGGGATGTCATGCCAAGGAGGGAGCGGGCTTGTTCTCTGCTGCTCCAGAAACTAGGACAAGGAGCAATGGAGTCAAACTACAGGAAATGATGTAAAGTCAAAGGTTTTCACAGTCAGAATCCATAGGTTGTTGAGAGTTTTCTGGGCTTTGAGGTCATGTTTTATTAGTATTTTCTCCTGACATTTTGCCTACATCTGTGGCTGGCGTCCTCTGAAGATGCCAGTCACAGATGCAGGCGAAATTTCAGGAAAAAATGCTAATAGAACACAACTTCAAAGCCTGGAAAACCCTCGGAGTGTGGTGGAGTCTCCTTCTTTGGAGATTTTTAAGCAGAGGCTGGATCGCCATCTGTTGGGAATGCTTTGATGTATCTGGCATAGCAAGGGGTTAGTCTGGATGGCCGCTGTGGTGTCTTTCAACTCTATGATTCTATGACTCTATGATTTTACTAGGATAATATGGTGGAGACAAGGCAAAGTTCTTGACAGATCATGGGCTTTTGGGGAAGATTTGCCCATCTTTCAGATGGGGCGTATGCATTTGGAGATTGTGGCATATGTTGTCATGGCTTTTTTTTTTTTTTATCTGACTATTTTTGCCCAGATTCCAGCGTCAACAGCAACATTCTATTCCCTTTCTTCAATGGGTTTCTTTTTAATCCCAACATGTATCATAACAAAGTATCTCCTCTTCTTCTCCTTTTATTTTTTTCCTATAATATCTTAGAGTTATAGTACTAAAGTGCATCAATGAAATGTCACTTTTGCACTCTAACACTCACTTAGTTAGTTTATGTATTCCTGGGCATTACTTCTTTAATAGAAGATTTAGTGTCAGAGACAGAAATAACATGAAAGGAATGAGGATAGATCTCTGCATTACAAAATGGAAGAGCCCATCAATATGTTTCAGCAAACTTTTTATTGAAAGTTAACAGCATTCCCATGTGATAGCAAACAACCAGATCATATGCAAGTTTACTTGCCTAAGTAAGTAAAGTAAAACATTTTGAACCTTCTAGAGAGCACTTGATGGCCACAAGTGATTTACGTAACCTTAAAGCAGACAACGAAGACATTGAAATAGTAGAAGATTTTCCATAGCTAGATTCAGTCATTAATCAGAATGGACATTGCAGTCAAGAAATCAGAAAACTAGGACTTGGAAGAGCAGTTATGAAGGAACTAGACAAGATCATCAAGTGTAAAGATGTATCATTGAATGCTAAAGTTAGGATTGTCCATGCCATTGTATTTCCAATTTCTGTTTATGGTTGTGAAAGCTGGACAGTGAAGAAAGCTGGGCACTTTCCCATGCTGTGCTGGGGCAAGAAGCACCTCCACCACATTTCCAGCCTTTCTGCTGGAAGGTAAGTGTGGGACCATCATGGGATCGGGAGTCATTGATGGGAAAGACCCATCAATGATTTACTCTGCAACCGCACTTATTGGAAATGGGAGAGGGATGGAACTGCAACGACGTCTTGTGGAAGTGTTGTCGCAATCCCACTCCTCTCCCATCCCCATGCTGGGATGAAAGCCACCGGCAGAAAGGACCTTACCTTGCACAAAATTCATGTATAGTTTAATTTGCACAGAAAACAACATTTTCTGCACAGGAACCACCTGTTTCTGTCTATGAAGTAAGAGTTATGCACAGGAATACTATTTTCTGTGCAGAAAATCCTATCTGAATTCCTGCCTGATCAGATGTACTACAATGATGAAGGTTTGTTTTCATAGTTACTTCTGCGAATGCTAGTAGCCCAATGAATAGCGCCTCAGAAACCCCCCAGTTTGGGCACTGCCTGGGTTAAGATTTTTGGTCATTAATAGCCATAAACTTGAATCTCAAAAGTTATGTGATTGTAACTGTGGCTTACAGTCTTGTAAATATTGAACAGGATGCCAATCATTGTTTTCCATGGAAAACAACCTCAAGCAAATTTTGTACAGAATAAGTCATAAATTGTGAATAGTCTTTGAAAACTGTGCAGTTTTCAAGTACTTTCTTGAGCAGAAAGAAAATGGTTAAAATGACTAGTTCCTCTCTTTCAGAAGAAAATTAGTAAAGGATTACATCTCTACTATGCAGGAGTACAAAGATTCTGTTGGAAGTAGCTTCTCTGCCAGAGGCTTTCTAAACTGAGGTATGTCTGTATAACTAATAACTTTTTAAGAAGAAGAAAGAAAGAGGGAGTCATTTTGCCCTTCAAACCATATGGTCACTTCAGCAAACCATGTTCCCCCTTTAAAAAAAAAAACCCTTTGGAAGCTCCATAGAGCAGGTGCAAGACATCTCTATCAGCAATCCCCCAAAAGGATGAAATGAGTGGATGTAAATGTGAAAGCAACTGACAAAACAAGAAGGAATTATATTGCAAGAACTCACACTTCTTTTGACCAGGTCATAAGACCATGATTTTCCATATTCTTCCAGTCAAAAAAAAAAAAATCTCCTGCATTAAAAATGGGAAATCATATCACCAGGGGGCATGGTTCCCTATTTTAATCCTATTTTAGGAGCACCTAAGCCTTTCTAATGACTAAAATATCATTTTATAATGACTAAAATATCATTCTTAGACAACTGGAAATGACCATTTCTGATTTTGAAACAAATAGATGGGTATAGGCTGCAAGGATCTGGGCAGTGCTGAGAAATGGAGCATAGGTACACACACATATTAGCATGACTTGTAGCCATGGTGGTTGAGGAATTATCACCCAAAAATAACTTTTCAAGCTCTGTTCAATGCACATCTGCTTCCTCTATTGAAAGAAAGGAGGGAGGTTTTGTGGACAAGTAGACTAGGTCCTTGCTGTGGCTGATAATATATTTCTTAATGTACTGTAGGAATGAGAGTCATTATCTGCACATTATGAAGTACCTTTCAGTTATTCCTTTCTTGAGACTTTTTTTTTAAAAAAATTAATACCATTTATGTTTGGAGATCTTTGCGTGATCATAAAATTTCTACTGTTACTGTTTTGATGTTGCATTTCAAAGATGAGTACAGTCCTGTGAAAAATACCAAAGGATGCCAGCATCAATGCTTTTGTAAAATGTACATGCAGCTGAGCAAGCTAATTAATTTTGTTAAAAGGAGACCCAGCCAAAGGATTAAAAAAAGCAAGCCACTGGAGCTTCATGATTCAAAAAAGTCCTTGCATTTACCAGTTAATGGGCTGCAAATTATTCATTTCCACCTTATAAATAAGCGTACCCTCATATTCTCAATGCCATATGGCTGTTGAAAAACATTTGTTGAAAAAAATGTTTCAGAATAATCATTGGTTTTGCTTTCATGGATTATTCGTTTTGGTGATTTTTTTTAAAAAAAAAATCAAATGCTTTGATTCTGTAATATCCCCAAATATTTGCTCCCCAAGATCAGCCCTGCTATAAAGCAGAAGGAGGCAGCCGGCTCAGGCAACAGATTTTGCCTGTCACGAAATGCAAAAAATTATTACTTATGGGCACAAATATTATACATTGGCTACTTAGTTGTTGTTGCATGCTTGCAAGTTGTTTCGAACTTATGGTGACCCTAAGACAATGCTATTATGGGATTTTCTGGGGTTGAGAGTGTGTGACACACCCAGCATCAGCCAGTGGGTTTCCGTGCTGAGTGTGGTCTCTGCTAGCTTACATGCTTGCTTACATATGCATAACTAAGCAATGTCTCCTGGCCTGACACCTCCCTCCCCCATTTGAAGAGCCTATTCATCTTCCAAGCAGGGCATAAGAAAGACGACACTTCAGTACTTCTCCCCCCGCCCACCAGTGAGCATGGCTGCAACTGCCACTTGTGACAGGGGTCCTGCTTCTGATTGTTGTAGCTTCACTCACACTATGGGAGGGCATCAGAAAAGTCATCCCCTGTCATGTCATAGAATTATAGAATCATAGAGTTGAAAGATACCCCAGGAGCCATCCAGTCCAACCCCCTGCCATGCAGGAACACACATCAAAGCACTCCCAACAGATGGCCATCCAGCCTCTGCTTAAAAACCTCCAAAGAAGGAGACTCCACCACACTCCAAGGCAGCATATTCCACTACCAGACAGCTCTGATTGTCAGGAAGTTCTTCCTGAGGTTCAGGTGGAATCTCTTTTCCTATAGTTTGAATCCATTGCTCCTTGTCCTAGTATTTGGAGTGGCGGAAAACAAGTCCACTCCCTCCTAGACATGACATCCCTTCAGATATTTAAACATGGCTATCATGTCTCCTCTTAGTCTTCTCTTCTGCAGACTAAACATACCCAGCTCCCTAAGTCACTCCTCATAGGGCATGGCTTCCAGACTCTTCACCATTTTGGTTGCCCTCTTCTGGACATGCTCCAGCTTGTCGATATCCTTCTTGAATTGAGGTGCCCAGAACTAGACACAGTATTCCAAATGAGGTCTAACCAAAGCAGAATAGAGTGGTACCATTTCCTTCCCTGATTTAGACACCATACTCCTATTGATGCAACCAAGAATCGCATTGACTTTCTTGACTGCCGCATCACACTACTGACTCATGTTCAGCTTGTGATCTATCAAGACTCTTAGATCCCTTTCACACATACTGTTTTCCAGCCACGTGACCCCCATCCTATATTTCTGCATTCCATTTTTTCTGCCTAAGTGCAAGACCTTACCTTTCTGTTGAAATTCATTTTGTTAGCTTTGGCCCAACTTTGCACTGTCCCAGTAGATGACTTGTGTCTAGACATTATCTCTTCATATGAATCTTTTGAAGTTTTCAGATCTTGGTGGCTGCTTGTAGACTGTGGAACTTCCTCCCATGGAAGTTTAGCTAGCTTCACTCTCTCCACTTCCCTACAGGTTTTTAAGCTCTGTTTGATATGGAAGGATTTTTAATGGGGGGTGCTGTAACTTTCCCTCATTTATGCTCTTTTAAATGCTTTTAATTTTTTTTAACTTAATACTGTTTTTTAAAAAATATAATAGCCTCCCTGTTCTTAATTGTTGTACACTGGAATCCTATGTCACCTTTTACTTAACATAATTTTATGTATATTTAGCTGCATAACGGAAGCACTACAAAACCCTGTTAGTGAATTGTGAAAATGCCTATTAGGACAACATCAAGAGTGCCCAATGTGCCTTGGGACTGATGTGCACTGGAGTGCAATGTGCATTGGTCACTTTGGCCATTTCTGCACTAGACTGTTATAGTGCTATTATTCCACTTTCAACATCCTATGGAATCCTGGGGTTTGCAGTTTAAGGAGGGGCCTTTGCCAGCTCTGCTATGTAGTACTGTAAGTCCTCTACTGGACATGAATGTTACAAACTGACCAGTTCCTCCCTATGTAACTCCCATAGAGAATTCCAGCCTTTGATTTTAGCCTGTGTTGTAAGCCACCTTGGCTCCTTTATCAGAAGAAGGGGGGAATGTAAACTAAATAAAGCTATGAACTGCTCTTTTCCCACACGGTGTCAACATGTTTATTGTTGTCATTCAGGCTATTTTAATATTATTGCTTTTATTATTTTAATTGTGTAAGCACCATTACCAACATTCATACTGAAGGGCAGAGTAAAAAAAAAAATGTATACAGTGGGCTCTCAGTATCAGTTGGGGTCTGGTTTCAGGATCTCCCAATGATACCAAAATCCATGGATCCTCAAGTCCCAGTGGTGTAGTATATAATAGCATCCCTTATATAAAATGGAGAACAACTCAAAAGGTTTGTTTTTTGGATTTTTTAAAATATTTTCAAGTCATGATTGGTTGAAACTGTGGATGCAGCATCTGGTGGGCCAGCTGTGTAACTAATTTTATCAAGTAGAATGCATAAATAAAATAAAATGCTCTCTTTCCAGTGGTGAGTCCCACATATCCATTTTATATTACATAATATTTTTATGCCTGTTGTCAATAAGATAGTACAGTATGTGTAATAAATCTAATGTCATTAATTTGAAAGCCTGAAACACAAGCGTAGTACTGTCACTCTTTTATTTGTTCTGTTGAACTCCATATTGATCATTAATGTTTGCTACTCTAGGCACGGATTCATGGGAAGGAAGGATATAAATATTCATTTTAAAGAAAAATTAATGATTGCTTTTTAAATTAGATTTCTATACCACGCAGGTCTGCCCAAATTCCAGGGTGGTTCAAAGTGTTGAATAATGATTTAAAAGAGTGCTGAGCATGCTCCGTCAACCTAAAGACAATGCATAACTAAAAAGATTTGCTTCTACCATAGCTAATAAGATTATGGGATTCAAAGGGAAGAGTGATTTCAAAAGCAATTTCTTGGAGGATGAGCTCTCTCTCTTTTTCTAATCCAAAATTCTGTAATAACTGAACCCCAGTGCTTCCCAGAGTGGTGCTTTGGGGTGTGGTAAAGTGTGGGCAATAATAGTACTATTGTAATAGCACTGTTGGATGCCCTACATGTAACTGCCCGATGGAGTCCGCAGCCTGTACTGACTCTAGCCGATTGCAGACATAGGCCTGGAAGAGGCAAAGCAGAAACTGGGTAGATGAGGGAATGACTACCATCATATAGTTAGGCATGGCACTCCAGCCAGGTCTTTCACACCTACACCTGACAAATCTGTGAATATTATTAGTTGAGGGATTGTGCTAGATCTTGTCATGAATTAACAAGACTGTGCAGACAAAGTTACTGGTGCTGCTTCTGCTGTCGTAACTGCAAAAGGAAGTTTGCTGTCATGGATTTCAAATTCCCAATAGCACTCTAGGCCAGTGGATCTCAATCTTTGGCCCTCCAGACATTTTGGACTTCAGTTACCAGAATCCCTCACCAATTGTTCATGCTGGAGCTTTTGGGAGTTGAAGTCCAAAGGCTGGGAATGATTGCTCTGGGGCACATGTGTATGGGAAACTCTTAATCCAAAGTTTATGGACAACCTGCAGAGGCCTCGTATGGGATCTACACGGGTGCCCAAGCTTCTTCTGACACCATTACCTAATTACTCACTCACATATTCTGCACTACACTGTTATGGTGCTATTCCATTTTCAACATCCTATGGAATCCTGGGGTTTGGATTTTAGGGAGGGGCATTTAGAAATCTCAGCCAGAGAGTTTTTTGGCCTCAGTAAACTACAAACTCCAGAATTCCACAGGATGTTGAAAGTGGAATAATAGCACTATAATAGTGTACTGCACAAATGGCCAGAGAGTGAGAGAAGGAGAGAGAGAGAGAGAGAGAGAGAGAGAGAGAAGACAAACTGCAGACTGTGGGAAAGATAATTATAATTGGAAGGATGGCAGGGAGAGTCATTTGCTAGAGTGCCACTTTCCCTACCACAATCATCACCCAGCCTACCAAACAGCTCTTTTATTGGGCTACTTACACCATTTTCAATGGCTCACTGATTGATCTTTATAGCTGTTTGCTTACTGCTGTATTTGTGCAGCAGTACAGCTGCACAAATACTTCTGTGTGAAATAAATCCCTTATTATTTTTTAACAAACAATGCATTTGAAGAATAAGTGGAGTTTACACGTTGCTAGGGACAGAAACAATAGACAGATGCAAGCAAATTAAACTGAAGATGTTGAAGATGAGATCCCATGCTTTGAGACAGCCTTCCCAACCTGACAATTCCCAGATGAGTTGGACTCCCACCTTTTCCAGGCAACAGTCCTATTATGAGCTTTATAGGCCAAGTTAAGTTAAAATATTAAGTTGGAGGAAGTCAACTTTGAAAGGACAAAAAGCTTATTTGAAGCAGCCAACAAGAAAATGTGTTCCCCTAATAATGCTGTTCAAAATAATGAGTTAACTAATGATAAGTCAACTAATTAAATTAATTCAGTTATTAATGTTTATGGTGGTGAATTAATTCCCAATTTCTAACGTATAACATTATCAAATGGTTTTTTCAAGCCTTAGAAGCTTTGCTCCATATGACAGCAGGTGCAGAACTTCATTTAATTGGCCTTGGGAACTGACCGCTTTAGGGGAAAGTGCTATATGTATTTGTTGCTTCTTAATACGTATGCTTCTAAATTTCTTTTAATTTCATTAATAGTTCAATTATATTTTAGCTTTTATATGTTTTTAATGATGTAAAATTTTATCTGCATCTGCTTTATTTTTTGTAAGCTGCCTTCAGTCCCATGACTGGAAAAAAGGATATAAATTTTAAAAATATATGATAGCTACTTTGTTGGAAGTATTCTTCAGTCCATTTTCTGAGCCAGTACTCATTTTCTTTATCTCATCATCTTTCCTGCAGTTATTCCTGGAAGCCTCTGATGGTCCATCTTCCTCCAAGATTATTGTTTTTATTATCTCATTCATTTGCAATGTGCAACTTCTTTCCTTCCCTGCCTTTGCTGTCGGAAATGGTGATGATTATCGCTTTGCCACTTTGATATGGTAATCAATTTCTCAATAATATCAGTAACAACTCATAGAGCTACCCTGAGCTTCGAGGCTATAATTTGGTGAGGGATTTACAGCACCATTTATCAGTCAGTTCCACATGAATCACACTGTGTAGGAGACAAGCATAAGCCTTCTGCTGACTTATGCCTTTGCATTTCATAGGAAACTGCACCTATTTCATTAACACTAATTCTAAGCCAGGGGTATATAAACCATGTTTTGGGCCTAGGCAGGAATAGAATACATCATACGACTTGTTTATAGCCTCAAATGCCAGTGGAATCCAGAGATTTATCAAGTAATTATATAGCACAAAAAGTAGCTAGAGCCTATGTTTTATGCCTGTTGCCAAAAGTCAATTATAACTCTTTCTAAAACTGCTGCCCTCAACTTTCTTTAATTCATAGCATATATCTTGGTGCTGGGAAGAAAGCCCGCTTTTAATCATGCAAGTGCCTTTTCCCTCCTTTTTTCTCTTCTTAATTTTTTTCTTTTACAAAAGAAGCCTAACGATAGGAAGGGTTGCTCTTGCCTATCATAAATATTTTCCTTCACAAAATTCAAGGAATAAAGCTATAGCTCTTGTCTTGATCAGAGCTTGGAAAAATTACCTTTGGGGAGCTACAACTTCCAGAAACAGCCAGCCTGTTGGATTCTGGAAGTTTTAGTCCATAAAAATAACATTTCCAGATATGGAGCAGGAATTCCAGCCAGTTGGCTAGATGTGACCTGTCAGGGGTTACACTGTGGCTTGAAGCTTTGTTTGCTAAAATCTCTGACCAGTAGTTGTTGATAAATTGATAAATAGGCACTGAGCTCTAGGCAACTGAGCTTTGATTTGGTCTTGCACTGGGGCATACTCTAGAAAAGATCTAGAGAAGCTCTTACCACATTCTTGTGGTCTTTCTGCCTTGAACTCTTAGGCTTATCCACTGCTGCAAGACCTTTTCTACATTAGACATCAGTTCCTGGACCCTGGAGAAATTTCTCCAACTCATCTAGAGATCATAGATAGCTGGTGGGGAGAAGTGGCACAGTAGCTATTGCTTGCACAGAAGCAGCCACATTTTTCTGTGAGCAATCTTCCTAAGCCTGACACCCATTAGATGTGTAGGACTGCAGTACCCATTATCTTCACAGTATATTCTACTGCCATGGTCCAGTGCTGGCTGAGAGTAATAGGAGCTGTAGTCTCCAATATGAAGGGTTCCAGGATGGAGAACACTATAATAGCAGAATTCTGTGCTTCTGTCTGCTTCTCCAGCACCCATGGCTTGTTCTGTGACTTAACTAGAGTTACAGTTGTATATTTGTGTGGCCAGCAGGGTTGTTGAATCCTGAGTCTACAGTATTCATAGGTAATCATCTCCAGGTGAGATGAAGATGGAAATTCTCCAGTTTGTGCAACCTCAGCTCCACACAAGAGGGAAGGGCTCTGTACAAATCTCCACCTCAGCTAGAAGAGCACCAGCTTGCTACAATTTGTAAGGATTAATTGATTAGTTATTGTACCTTACAGAGACTCTCCAGGTGGTCCATGTATTTACTTAGTTAGCCTCCTCCTTCCCTCCCAAGCATTTTGGGTCCAAGGCTCACTCTGTTCTGCTTTGCATCCAACTTCTGTCTAGAAGCAAGTAGGAAATATTAAATAATCTTATCTCTTCTTCGTTAGTAAGTGAAAAGGAATAATTCTATTACTTTATCTTGATCTGAGAACAGTCTCCCTAACTAATATTTCTATCTAAATTACAAACAAACAAACAAACAAACAAACTGTTCTGTGTGTGAGAGAGAGAGAACAACTGTGGTTAGTATTTAATGTATAACACTTACTGCCATAACTGGGACTGTCCCCAAGTCTCAGGTTTTGGCCTCGAAATCTCAAGGCCTGAGATGGTTCTGAAGTGGCAACCCTAGTGACTGGAGGCATCATTATTATTTCTGGCAACCTTGGTAGGGACTACTAGACTCTAGAGGAATTCCAGTGACTCCATTTTCTGCTGGGGCTCCATCCTGCTATTCTGTGTGTCAAGGAAGTACAAATCCATTGGACCATAACAGTCCTGCTAGATAAATACAAAGTTTTATCTAACCAAGCATTCTTCTACCCGAGGTGGCCAACCAGCAGCCTCCAGAAGTCCACACAAATAAGGTTCCATGTACAGACCAGTGACAGCTGGGGTTTCCAATGCCAGTGGGGCTGTGACTCAGCTTGAGGTTCAATCCACTTACTAAAAGAAGTATCAAAAATAGGTCCAGTACTTTGGACAGCTCTTTTAAAGTTTGAACTAAAACCTAGAACAAATTCATCACCTTACTATCCTGGGCAAGTTGCACAAGAATCCTACCTTATTCTGTGCTACACCAAAGTAGCTTGGCATAATGCCAATCTACCACAATTTAATTTCCTGAATAACAATAGTATTGCACCATCATAGAATTTTGATAAACTCCTGATAACATCTTGAAACAGCAGTCTGTTACATTCTAATGACACTAGTGCTGTTTGATACCAATGTACTTTTAAGAGATATTTAAGAACAAACCATAAACTTAGTGCTAGAACTAGCTGCAATGATGTGTGTATAGGGCAGTGCTGCTGGAAACAGCCATAGCCCAGTTGCTAACTCACTGGTCTCTCCTTAATGTCTATAAAAACATAGCTATTGTAACACTGTGAACTTCACCATCACCCACCATCAACAGCCAGTAATGCGTAGCTGAAGCAAGAACAAACAATACATCCTGGAATGTTTACTATAACAACCAGCAAGAGTTGTCATAGTTTCATCATTGCATAGCACCTTATTTAAAAGTGGAACGTGTTGGGGAGGGGGGAATCAATATTTGAATCATTAATATTTTTGGCACATAACTTCATTTCAGATCATTTCCAGTTTCTGGATTCTTGACCTCACAAAAGGTTATCCTTGGCAGCAGCACATCAATCCTCTATTCCCTAATATCTAGCTCCCCTACTTATTTTTTCCATTTTTAGTGGTGAATAAGAGTTGGATTAGGAAGGGGCACATTTAGAATGAATCCTTTTTTAATCCACGTTTTTTTTTTCCTTCCCTCCTAATTTTCTTTTTCTTTCTTTCAAAGATCTGAAACTGCAGATCTAAAATATGTCATTTTATTCTCAAGACCCAGTATGGGGCTTCCTGTCACCAGGGATCTCCTGCTTTGAAAATAAAGATGAAATAGACACCTGCAAACTCTTCTGCAAATGCTTAGCTCTCACTGGCAGGACTTTTAAATACGCCCATGGAAAAACTGAGACAGACAGAAGAATATTATTCAGCAGCAAGAATTAGTAGACAGACAAATTCCAGACCGTGGCATTTTGTTCCAAAAGTAAGAAGGAATTAAAGAGAGAACACACTACAGCTTTTCGCTTGGAAATGATTTGTTATTCTTCCTCCAGTTTCCTTAGCTTGTTTGTCCTTATTAAATATTTTCTTGGTGATGGTTAGAATGTTGTGTAATGTGGTTTGGCTTGAGAATGAGATTCTAGCCAGACTGTAAAACTCCCATTTCAGACTGGCTAATGGGAATGGTCTCTGATGAATCAGGTCATGGCATTCCAAACCACACAGTGGCACATTCACTCCAGTAAAGAATTAAACGTTATCCTGACCACTATAAATCTGTAAAATTGCAAGTGATCTCTCCAAACATTAGCATGTGTAAGAGTAAAGTAAATTTCTGAATTATTCTAATGCAGTTTTGGGGATTTCTTTACTCCTATTTCATGCCAACTAAATCCCAAAGTTTGGGAGTAAGTAACAATAAGTTTCATATCATAAAAAAAAATACCTAAGTAATCCAGCTAAAACGCTAACTACTTAACAGAGCAATATATTCAGACAAATTCTTCCAGTTGCTAAAAACATCATTCTAGCTATGAATAATCAGCATGTTTTTTTTTAAATATTCAAAATACTTGCTAAAGAAGTGGTGGTAAGGCAGCCAAATTTCTCTGTGTCCTGATTTAACATACATATGAACTTGTTTTTTTCATGGGTGGCCATTCTTTGAATTTGACACTAACTCACTAGATCACTCCAAGTTCCCTTCCATGAGGTCTGGTGGAACATCATGGTGGCAAATGACTCTGTAAGTAATTAAAGTATAATTATTATATGATTACTCATAGGAAGATTTTTTAGCAGCAGAATGAGTAAGGCTTTGTTAAGCTCTAAAAGGATTGCTTTTGTCGATCAGCTGATTATTCTAAACTGAAGCTGCATACAACTAAATCGGGATAACTTTTCAGGACACATCAAATTCTCATGCTAAACCATGGCAAAAGCAACTAATCAGGGTAAGAGAAGTGATACCCAACATGGAAGAAGCACCATATCCAGAAGGTCTGGGATTGGGGAGCACTTCCATGTTTTCTGTCCCAGATATTTTCTCTCCACTCCTGATATTCCTTGCCATGATGACCAATGGAGAGGAACAATAAGTATCTCCTTCCCCCAGTGAGTGCACACACAGAGAATGGAAAGACTTTGGTTTCACTGGCTTTAAAAGCTTCTTCTGATATACTCACAGAATGCAGTTATTACACAGAACTTGAAAAAAGTCACATTGTTGGACTATAGCTCTCAGAGTTACCCAGCCAACCTGGTAATAGTGGTTAGTGTTTCTGAAAGCTATAGACAATAAATAAATAAGTAAGTAAGTAAGTTTGCAAACCCTGGTTGCCTCCACTAGAGTATCTACAACAGAGAAGCAAGACTGAGCCTACTTTCTCTATGGGCCACTATTTACCTGGGCAGAATGGAAAGTCTACTATATCCTCTTGCTCTGGGTGTACTTTCTTCATTAGAAGGGTCATAAAAAGCTGCTGTGTGTCCTCAAGTATTTTCAATCTATAGTGACCCTAGGGTGACTCTATCATGGGGTTTTCTTGCAAGATTTGTTCAGAAAGAGTTTATCATTGCCTTTACCTGGGGCTGAAAGAGTATCATTTGTCCAAGCTCATCCAGTGGGATTTAACTGATGAATTTGAATCCTGGTCTTCCAGAGTTTAGCCCAACACTCAAATCTACACCACACTGGCTCTCCTAAGATTCATAAGACTGCAGTCTAAATACTGAAAGGTATTTATTCACTACTGAAAGATGTCCCAAACTGACTTTAAAGGACCTGGAGAGGAAGAGAATTTCAGAGCTGTAGAACAGAAGGTAAGAATCTTTGCCTATACATCCTGTCTGCTTCTGCTGTGTGGAATGTGTTGCCCAAATGAGCCACATAAGGACCCCAAGACTGTTACTGTAGCCCTCAAACCTTCCAGAACTTTCCAGAACACACTTTTTCTGTTAGTCTCTGGGAGTGGCAATTCACCTTTTAAATCAGTTACAGGGAACTGTTTAACTTTTTCTTTTAAACAATTTGTTTTTTAAAAAAAATCAGGAGTGAAATTCCAGCCACATCTGGTTCTCCCCCCTCCTCATTTTTAATTGTGTATGTGGTATCTGGAAGGTCCCAGAAGAAAAATGGATTCCAGTCCCACCACAGTTGCCCACCACTGTGCTAGAGGATGCAAACTTTCCTGAACTCAGAGTTTATATAACCGATCAAAATCAACATTCCAAAAGGTGCCTAGAAGGAAACAGTAGGGCATTGCAGACTGTGGAACACTTGTAGGACAGGTATCTGGTAACCCAACATCATTAAGCTTGCTGTATTTTCTACCAGCTGCAATCTCTGGTTAACCTTCAAGAGGCATGTGGTGAACCTCCCGAATTCAGACATACACAGGCATGCTGGCTGGGGGATTTGGAGAGCTGTAGTCCAAACAGTAACATTTCCAAGCTCTAATCAAAATCCATGGATTCTAGAGTAGTGAAATACATTTGCAGCTACATCCCACTACTATGGCTAGTAGTGTAATTGAAAATTATGCCTGCATACATATTTTTTATGTCCCCACCTGCCACAACCTTCTCTCTCAGCTACCTATGTGTCTGCATTCTGCACTACAGTGTTAAATTGCTGCTATTCCACTTTCAACGTCCTGTGGAATTCTGGGGTTTGTAGTTTACTGTGACCAAAGAGCTCTTTGGCTGAGAATTTGAAATGCCCTTCCCTAAACTACAAAGCCCAGAATTCCATAGGAGGTTGATAGTGGAATAGCAGCACTTTAACACTGTAGTGCGGCTAGAGTGGATTTCTATTTAGAGGCCCAGATAGGCTCAACATCTCAGTGTTTGTACCAGCTGTGAGTGGTCGACCAACTATGGCCTTTCATGGATAGGGATAACTTAGGCACTGTAATCCATGCACTAGTAACTTCCCAATTAACCTGCTGCAATGCATTCCATGGGCCTGTCCTTAAAAATGATTTGGAAACTGCAGCTAGTGCAAAATTCAGCAGCTAAACTACTCAGTGGGACTTCATTCAAATACCACATAATACATTTCTAAAGGAATTGCACTGGCTGCCAATATGTTTCTAGTCTGAATTCAAGGTGCAGGTGATAACATTTAAAGCCCTAAATGGCTTGGGACCTCAGTACTTGAGGCACCACCTCTCTGTACCCATTGAGATCCATTGGAGAGACCCTCCTTTGTGTCCCACCTGTAGGAGAAATACATTGTAGGGGAACATGCATGGGGTGACTCTCTGCAGTGGTACCCCAGTTATAGAATTCCCAACTTATGGAGGCCCAATTGTCACCAATATTGGGATGATTTGGGCACCAAGTTATAACCTGGCTTTTTATTAAAGCCTTTGGGCTTAACTGATTTTATCCAGGTTATAGTTACATTATTTCAAATTGTTTTCATGGGTTTTACATTGTTAGGTTTTTAATTGATAATCTATTTAATATGCTTTCAAATTATTGTTATTATTTATTGTTTTAAACTGACTTTATTGTAAGCCACCCTGAGATCTTTAGATATAGGGTAGAATATAAATATTTTGATAGATAGGTATAGATAGACAGATAGACACACACATCTGCCATTCATTGGACAGGGAAGAATGAGGGGATATGGGGGTAGCCAGCCGGTGACTGGCTTTCTTCCTGCAGCTAGGTGCAGAAAAGAACAAGCATCCTTCTGGACCCCAAACGCTCTAGGAGACTAACATCATCTTCCTGGAACCAGTGACAGGAAGACAATCAGCTGCTGCCTGGCTACTCCCCACACTCTCTTTGCCCTCCTCTGGCCACTGAATGACCACTGAAAAGTAAATTGGGTGTACTGGGAAGGAGGAGCACATTCAGCCAAGCCTGGCAGTGCTTTATGCTCTGCCAGTGGGACAGCAGAATCTTACAAAATAATTTAAATATAAAGCATTTAAAACCCTTCACTTTTTAAAAAGCTCCATCAATGGCTGATGAAGTTACCACCATTGTGCGCTCATTGTACCAGAGGCCTTGGGACATACACAAAAGGCTCAGCCTCAATGTATTCCAGAATTTTAGTGGAAAGAAGAGACAAAATAAAAGGGACAGTTCCACTTATCCTTAACGAAGTCATGATATTTCTGCAACAGTTTAGTAGAATGCCTGGTGCAACTTTGAATCCAACTGTTCCCAAGAGACTTGCATTTTACCAAACAGTCCCTCCCATGGTTTTCTTGTGTGAAAAGCTAAATAGGCATAATAACTTGTTTACCAGACTGTGGATGAAAGCAGCTTTGGAAAATGTTCATTATCCAAACCAGCCTAAGGCATGCAAACAGATACATGGTGGGTGCAAAGCTAAACTGGGCCCAGGAAGTTAATGCCACCTAAATAAATAATAATGGACAACCTTCACTATATATTCACTGACATTTTCCCACATGGGTCACTATTTATTTGGAGCTCATAAGAAAAATATGAACAATGCAAGCTGGGCTGTGGTGCAGGAGAGAGAGAATGTGATGATGCTAACAGCTGGACTTACATATGGTATCATTTAGAATCCCAAAATAGAAATGCTGCAAATCTTCAAATATGTTTCCATTTCCCTTTGCATTTGACCAAACCATGAATAAATGTTATCACCCCGGCTGATTAGTATGATACAGACACAAAAAAGTGACCAAAGAAAGCAATAAAGGGAATTATTTATTTGAGTGTGAACTGATTCATGTCTAGAATGTGGAAATGAAGGAATATGCAATTATTTTCAAACAAGTGTGACCTGATTTCTATTTTCTGGGGTGTACTTTTCTTTTTGCTAGAAGTTCTATGGTCCATCAACATATTAATTCACAAAGAAAGACTGCCTGCTCAGACCCTTGCAAAAATTAAGACATAGACAAGGGACCCTGCAAAACAAAGGGGGAGGGGACAGAGCCCCATACCCCAAAACTGGATAGAAGAACTAAGCTTCCAATAGAAGATGAGGTAAGGGAGACTGCTCCTGTATTTATAGCTGATTCATAAAGGTCTAGCACATTTTGTTATACCCAGACTGCTTCCAGTCAAGGCCTTTTTGGTGCAAGCACTCTGCTTCATTCACAGAATTAATGGATGGTTCAAATACCACCATCTATTTGTAGCATTCTTGTATTTTCCCACTGTGGTTCCTATGTTTTTCTTGCTAAAAGAATAATAATTGAGGAAGAAAAGGCAGAGACTGGAAACTTGTTGATATTTTACATATGCATAAGTTCCCACAGGAAAAGAAATGAATGTTTTTGTCCAATGCCCATAAAGTACAATCAATAAAAGGTCACAGAAGTGGAACTGTGCATGCATTGCCATTTTGCATGGAAATGCCCATTTGGTTATGCATCTGGTTGTACATTATATTGTGTGTTTATTTCTGCATCCAGCTGAGCATCTGGTTGCTCATTTAACATTGCCATTCAACAGAAAGGTTGCATAACACAATTAATCATGTCTCCACATGTTAAGATTTGTATTACACAATTCCAGTGCAAGATATTAGCCAGAATGGACAGAAACCAGTGGTTATGTCAACATAAGTATTTCTTTATCTGCTGAAGAGGAAGGCATTCAATAACTCCTTGTGCAATGGCTTTGTCTCAGGTGAATAAGAGAAGCCATAGGTTCCTGTGTGAGCTCTGCCTCACCTCCTAACTACTGATTGCCACAGGGGTGCACTAGACTGATGTGTAGGTGCCTTTGCACACCCAAATAGAAAAAACATCTTTCACGCTGCTGCTTCCATGAGTGAGCAAGGGCTGCCAAGAGGCACCTGGGCACACGCCTATGGCCAGTGAGTGACTGGGGATGGAAGTGCACCCAGGAGCCTCTGGCTGCCCCTGCATATCCGGGGAAGAAGAAGGAAACTTTTTCACCACCAACACAACCCCATGAAATCAGTGGAGCTACACTGGAAGAGCTCTATGATCTGCTAGTGGCTCCATTAGATCTTGTCCTTCAACTAACCAGTGCCTTTTAATTGGTTGGACTAGCATCTGACTACCTAATAGCATTCTCCAGAACTGAGCACACCACCTTCCTTTTTATGCCTTAAGAGCAGAGCTTTGTCGTTGAGGGCAGAGCAAGACTGAGTTGAGCCTAAGGCCCTTTCTGCAATGCACCTTTTCACAGAGCTGGAGTGCGGGGATTATGTGAGCAGCCTCCAGTGAGAAGCTCTCGTGTCCCGGTTCCTTCAGCTCCGCAGCTGTTGCCCACTCATGCAAGAGCCAAACCTCTTCCTTCCGCAGTGCAGCCTGGGAAACTCCCAGGCTGCACTGGGGCAGGAAACACGAGTGCCACGGCTCCGGAGTTCTGCATGCACGGCAAGTGTGCGCGGGGTCTCAGAGCGATGCACGATTGTGCACCATTTTCAGCTCGAAGCCGAAAATGAAAAGTGTGCAAGCGGCGCCTGCCAGACCCTGGAGCGTCATGCGATTGTGAGTGCATCGTGTGGACCGCTCCTCACATTTGCGCAATGCTCAGGGGGCCCTTTCACATGGCAAATGTTGTGCAGAAAGGGCCTAAGAGGTAAACAAGGAGAAGAAGAAGGTGGATTCCTGAAGAAATGTGCTCTAGTGAAGCTTTTTATGTTCTTTGGGACAACCACACCCCCTTATCATTAGCAGCAATGAGAAATTGCTTTCCAATGGAAGCAGAAAGGTTCAGAGTCATGATTTTCACCAGACCAGGGGCCTTTCTGCACTACACCGTTGTAGTGCTATTATTCCACTTTCAACTTTCTATGGAATACCGGGGTTTGCATAGGGATGGCATTAAGAATTCTCAGTCAAAGAGCTCTTTCGCCTCAGTAAACTACAAACTCCAGAATTCCACAGGATGTTGAAAGTGGAATAATAGCACTGTAACAGTGTAGTGTGAAAAGGCCGCAAGCAAAGAAGGAACAGGTTCTCCTGTTCAGCCTCCTCTAATTGCTGCTATTAACACCTTAAAATATGTAGTCTAAATGCAAAAATATTTTTGATATCACATCTAGTTTGGCCTTTCAACACTTTTTTTTCCAACACTGTTTCTGAACTGCTTCTGAAAACCACTCCACCATTCTGGTTAATTTGGCATAGTGGTGGCTTGAGAAGAATGAAATCTTAAGCAGCTCATTCTGACAAGGGATGATGGGATCTGGGGGGCATCTGATTGGGGAAATGCAGTGCTAGTATTGTCATCCTTTAGATCATGGCCAGACTGTGAGGAACAAAAGCATACTTGAATAGTTGTTACTTGGATGAACAACATTTATTTATTTCTATCCTGCCTTTTTCCCAGCCTGGGACTCAAAATGGCTTACAACAAATTAAAAATTCACAAGAAACAAAAGTGAAAACAAAATTAAACAATCAAAACATTAAAACCAGGTTAGACATATATCATTAAACACAATGTTTTTATTTAACATATTAAACAAAGGTGAAAACAAAATTAAACAATTAAAACTTTAAAATCAAATTAGGCACATGTCATTAAACATGCATGCATGCATGCACTCACACACCCCAGCACAACAGTTAGAAAGATCCAGTACAGTGTTTAGGTGAGACAGGTCTTATATAGTTGCTCTTCAAATGCTTCTCAAAACAGCAAAGTTTTCACTTGTCTGCAAAAAGAAACCAAGGAGGATGCCAGTTTAACTACTTTGGGAAGGGAGTTCCAGAGCCTGGGGGCAGCCACTGAGAAGGGCCTCTCCTGTCCTTCCATCACATGTATCTGTGAGGGTAGCAGGACAAAATGAAGAGCTTTCCAAGCAGATCAAAAAGCATGGGCTGTTTTGTAAGGTAGACTATGGTCCTTCCAATAAACTGGACCTAAACAGTATACGACTGTACAGGTATGTACTAAAGGCACTTTGGACTTTGTAGGTCTGTACTAAATCAGCACTTTGAATTGTACCTGGAAAAGGACCATCAACCAATGGAGCTGTTGCAACAAGAGAGTTGTGTGCTCCCTATTGCCAGTCCCAGTTAGCAATCTGACTGCAGCCCTTTCGACCTTTTGAAGTTTCTGTTTCTCTGTTTCTGGAGGTCCCTTGGGAGACACCTCGATATGCTCCACGTAGGAAAGAGTGGGAAACTTAAAGGATCACAAGCGGTGGCAATACGAGAGGCAGGGTAACCTAGTGAGGTCTTTTTACCCAGTTTTTACGGGGTCAGGCCAAGCCAAAAACTAGTCAAAGCTATCAAATAAATGATTTTATTGAATGAAAATGTTCTCACACACCAACGCAATCACTCACACACTCACACAAAATCTATTAAGAAACAAAAGAGTGGAAAAATTGGATAGGGAATTCAGAGAGGAATTGTGGATGGGGTAATACTGCAACTCTCCTGAAGTCCTCGGTCTGGGAAGCAGCGTGCAAAGCGGAACTCAACGGTCTGCTAGCGTGGCAGGGAGTTATCCAAATAAATTCTCAAAAACTAGGACTACTTGTAGGGGAAAACATAACCTGAGGGCAAACCCTCTCCCAGGGATAACAATAGGCACTGCAAAGGAAAGGAAGCTCCACAATGGCAACTCATTTTGCATGATGGTTTTATGTATTGCCTATGTTTCAGGATCTTCGGTTGCAATGGGTTGTAGTGTAAATTTATGTAGATGGTCTTTGCCTTGGATGATTTTTCCAGAATCTTAAGTGCTCAAGTTGGGGAAAACACACTAATTCCCTCAAGCTGGCTCCTCTATGGCTGAGGACTTTTTGTTTACTGTGAGTTTGCACAGCTTGAGGTCTTCTTGGGCTACGTGACTGTTGATTTTACTGGTCTGACCTAGTTCTTGGTCATTCGACTGTTGCTGCCTACATGCTCATCCGAGCAACCTCTCTGGTATAATGAACTATATTTGATATTAAAAATTGTATACCCCAGGATAAGGTGTACCAATAAGGTAACATTTCCAAAGTTTCAAAGGCAGCTCCACATAAAGTGTATTACAACAATCCAAATGGGATATAAGTAAGGCATGTGACACTGTGGCCAGATCGGACATCTTCATGAATGTGTGTAGCTAGAATGCAAAATTTGTGCACTCCTGATGTTTCAGGTTCAGAGTTCAATCCAGGAGCACACCCAAACTGCAGACTTGTGTCTTCAAGGACAGTGAAACACTATCTACTACAGGCTGAATCCTTATTCCATGATCAACCCATTGACTGACCAGGGACACCTCCATCTTGTCTGGATTAAGTTTCAAATTACTCGCCTTCATACAGTTCCTTATTGTTGATGCTCACCAGTTTAGGCCCATAACAACTACCTTGGATTGTGGTGGAAAGAAGTAACAGAACTGGGTGTTATCTGCACACTGCAGGCAGCAAACCTCAAAATTCTGGACAAGCTCTCCCAGCAGTTTAATGGACTGTATTTTCTGGCATATAAGATGCAATTTCCCGCCAAAAAAATATTGTTTGAAAATGGGGTGTGTCTTATATGCCGGTGCATCTTATACATTGACAAATTTCACTTCTAGGCATTCCTTGGCTGCTGCCGCCACTGCTCTCTGATAAACAATAGTCTTGCCCTTCCCTTCCCTAGGGTCAGCCTAGCCCTGCCTCCCCTCCCTCCCTCCTGCCTTCCCATCTTTCTCATGCAATTTCCCCCCTAATTTCCAAAGTGTGGTTCAGCTAAGTGGCCTCTGCCATCGTTGCTGCTGCCATAGAATGTGCCCACAAGGGACCTTTCCTGCTCTAAGCCGAGCTGCACGAGGCAATCGCACCATCCGAGGGAGCTCATTGGTCAGCGAGGAGGCAGCTTGGGAATGCCTAGACATGAAATACAGCAGATTAGAAATGTAAAAATTTCCTGAAAAATATTGTTTGAAAATGGGGTGCATCTTACATGCCAGTGCATCTTATATGCTGGCAAATATGATATATGTTACATAGTACTGGGGATGGAACTGAGCCCTGAGGGACCCCACAGGCCAACAGCTGAGGGATCAAGCAAGAATCTCCCAGCTCCACCTTCTGAGTTTGCCCCTTCAGAAAGGAACAAAGCTAGTGTAAAACTATGCCTACAGTTTCCACCACAGAAAGAAAACCCAGAAGGATACCAGGGCCAATGGTATCAAAAACTACCAAGAGATCCAGCAGAACCAACAGGAGCTCTGTCTAGCTCTCAGCATAAGTCATCCTGCAAGGCAACCAAATCTGTCTCTGTCCCATAACCAGGCCTGAAGCTAGATTGAAATGGAAATATGCATACAACAATAGATATCTCAGGTGATGGTGTGCATAAGTGATGTCAAATAGCTTTCCTAATTTTTTTTTAATTAAATCCTTGACTCAGCCACACAGGATTGGGATGAGCAATTGGCTCTCACTTTTATGGAGGGGCTCCAGCTATCATCAGGACAGTGTTACCAATGCTTTGAACAAAACCCAAAAGAGCGCACAATAGCTGAGTATGAGGGACTATCTCATTTTGGTCAAGGGAAGAGAATATATTGTTTAATTAGGAAAAACGTTCTCGTGCCTACCGCTTTTTAAAGACTAGGGAGTTGAAACTGGATACAAAATGTTTTTCACAGCAGGGGGAAAATTAGTTTCAGTTCAAATTAAAACCTTCCATTAAAAAACCAACCTTCCTATAACTTAATTCATTTTTAAAGCCTTTTTAAAAACAAACAGCCATAAATTCCATTTAACCAAGCTGGAACTTCAAGCGTTGCAGTCTTTTAGAAACCCCAGTCACATATGTTGAAGAGATGGTTCCATTGGAGTTTTCAATCTGTAAAGTTGGAATTTGGTGTTCAAAAGAATTTAGTGCCCACAAGAAAAAACTGAATGTGAAACTTCCATTTAGCAAGTGTCAAAAATTCGGTTCCAAAGGACCACGTGAGAGCTACAGAATTCTCAGACACTTTTACCCATATGATCCTCATCTTGGCACCACAATGAGAAACAAAACATCTTTGAAAAATCAGCCCTTTCTTATTTATACATAATTTAATGGAGTCTATAAATGAATACTTGAAACAATTACTTTCATATTAAAAGTGTGATTCATACTGGATGGGGCCCAAGATAGGGGATGAGGAAAGACTTTTAACCACTGATGCTTTCATCAAAAACTTGAATAAACCAACATTTGTGTTCAAAATGAATGATCATGACCCCAAATGTTTGCGCAGCTGCAGTAATTACACAACTGGAGCTCAGCCACTACTCTAGGAAGAGCTCATTGAAGAACATTTTGCATTCTTCCCCCACCCCCTCACACACACTTGATTCAAAACCCCTGCTTTACATCTCATACAAGAGAACAGAGCCCCCCGAGAATAGATAGCTACCTACAGTACAGCGCATTACCACTAGGATGGTTCACTGCTAAGCATGTGTTCATTGCATCTTATTCACATGAGTCGGGCTCTAGCAATGTGGGAAGTGTTGCTTCCTGCAGCTGTTGGATTGTTCCCCAAGTTCTTCAGTCTGTGTGGCTGGAAGTTCTTTAACAACTGTTTTTTAACTAATGAGTTATGAACTGTGATGCATGCTTGTCCACCAGCAACAAGAGCTGTATTTAGCCATTCTTTCTCTGAAAGCAATCAATACACAAAGGTGGTGGCAAGGATGAGCAGATTGTTTCTGCCCTGTTCCATCATGGTCATTGTTGCCATCTATTGGTAAACATTTATGAAGGTAGGTCCAAAACAGCAGCAATGGGCCTTTTCTATTGTATAGGTTCCTTGCGCAGTTTTCAGTGCTGGACATAGAGCTGAAGTCTAAGATATATGTATATGGAGACAGGCTCTTGGAGTGTATCTAATAAAATCTCATGCATTAACCTAGTAGCATAACATGCATGACTCTTTGTCCACTGACAGGTTGGTTTCATACATACGGAACTTGGCCTCTTTGTAAATTGTTCCCCTTCCCTTGTTCTCTCCCACATCATCAACTTCACTTTTAGACCATTTGGTTTTAATATGAATAATTTTATTATATTCTGTGCCATATATATGCTACATATTTAACTGTTCTGTTGGGTCCTTCCCCACAGTCATCTTTCCTCAGTGGCTGTTCATCTTGCCACACACCACATAGACCTTCTCTTTAAAGCTATACCCTTATATTATCTGCCTACTTAAAACTGTTCCTTGTGCTACTTATTGTGCGTGGCCATTTCCACACTAGCCTGTTATAGCGCGATAATTCCACTTTCAACATCCTCTGGAATCCTGGGGTTTGCAGTTTTGGGAGGAGCCGGCTGGCCCCTCCCAAAACTGCAAACCCCAGGATTCCAGACGATGTTGAAAGTGGAATCATCACACTATAACAGGCTAGTGCAGAAATAGCCCATGTTTTGTCAGAAGCTATACTGGATGTGGCTTCCTTGATTCCAGCTCTTGAATCTGAACTTGTAACTGCATTTAAACCGATGAATGACTTTTATATCAAGCTCTTTAATTTTTCATTGTAGCAATTTGATAAGTTTAGTTGAATCATCTAATAAATATGTTAAGGAACTTACTTTAGCTATAGTGTTTTACATTTTAATATAAAATACTGTTCTTTTATGATGGAATTCTGTTTAAGATATGTTACTTTCAATTAAACCATATAGTCTTTTCTATGTTATTGTTTTGTTTTGTTAACTATAAAGCCTTTAGTCTGCAATCTTCCCACGTAATATTTCAGATCTCCCCCTCTGGGGACAAATAGAGAAGGCCTGGACATAACTGCATGTTCCATATTTTTTAATAATAATTAATAAGCACATGGACAGATGAGATTTCTGATAAGTAGAAAGTGTTTACTTGGACATTAGAGGTCTTCTGACAAAGTCAAAAGATTGTAAAACATTCTTATCAGACAAGAGAAGTCATGTTATAGATTCACAATTGACTGAAAAATGGCAAGATGAAAATAGGAATAAATAATAAGTTCTCACAGTGAAGGAATTCTGTGACCTGTCACTCTGTTGTCAGTTCTGAGTCCAAGGCAACTGGTGAAGAGGTAGATGCATGTAAGATATTGAGAAGTGACTATCAAAACATCTTAACTGAGCACACAATCTTTGAATTCGTTTGCAAACCCTGGGGCAGATGTGGGCAAAATACAGCCTAGCAGATGTTGCTGGGCAGCATAGCGATGCTGAGCTATGATGAGAGTTGCAGTCCAACAACTTCAGGAGAACCACAGTCCTAACGTCTGCTCTAAAAGAATCCCCACTGGCAAAGCTTTCTTTCTAAATGTTTCCATATTTCCCCCTGAAGTTCATAGCAAAATCTGTAAGAGTAAGTGGAAGCTTTATAATACAATTTAAAGTTACTCTGAAGTCTATGTTGGGCCCAGAAATTTCTCTCTGTGTTATGCGTATGTGTATAATGAGCACAACTCTATAAATGCCTTCTCAGAAGTAAGCCCCACTGAGTTCAATTGGACGTACTCCCACATGAGTGACTATAATATTGCAGTCTTAAAAGTCCCTCAGTAGGAAGAAAATCACTTTAAATCTTTTGAATTTATGAAGGAATGGTTTATAGCATACTTAAAATGAGTTGTGGTTTACATTTACTATGCATAAAAATCAATAGACTTCTTTAGGAACTTCTTTGCATACTTATTCAGCTGCAGTCTTTTATTCTTCTATGGAAAAAAATGGAAAGAATTAACTACAGCTATCTTTTAAAAATTATTTAAATCTATATGTACTAATTGAGGAATTGACTGCAATGGAATCCTGTCCTATTGAGTTTGCCATATTTGTGGCAGCAGCTCATGCAGCTTTGGATTCCTCTACTTCCTTTCACTAAATATCAATGTTTCCTTTCTTCTTTCTTCACTGGGGTTTCCTGTGAAGTACTGTTCTATTCAACCTGATTACAGACAGCAAAATTGGCCAACATTTCACCTTTAAAGTTCCTTAGAGTTCAGTTGGCCACATTGGCCAACATTTCACCTTTAGAGTTCATTTTGCTGTCTGATATAGAAGATAACATATCACACACACACACATATACACACACACCATTCCATGAGCAGAAGCTGATTAAATAGGCAGATGAATCCTGTTTCAAAGTGGATAATAGAATACAGCCTTTCACCATATCCAGACAAGTTCACAGATGTAACATAGGCAGTTTGACACACATATTTGTATCTTGCATAAGAAGGTCAGAAAATCAGGAGGAACAGCTTGTTAGTTCAGTCTCCTAGGACTAGATGCTTGAAATCACCTAATTATAGGACTGGCCCTAGCTATCAGCCCTATTGAATAGGAGAATGCTTTAAAATAATTGTTGTTGTTGCTACATAGGCATCCTTCAGTTAAAGTCTCTCACAAAGAAGCGCCATCTTACAAAGTCAATTTATGACCTTCCAGTCCTCTTCCTCCTTATTCTTTCTCCAGCTGGAAGGTTTTTGGCAGCATCAACATTGGGAGGCTGTAGAAATGAAGGCCTTTTCCGCACTTTGTTTTTGCAACAGGGCAGAGCGTCCTCCAGTGAGGATGTTTGCACTTGGGGGCGGACTGGGTCCAGACTACTTTCTGTAGTTTCGGACTTCAGCCCACTCTGGAACAACCAGAAGTGGTCACTCACAGTGCTATTGAAAGACTGCTTAAAACAGGTCTTTCAACAGTGTGGCGCGCCCCACTCCGTGGCTGCGCTCCAGTGTAGATTTGCAGGTTTGCACCAGTGCGACCCTGTCGATCTTCTGGGGGTGGGCTTTAGGCTGATGAGCTTTACCGGTTGGTGGAGAGCCTCCACTAACTGGAAGCCGCAATTTTCTTCCCTGGAGCAGTGTGTAGCGCAGTCACGCGCTGCTCCGGATCAGCCCAGATCCTCCGAGGGAGCACACCAGTCCAGTAAGCAACAAAACAGGGTGTTTTCTTCGCCAAGTGCGAAAAAGCCCACAGACTTTTGGTTTCAGGTTGCAGCAGTGTGTCAAAAATTCAAGATGGAAAAGAATAGATTACTTCCAAGCCAATCCTACCGCAACTATATGTCTCTGCCAGCAACAGGTAAGGTGGAAAGCAAGTAACTCCAGAATTTCTTATTGAGCCTGTGTGAACAGACATTAAAAGGGAAGAGTGATAATCTTGCCTCTCCAGCTCCCCCTGCCCAGCATGTTAAAAAACAGAAGTCCAGAAGTTTACACCAAAATGAAAAGTAGAAGCAGAGTCTGGTACAAACAAACAAACAAACAAACAAGAAGAGTCCTTGGATCCATTTTGAAAGAAGCTTTAGGTCACTAGAAGTGCAAAATATTTTTGTTTACCAGTGCATGGTTTATCTGACCTATTTTTTAAAAAATTTCACATGGACATATAGCTTTGAATAAAAAGTTTGTCAAAACAGGTTGAATTGTTCCTTTTTGTGGTATAGAAAACTGTCTTTATTCTTTCCATGCTACTTCTGTCTCTGCTACAAATTTTCTGTTAAAGAAATAGAGCCCAGGAATATTGCTACTTGGTTAACTGAAATATACCTGTTGTTGTTGTTCCTGTTCACTTATTTGTTTATTAAATATATATTCCACATTTCTGGCAAAATAACACAAAAGCAGCTAACAATGATATTCAAAATAAAACAGAAATGCAATTCAAAGCAAATTTAGAAAAGATTTATAACAAAAGAAAAACATATCAATAAAAAAACCACTTTACAGGTTAAATTTCTGCAAGTATCTTAACCAAGTTTAACCATTTAAAAATATCACTCTTGCTTTATTCTAAAGTTCAAGTTCTTGCTATACATATTTATAAATTTTCAACATTCTGTTATTTCATGTCTTCAGGTTGTTTCTTATGGTGAACCTCAGGTGAATCTATCGTGACATTTTCTTAGCAAGATTTGTTCAGAGGAGGTTTGCCACTGGTTTCCTTTAAGGCTGAGAGAGTGTCACTTGCCTAAGGTCACACAATGAATTTCCATGGCTGAATGCTGTTTTGAACTCTGGTCTCCTAACGCCTAATTGAACATTCAAGCAACTATATCATGCTGGGTCTTGTGTGCTTTCAACCCTCTGTACTGACCAGATTCAAGATATATAGCTACTGCCAGCACGAAGAGGGCCAGGCTTATGACTGTCTCCCACTTAGCAATTAAAGGTCAATGTGTAAGAGAAAGAGAGGAAAAAGATGAAGGAAGAAAGGAGGGATGGAATGGAGGGAGAGCAACCTTAGTCAGAACCATAAATGTTTGAAAATGAATTATTTGTTGTTGTTGTTTTGTGCCTTCACTGGCTGAAGTCCCAGAGTTTTAACAGATGAATTCTCAAAATCTTCTGCTTGTGTGGGCAAATCTTTCAAGTTTTGCTTTCACCCACATGCATTGTTTTAAAATCTCAAGGTCCCTCTGTCATGTTTCTGAACAAACTTGTGAGTTCTTCTTGGGGGGTAAAAAACTGAATGGAATTTCCACCCCTCCCCAGATAGCTATCACAGCTTGGGGGGAAAAACACCATATATCAAAGGAGAATATGCAGATAAGCAATTTGGAGCCAGTCTGCACTCTGAATGTGGAAAACATGACACACATTCAACCCCCCTCCCAAACACACAAGAAACCAAACAAAAGAGAGTGATTTGCAAGTTGTAAAAGCTGTAGCATTTACGAAGTACAGCAGGAGGGCCTGATGATGCACAATTCATATCCATCCTTTCTGCAGAGTAAGGCCATTTTTGCATTAGATTGTTATAGTGCTATTATTCCATTTTCAACATCCTATGGAATCTTGGGGTTTGCAGTTTAAGGAGGGGCCTTTGACCAAATAGTTCCACATACCCCTAATATATTGGGCAAGATACTACATTGGGTTTGCATAACATAAATCTAGAGTTAAGTTGCTAAATAGTGGTTGTGCTACACCACTTTTCTGTTGAATTGCAACATTGTACAACCAAATGTGTTAACTGCTTATTGTCCAATTGTGCAATAATGAATGCACAGTGGCTATTTCTGAAATACTAATGATTAAAGTGATACATTGGTGGAACTGACAAATGCATAATTATACACCATCCAAGAATGCATGAGAGCACAGTTGAAATCCTGTTGGTTAGTTCCAATAAGAGTGGATTAACTGAATCAACTGTTAAATATCAACATTTAGGTAGATCCAGTTAGATTTAGGCTCTGTGTAAAATGGTTACTATTGTGAAACTCCATGTATGCAAGCATGAACCAAATATACCCTTTGTGAAATGGGCATGTGTAAGAGAACTAATATATGTGTATAACCCCAGCAGTCATTATTTATGTTGAGGATTATTATTGTAAAATAATTTGTTTGCAATTGCTAATTCTAGAGAAAAAAATGGACTGTTAATACAAGAATCAGAATCAGAATGACAACTATTATTGTTTAATAATAAAATTATTATAAGAACTTCATATCTTTAACATTAAAGATCAATGTGTAAGATTGGCACTTTGCAGAAAATGGCTGGTATTCTAGATCTATTACTCAAATACATAACTATCTTAGTTATATAGCTAAGGCCATTTCTGCACAACATTGCTATAATGCTACAGCAGCGGGTTGTTATCAGTCGTGGAGCTGCTATCTTGTCCCCAAGTGTCACCAAATCACCACGTTCAATTTCCATAAAAAATCCATTAAAAGCCCCCTATACACTTCGATCTATACACTGTAGTACCATTGTAGTACTTGATTGCACTTCTTGTTATGGCGGATCCAGCAGTGGGCAGGCTGTGAGCATGCCCAGCTCATCTGTCTCTCAGTGACTCCCATGGCGTGTTAATTTCCTATGACTTCTCCCTGTTTATTTTAAATGTCTCCAAGTAAAAACTTTTTATTTTTTAATACAATTTTAAACATCATAGGACAAAAGTGCAATAGAATACTGGCATGTCACGCTGTTACAACACTGCTGTATTAGTACAGCTCCCCCCCAAAAAAAAATTCATCTTCCAATCAGGGACAGTGGAATAGGGTGAAGGTAGGGCACAGGAGTGGCCAAGGACGTTGTAATGAGAAAGGAACACCAGTGGCAATACCACTACCCATCTGCTTAAGGGGGAAGGGTGTGAAAAAGAGCATCATTAACCTAACAGCATCGTGCAAATGGTGATGTTGCCATTAGAACAATATAATGAACTAATGGCCTCTAGTGTGGAAATAGCCTAAATAGCATCTTCTGGTCTGCCCAACCCATCCTGATTTATTGGGCAGCAGCCACTGTGAGCAGTGGAGCTCTGTTCTCCCGTTGATCAGAACACAGCAGACTGATGTCAGCACTCCTCTCCCTCCAGCAATCTCCAGTAGAACAGCTAAAATCAGGATCCATGTCACAATTCCTCCTTGCACTGGAGATCTCTGGAGGGAGGGGGTGGGAACATTAGTCTGCAGACTCTTGATTGGCATGAAAACAAATCCCTGTCAGAACTGTGGGACCTCTACATATACCCTGCACTATTAAACACCTAGATTTAATGAACACCTAGATTTAATTAATACAAATCAGTCATAAATCTGTAACTCTGAGGTACATATTCATAACTGTGATCATGAATTCCAGCCAATACATTTAACTTTCTCTAGTGGGTTTAGGTGGAAAAGTATGCTTACTTTGGGGGAGAGAGATATTTTGTAACAATTCACTTTTAAGTACTACTTACAGATGTGATAAAGGGCCAGCAATTCTTCTTCTAGGCACTAATAAATCGCCTCTGCTCTCCCATAATAGTAAAAGTGAAAGTGCTTCATTTGTCAATCCTTTCTCATAGAGGTGTTTGATATATTCCTCCAAAACTTTGCTGCCTTCCTATTCCATTTTAACTCCCTCATCCATCCTTTGCAGAATTTTTGCTTTGCTTCATCATTTCCTCTCTTTGATCTGTCACCACTTTTTTCACCCATAGTCACCACAAGTTTTCCAATCCTAGTTAACAGTTCCTTATCATTAATTTCAGCTTTCAGTACACAGAAATAGTAGCTAAGAAGTACTTCAGTGCTAAATTCATCCACACTCTGTACCAGCACATCCAAATTATGTCAAATCTGAATTAAGAGATCTAACAAAGCACACGCGCACGCGCACACACACACACACACCAGTTTGCTTTCTGCTGCTTTGATTTACATTTCAGGTGCAATTTCACCTTTCAAATCCTCATTCAAAGCTGGCAAGGAAGAGTGGCATTGTAGCTGACTGAACTTTGTGCTCCAGGCAAAAAACTTACATTTCAACTTACATTTCATACAATTGTGGCAGTAGTAGAAGTCAAGTCTAAACTTTGTGATAACTCATCTCTGGTGTGCAAAGTGGTACATAGGCAACTCATCATGCTTTAGGTTTATGGGGCAGGGGTGCTTTTGCCTTATTGACTTGGGAAGCATGTAGCAGTGAAGTAACTGGACAGGAAAAAAAGCCAATTTTGCACTGGTCCCAGTTCCCAATCTGCATGAAAAGTTACATTTAAACTTATTGTTCAATATATTTGCTCAGAAAATATGCATTTCTAGAAGTATTTTCTCTCCAGGTATGCATTTTCAAATTTATTTTACAATCAGTGTATTAGTATCATTTATAGTCTGCTTTTCCAGTAGGAGCACCAGGCAATGCATGTGACTCTCTGTTTTTTTCCTCTTTAACCTCACAGAGTTGCCCAGTTCTTGCTTCTACTATAACTGCCACACAATATTGGGTCTTATCATACAGTACACATTTTTTTTTTAAAAAAATCAATTTGGTGATATGCAGAGAGAAAGAGAGAGAGAGAGAGAACTACATCACAAAACATAGAGAAGTAGGAAAAGTCCAAATAATTGCTGTTATTGTGTGCCTCCAAGTCATTTCTGACTTATGGCAACCTTAAGGCAAACCCATCACAGGGTTTTCTGGGGCAGAGCATGTGTGATGCCCAAGGTCATCCAGTGGGTTTCCATGGCTAAGAGGGGAATTGAAGCCTGGTCTCCAAACCACTACACCATGCTGGATCTCAAATAATTGCTGTGTTTAAATCTGAGAGGCTCAGATCATCTGATTTTCTTTCCATAGGCAAGCTAAACAAAAACTTTGAGTTTCTATGAACCTATGAGTGAAACTAGAGGGGAAGATGAGTTCAAACATCTGTTTAGTCCAGTGTTGAGCTCTGAAAGTCAGTAACTATTGTCTCAATGGGAAGCCATCAGTGATAGCTGCCTCCTCATGTTCCTGAGCAACTGATAATGTAAGACAAAATGAGAAGGTTATTCAGCAATATCAAAAGACGGCAAACATTCAGACAAAATAGGAAGTTTATTCAGCAACATCAAAAGAAAGCAAACATTTAGATGAAACAAGAAGGTTACTCAGCAGTATCAAAAGACAGCAAACATTCATACATCACTGGAAGAACAATGTACCAAAATATGTAGAAAACTAATGATTATTCTTATTACTGTATTCATTTGTAAACTGCCTTGTTCCCAGATCTGGAACTCAAAGTGGCTTACAGCAATGAAAACAGGTACAAATAAAAAGATCAGTAGGTTAAAAAGTACACAAAAACAATTACCGTAAACCATCTATAGAATTAAAACCATTTAAGACATACATATTAGGATGCAAGAGTGAAAACAATAATAATTAATAAAATCCCTTGCAATCAGTTTTCAAAAGCCTGGTAAAATAAACATATTTTCTTTCTTTCTTTTTTTTTCACAATTAAAATAACCATTTATTATTGCTATTTCACATGAATTATTTCTTGAATCTTCCAAACTGATCTAGACTTCATTTCCAAAATCTCTTAACATTGTTATATCATTGTACTGCATTTTTCAGCCATTTTACACGTTAGTACATAGCATTTCCATTACCATATTCCTGCTTCATGATATCTGCCGTAATCATCACAATGAAATTTTTCCACGTATTACCATGAATTATAGACTTCTATCAAAGGTCACCCAGCAATCACCTACAATTTGCCATTCTTCTGAATTTCATCATCTGATTTCCCTTTCAATCTTTGAGAGACTATGTCAGCGTTTTTATTTTCAATAAAGGTTCCCCACCATTGTTCTATTGTAGGTATTTGCTGTGTTTTCCATACCTTAGCGTATTCAATACGTGCAGTTGTTATCATATATAATAATATTCTCCAATATTTCTTTATATTCATACCGTCTACTAAATCTGTCATATTTAACAAATACAATTCAGGATTCATAGGAAATTGTAGCTTCATTATTTCACAAATCCTGTTATGTGTCTCAGTCCAATATTTCTTGACCTTTGGACATGTCCACCACATATGATATATCGTACCCACCACTTTTAAACATTTCCAACAAAGCCCAGTACCTGAATTGTAAATCTTTTGTAATTTATCTGGTGTCAAATACCATCTATAAAACATTTTATAATAGTTCTCTTTTAGATTCTGGGCAACTGTAAATTTATTTGTCTTTTTCCAACTCTGCTCCCAAGAGTCCAGTTGAATTGTATGACCAATATTCTGTGCCCACGAGATCATTACTGCTTTAACAGTTTCTTCATACTTCTCCTGGTGCAATATTTCCTGAGTGATTTGGGCTAATAAATGAGGAGGGTTTTCAAAAAGTCGTTTTATCACTCCTACCTTCTCCTTTATTTCAATTCTATATGTCTTTAAATCCATCTGAAACCTTTCAGTTAACTGCCTGTAAGGAAACCAATTTAGAACTGTTCCTTCTTGCTCCAACTTGTCTCTTGATTTAAGCTGAATACTATTTGATTTTGCCCTCTCAATTATGTCCTCATATCGAAGGCATTTATCAGATTCAATCCGTCTACCAAAGAAAGCTTCTTGAGGGGAGACCCAGGTGGGCAGCTGCCTAATGTTTCTAGATTTGTAATCTTCCCAAACTTTCAATAGCGATTTCCTGATGTAATGATTTGTGAAATCTTTATCTATTTTTGCTTTATCATAGAACATATAGGCATGCCAGCCCATCCTCAAATCTGCTCCCTCCAATGTCAACATTCTGACATCTTGTAAATCTATCCAGTCTTTTATCCATATAAAAGCCGCAGCCTTGTAGTAAACCTGAAAATCAGGTAAACCCATACCACTTCGTTTTTTTCTGATCTGTTAAAATGTTCCATTTAATCCTGGTTTTTTCCCCTTGCCATATAAACTTGGATATTTCTCTCTTCCATTGTAGAAAAGGTTTCTTAGTCAAAATTACGGGAAGGTTTTGGAACAGAAAGTTCATCTTTGGTAGAACATTCATCTTGATTACTGCAATTCTCCCCAATATTGATGAATGTAACTTAGACCAGCTTTCCAAATCTTTAATTATCTCCTTCCATTTTTTTTTCATAATTATTTGAATATAGCTCATTATTTCTTCTGGCTATCCAAATTCCCAAATATTTAACTTTTTGTCCTCTCTTGAATCCCGTTTTTTGTATTATTTCCGTCTCTTGTCTCTCTCTCAAATTTTTGGTTAAGAAATTTGTTTTTTCCACATTTATCTTAAATCCGGAGAACTCTCCATACTCTTGAATTATTTTAATCAATTTTCCAATGCCTCTACATGGGTCCTCCAAAAAAACCACCAAATCATCTGCGAAGGCTTTCAATTTGTATTGATGTTTCTTAATTTGAACTCCTTTAATGTCGTTGTCTTCTCTAATGGCATTATTTAATATTTCCAATGTCATAATAAATAGCAGAGGGGACAATGGACACCCTTGTCTAGTCCCCCTCTTCAGTTCTATCAACTGTGTTCTTTCACCATTTATCAGAAGTCTAGCTTGTTGCTGTTTATAAATTGCTTCAATCCATGAGACAAATTTCTCTCCAGTCGACATTTGTTTACAAGTCATTATCATAAAAGGCCAGTTAATCATATCAAATGCTTTCTCAGCATCAAGAAATATCATCGCCATTTTCCATTCATTATGTCTTTCGTAATACTCTATTATATTTAGAACCGTTCGAATATTATTCCTCAACGATCTTTTTGGCAGAAACCCATTTTGATCTTCATTGATAATGTCGGACATCACCTTTTTGAGTCTAACAGCAAGGACTGAAGCAAAAATCTTGTAATCTACATTCAAAAGTGATATTGGCCTATAATTTTTCACATCAGTCAAATCTCTCCCTTCTTTTGGAATCAATACTACATTCGCTTCTTTCCAAGTGTCTGGTATTCATTCCTTTACAATTTCATTTATTGTGCTTTGTAGAGGTATTGAAATCTCATGTTCCAATATCTTATAATATCTATCAGTAAAGCCATCTGGTCCTGGAGCCTTATCAGTCTTCAAATTCCGAATGGCCTCAACCACTTCCATCATTGAAATAGATTTATTCAATATCAATCTTTGCTCATCATTGAACCTCATTTTATTCATTTTCTCCAAATATTCTTGAGTTCCTTGTTGATTTATCAACTTTGGAGCCTTACCCATCAGCTTAAGATAATATTTGTAAAAAGCTTGTTTTATGTCCTCCTGTTTTGTAATTTTTTTCTTTCCAATCACAATCTCCGATATAATATTCCTTGCCCTCCTTTTACGCGGCAAAGAGGCTAAAAACTTTGAAGGTTTGTTGGCTTGTTAAAATAAACATATTTTCAGGTGTCGACAGAAGGACAGCAAGTAGGAAACCCAGTGCAACCTCTCCCGGAAGGAATTTTCAGAGCCTGTGGGCAGCCCACTAGAAGGCCCACTCACACCTCCCAGATGTTCCTGAGAAGCTTGCAGAACCAAGACAAGGCCTCTTCTGAAGATTTTAAGGTTCAGGCAGGATCAACTGTGAGAATACATGAGAATACAGTCCTTCGGGTGACACTAATTTGTGTGTCTCTGTGTGTCACACTGATGAAAATGTAGATGGGGACATTTAACATTTATAAAGCAATCAAACAGTGACTGGCATCTTATTAGGGACATCCACACACATGTTTCCCTTATGAATACAAATATCTTTTTTTAGTGTTATGGGGGTAGTATTCCTTCCTCCCTTCCTTTGCAGAACTCAAAGTCCCCCTTACTGAATCAGTCTCACACAGCCATTCCATGATAAGCAGGCAGGATCACAGAAGCATCTGGCTTCCTTCCCTTGGCCAAATGCAAAATTCTGACATGAGCACTGGGATCCATCAGGGTCCTACAGGAATGTCAGCACTGCTGTAATCATTTTGTATCTGGCTATGAAAACACAGCCAGATGCCTCTGTGTTCCTGCCTGCTCCGCACAAGGAATAGAATGACCGCACAAGGAGGCTTCATAGGCTTTACAGTAAGGAGGAGGTGGCTTTGGGCTCTGCCATGGTTCTGCTCAGTGGAATCGTGAGATACGCACTTTAGGGAAGGGCATTTGGAATTCTCAGCCAAAGAACTCTAGTGCCTCACCAGACTACAGCCCCTTAGCTTCCATAGATTGTTGCCATGGTGATTAAAGTAGAATCATAGCACTACAATGGCATAGTGTGAATGGACCATTGATGTCAGAAAGGAATCTAACCTAATAAGTGAATCTTAGGCATTTTGATCACGGGGAACATTCCACCATGTACTCCCGCATGTGGAGTCAGGAGTGGCACAAATTTAGTACCCTGGTATATATCCAAAAGACTGTGACTTTAGTTCCAGGAGCATAAGAGATCTTAATACTATTTCACACTACCTACTTACAGCACTGTAATGCCACTTTAATCTGCTGTGGCTGCATCCTAAGTAAACCTGGGGCTTATTAGTTTATTGATGCACTAGAGCTCTATATCTGAGAATTCTCAGTATCCCCCTCTAAACTACAAAACCCAGGATTCCATAGAGTGGCATCTTGGCAGTTAAAGTGGAATCATGCTGCTATAATCGGATAGTGCAAAAAGACCTGTGTTTCAGATTTCAGCCCTATATCCCAAGGTGGGAACCTGTAACCCTACAAATATTGATGGGCTACAGCTCCTGGATCATTGGCTGTCCTGGCTAGTGTTGATGACAGTTGTAGTCCAACAACATTGGGAGAACCACAAGTTCCCCATTTTTGCTAGCCTCATTTATGAGAGATTAGGGACATTTCTACACCACACTGTTATAGTGCTATTATTCCACTCTCAACATCCTGTAGAATTCTGGGGTTTGTCGTTTACTCAGGGCAAAGAGCTCTCTGACTGAGAATTCTAAATGCCCCTCCCTAAACTGCAAATCCCAGGATTCCATAGGATGTTAAAAGTGGAGTAATAGCACTATAACAATGTAGTGCAGAGATGGCTTCTGAATAAATATGTATAGGGTTGCACAGTTAGACTGGCTTCTCTTGAACACCATCCTACTGTGCTAAACACTTTTCACACAGACACACAAAAAATGTCAGTCTTAATTTGTGATACTACTTGAAGTCAGTTGTCCAACAAAAAGAAAGCAGAAATTCCACTGGGGATAACCTAAAGCCTTTGTCATGAATGTAAGTAATTCCTTGGATCCTAGCCTTTCGTTTCAAATTCTCTAAGTATTGGTACTTACTCAACGTGCATCCACTTGCTACTAGTCTCTGTTTAAGGGGATTGAAAATCCTTAGCTATAAAAATCCTGGCAATCTAAAGGGTATTTTGTATACATATCTTGGACAGTGCTCAAGAGCTATTAGTTATTAAGCAAGCAAGCAAATGAGTCCAGCTTTAAAGCACATTGCTCAACCATATGATATTCATTAAATTTGAATCCTCAAGACTGTGGAGAGCTGACATTACCTCATACATGTGGTGAACGGAATGCTGTTTCCTGCTTTGAAGTAAATGGTGCCAAATATCTTGCACATTCCAGCCGGCATTGTTGTGGCAGATTTTTTCACTGTTGCCCATGATTTATTGTTTGGAAGTAAGTAAAATATTTCTAAGTAGCAGTTGTTCAACTAGTGAACATTCCTAGTTTGCATCTGTAGCAGCAACAAATTATATATGGCACCAAGATTAATCCTGATGTATATTCTTTTCTTCTCCCAATATTTCCTTTCTCTCCTCTTAGCTGGGGAAGAAAAATAGGCTGAATAAATTCCTGGAAGGTAAAAATTGTGATTTCTCAAGTAGTTTTTGGAAAGTGTGTATTTCATTTGCAGTTGTGCAGTGACATAATTTAAGGCTCTGGTCTCTTTAGTTGGTAATGTGTACCACTTCACATATGCATGACAATCCTGCCAAGGTGTGCCTGAAGCAATACCACCACTACATCCAACACTTTGCTAGGCAGAGCAAAAAGGCAGCAGCTGGAATAAACAAGATCTAGAAGAATGTTGAGTGAATGGGAGAAGTCCAGATTTAAAAGAAGCCACTGAGTAGATCCAAAGCTTTGCCCTATTGGCATGTGTGTTCCTAAAACCCCATCCCTCAAAAATGAATATTCTTGTAAACTTTGGAATTCTCCAAGCCTGTTAACTCCCCCCTCTCCATGCTTGTGTGCAGAAAGTGTTGTTTTGGCTACAAAAGTAGGCAATATCACTCACACCCTGAACACTGGAAGAAGGGAGAATGATGCTACTCTTACTAACACAATCTTGCAGGAAAAAAGACTATATGCTATATGTGTCTCACCTGACCAACAGTGCTGGATTCCTTCCATCTTCCTCTTTTGATGTTTGCTTCAGTAGCCCTGACTTGTCCTCCAAAAGTAGATATGGTCAAAACGCTCCAAAGGTAGTTTTCTACCCCACTCTATTGCATCAGAGGCTGTTTCACACTCACAACTATAGTGCTAAACTGCCATTTTAATATCCTATTGAATCCTAGGGTTTACAATTTATTGTTGTTTCTGTTGTTGTGTGCCTTCAAATTGTTTCCAGTGTATGGTAACGCTAAGGAAAAACTATCACAGGGATTTCTGGGGCTGAGAGTATGAGATAGGCCCAAGGTCACTCTGTGGTTTCCACAGCCAAACAGGGAATCAAACCTTGGCTTTCAGTGCTGTAAGTCAGCCACGTAGGGATGTGGAGGTGGGGGGGTGATTCACCCCAAGTGGTAATGTTTTTGGGGCGTCTCAGGCCATAGTCATGCCCCTGCGTGCCCTGGCCATGCCCCCATGTGCCCTGGCAACGCCCGTCACGTCATAGCCTCCCCTTCCTTCCCCCACACACACAGTCCAAGCTCCTCCACTGGTCGTAGTCCAATGCTCAAACCACTACACCATGCTGGATCTCATTTGCAATTTAGGGAGAGGTATTTAGCATTCTCAGTCAGAGAACTCTTGAGATTCACCAACTTACAAACCCTCGGGTTCCATAGGAAGCAGCCATGGCAGTTAAAGTGGAATTGTAGCACCATAACTGGGTATTGTCATAGGGTCTCAGGTCTTGAGTCTTTCCATTACATGCACACCTAACTTCCATTTGTTGACATTTTTATACTTTTACAGATAGTTGAGTGAGGTCTGAACTTTAGGAATTGATAGATACATTAATTTCAGAATCTCATCTTAAGGCCATGATCTATTTAACATTAGCAGCATCTACTTTATATGGATCATTTAAAATGGAGGAATAGCTCTCTTGAGGACATTGCACTTTCCAATATAGGCATATATTGAAAGGATCTGGTTCGTGATTGCTAGTCATATAGTTAACAATAAATAGATAATAAACAAATTAGATAAATAAAAGAAAATCCAGGAAGCTACCTTATAGTGACACAGACCATCTTATCTAAGACTGCTGGTGGCTGACAATGGCTCTATAGGATCTTAATACAAGATTTTTCCTAGTTCTATTACCCAAGAACCTTCCCCAATAATGCCTGTCTTTTATTTTTCTTTGTCACACAGTCAATAAAGGGAATGGCCTCTGCCTGCATTGAAATCCCTCAATACCGTCTTAACTGACAGCATCTCAGACAGAATGTGGGCCTGTGATACTAACATCCTCATCATTTTTGTCTTGTATCATTTTTAACATCTTTGCCAGCTTTAGAAGCTTGCATAATATATTTCACACTTTGGCACTGGTCCAACAAAGGCATCACTGCTTGTGGATTTTGGATTTTGTTGTATTGTGCTGCACAGCCAACAGGGATACCCCTGAATATATTTTGTCCCCAACATGTTGCTCTCCAGAGGTTTTGGACTGCCACTCTCATTAGCACCAGGCAACATGGCCAAAGGTCAGGATGACAGGAGCAGTTATTCAGCACACTTAGAAAACAACACATTACAGAAGCCCGCTTTAACTGTACTTGCCAGAGGATACCTGAGAGCTTCCCCTGAAAAAGCAAATGGTCTACCCCAGTAAGACCCTCCTCAAAATACAGAATTTCTGAATTCAGCACATCTTCTGTCCTAAGAAACTTACAGCAAGCCAGACCTTTCCTGCTTTGTACTCTTTCAAAATCACAGGACTTGGTTCCATTCCACTGAGACTGACTGAAGAGTCTGGATTAAACAGAAGTACACAGAGAAGATACTCTGCATTGCAATATTTTCTTTTCATCACAAAACCATACCCCCAGATCATTTCTGGCAATTTGATTCATTTTAAATCCACAATTGCAGCTTAAAGATGAAAGAATGAGGTGAAGCCATTTTTCAATACCACTGTACTACAGCACAACTCATTTCCCCCTCAGTGCTTCACAAGCATGGATTTAATATGAATTTAAAAGAAGCCAAAAGTCGGAACAAGTGTCAAATCAACTGGAAAACACACTCCAGATTAAGTGTTTGCCTGCCAGTGATGGAACAGAAGACTGCTGTTCATTATAGCTGGATGACCTTTTTTAAACAATACCTTGACACTTTGAAGAACAGAAATGGTCTAGCTGGAGAATGTCCCAGAGTCCAAATAGGATATTTCATGACACTAACCATCATCTCAGAGCCAGTTTCCCTTTCGTAGAGCAGCAAAAATGAGCATTTGAAATGTATAAGCAGACAGGTATGTTTTAACATGTGACATTAAGAAGTGAGAGACAGTGTTGGAATGTACCCCACAACCTGGCTAAAACCAGCTCAGTTCAGGCCTCCTATTCAGTGAAAGGAAAGGCTGTCTGGGGCTTTGGATAAGTAAGGACGTGATCAAAACTTTGGAAGTTCTACATAAAAGGTTTTCTCTCATTCTCATCATACTACAAAAGGGGAAGTGAGGTATCATTCAGTGATGGTGAATGGTGGGAGATCCAGGAGAAACAAAAGGAAGTACTTCCTCATCCCATACACAGATAAGTAGTAGAATTCAGTACTATGATAATGACCACGAGCTCTGGGCTGACCCTATCATTAGACAAAATGAAGCAAGCAATTCTAGTGGCACGTACTGAAAGGCACATAGGAAGCTGACTTATACTGAGGCAGGTTTTTGGTCCATCTAGCTCAGAATTTTCAACTCTGATTGGCAGTGGCTCTTCAGCTTTTAGGGCAGGATTGTTTCCTAGCTCCATATGGACATTCTGGTTCTTCCTAATAGTCTCCTCTCATGTCTGACCAGACTGGACACTTCCTAGCTTCTGGGATCTGTTGAGATCAGGTATCTTCAGGGTGGTATGTTTTCTTATGCTCATGTTCTGCATCTTTGGAAATTCTTCCTGAGTCTCTTGGTCATTCCCCTTTATTGGAGGATAGTGTGCCACATAGTTTGTCTCATGCCTGCTTGAGTAGCCTGCTGTCATGAAGAGTGGGAGTGAACACTGTCCCATTGCCACTAGTTGGACAGGAGACCTGAAATGAATTAGTTTTAACCAGATGGTGATTAAAATTTCAGCACTGTGCTACTGTATATGACAGGTCACCATTTTGTCAGTGGCTGTAGGTAGCAGAATGTCTTGGGCTGGTCCTATAGCAGTGCCAGGACTGGGCGTAGGACCCTCTGTGTGCAAAACTCTATATGCATAAGCTGCATCTATGAAAGCCTAAGCAAATTCCCATTCATGAAACTGTTGAGACCAACTCTGAATAGACATTCCAGCCTCCTCTGTGAAGTAATACATGGAAAAAGGAGCTCTTCACCAATTCAAAGTGCACATCACTGCTGCCAAAGTGGTTTGCATGAGCATGCTTATGTTTGATGAGAGTGACATTTAATTCCTTGCTATTCTCACATTTTATGCTTCAAGGCAAACCACGAAACAAGTTTTGCAGTGTTTGTCAGTGAAGGCAAGTGTGTTGCCTTATTTCATGCACACACACACACACACGAATATATATATATATATATATATATATATATATATCTGAACAATTTGCTTTGGGGCTCAATATTTTGCTAGAATTATAAACAAACAATGTTCTGTTTTCGATAGTAATGGGAAATCCCTTGTTAAGAGATTTGAGAAAAGATGACAGTCAAGAAAATCCTGAGCCTTGAAGCTGTGACTAACTGATAAAACTGTTTCTGGATCTGCTGCCTCAAGGCCACATCAGCCAATTGCCTAGCGGTTTGCTTGTTAGTACTTTGCTTATGATAATGCCAGCAATTTGGTGCCTGTAGGCTAATACTTATAGACATCACTTTTTATCCCATAATTTAAGAGTAGCTGACTCAGGTTGGTAAGATTTCTTAAAGGCAATAAATCCACAGGAACATAGTGAAGAGATACACACAAATATCCAAGGAAGCATTGCTAATCCATGCATGCACTGTTCCATTTCGTAATGTTTCTTCCCCACTCCCCCACTGTATGTAGTTAGTGGCTACTTGATCTATTTATATGGTTTGTGCAAGTGCTTGCCAAGATTCTGTGCCGACTGAAGACTTTATCACATGGGGCAGGTAAATTGCAATTACAGCAGAATAATTGTGTCTTTGGCTAGGACATATCACATGATGTCTTCCCTCTTCTGTTGCACTCCTGGTGGGAGACTATTCTGAAACCATCATTAACAAATCTATCAAAAAGCAGATCAAGTAATAGGAATTCATTCTGGTTTGGATGGGGTTACACTCCCCTGAAGTCACAGATTCACAAGACTACATTCAGTCCTTAGCCTTGAGACCCAGGTTTCTATGGTGGCCAGGAGTACATTTAGTTGAAGTGTAGTGCACCAACGGAGCCCATTCCTGCAGATCTCTAATCTGACCAGGGTGATATGTACTGTGATTATTTCGCATCTAGATTGGCATGCTCTGTGTTGGGATGCCTTTGAAAAGTGCTCAGAAACTGCAGCTGGTCCAAAGAGGTGCAGCCAGATTATTAACCCGATTTGGAAATGGAGGACACAACTCCCTTGTTGCAATAGCACCACTGGCTACTGATCTTTTTCTGGGCAATTTTCAAAGCGCTGATTATAGAGCTCAAGCTTTTTATAGAGCTTGAGTCCAGATTATCTGAAAGACTTGATCTTCCTGTATCAGATTGCCCAGGCTTTAAGATGCTTGACATAGACCCACCTCTCATCCTCCCACCTACTTTTCCAAGCACATTTGGCCAGAATATAGAGGACAATCTTCTTGGTGACTGCTCACAGGCTTTGGAACTCCTTCCCTAGGAAGGCCAAGATATCTCTCTCTTTGCTGTTCTTCCATTGGCAAGTGAAAACTTTTCTGTTCTGACAGGCTTTTAAGAACTGGCTGCAAGGGCATTTAATGTTATACTGTTCGACTAATTTTCATCTTTTATCTTTTAATGGGTTTGTTTTAAATAGTTTTAATTCTATAGATAGGGGTTTTTTGCTTCTTAACAATGGCTTATTAGAGCTGTTTCCTTATGTCTTTGTAAGTGCTTTCAACTGCACTTTAATTTTTGTAAGTGGCCTTAACACCTAATATTGGCAAACAGGCAAAATATAAATCAATTTAATACTAACAAAAACAAAAACAATAAAAAACATTTAAGTGGCTTTTCTTCTCTCTCTTAGAGCTCTGCTATAATAAAGAAAAAACAGATAGAAACAGATATACCTTATAGATTTAAAGAATAGCTTACTGCTCACTTGGTTTTACTTGGCTTTTGAGGCATTATATTTGAAAATGATTAGCAATGTCAAATAAAAGTTCTTTTTATTTTCATGGACAAGAACCAGTTAAAGGTTTGTTCCTTTGCTAGATAAGTAGAATAGCAGCATTTCTTTTTTTAAGAGTTGACTGTTAGCTGTGGCAAATAACTGCAAGAGTCTCCCAAGGAGATGTCAAATGCTCAGATAGATGGAGTCCTGTGTTTCTTTGAATGTTTTCACAGAAAAACAAGCCCAGCTCCTCCAATTAACTTGCAGCCTGATGTGTCAGTTCAGTGGTTGAACTTTGTTACTTCATGACCACCTAGGGAAAGAAGTATGTGTTCTAGGGGAAAGACTGTTTTCAGCTTCTCAGTGGCGATTAACAATTTCAAAATATGAGATCTTACAGAGAGAACACTATTTAATCTACAAATCTCTTTGGGAGATTTCAATTGTTTTATTGAGGATAATCTTCCATGCCCTTCATGTCCTGAACAGTATTCAAAGCACTAATAAAAGACCTAGGTTTATGGGCAATGGGAGACCACAAAAACACAGAGCCAATAAAGTACTTCATGATCTCTAAACCATTTCTGATGTATGTTTCCTCTGATTTGAAGTGGTCATATAAAAATGGTTTACTGAACTTCTTTGACGTGTAGCTTTGCACAATTCACAAGTCTCTCATTCAGTATTTGAGTCCATTCTCAATGCATTAAATGCAGCTCCAAAGGGATATAAATACACATCTGTGATGTCTGTAACATAAATAATTGCAAAAGGTGGTTTACTCCTCAGAAAGTGCCTAAGAATTGTTAGAACTACCAGTGGGCTTAGGCATCACTGGGAATCAATACATGGACCAAGAAGTGTTTGTACTTTGAGGCCTTTTCAAGTATTCGGTAGGTGTGGATAATAAATATTCAAGGAGGGGATGCCTACTGGCACTATACCCCAAGGGTAGGGTAGCAAAGGGGAGATAGGGACATCCTCCCAAATAAGAAATCTGCCCCCGTGAAATTTTCCTTCTATTCCAAGATTTCTAGCATTACAGCTACCTAAAACTTCAGTTAAGTGTCTAGAATTACAGGCTGGTATTCAGTATTGCAGTTATGGATTAATAACCTAGAGTTATGGATCTGTAACTGCTCTGAATTGAGTAAGACTGCACAGTCTTACTAGAAACCTAGGAAAATGCAATCCTAGTCCACCTTAAGAGCCAGCTTCCATACTGGGTGAAGGAAGTCCATTCTGCATCCAATAGTGGTGAAAAGAAAATGGCCCTTACACTCCCCTTCCACCATCAAGCAAACTTACAACCATCAGAAGCAGAACCCCTATCACAAGTCCTTGTTGCAGACTCACTCACTGTCAGAGGAGGAGGAAACATTGTCCTCCTTGCACTCAGACTGGAAGCTCAACAGAGCTCCTTTGCTTGGTCTGGTGGCTGGCTCTTCAGGTGAGCTGGGATTGTCAAGCCAGGGATGTTAGTTACACTAGACAATCTAGTGTTCTGGCTACAACCCAATTCATCATAGTGGTTAAACTGGACAGGCAGTGTTAATGTCAACACTCTACTGAACCATTCTTAAGTCTTGGAATCTCAGGATGTTTACATGGGATAATAAGCAGCCTCTTTGGTAATCTCTTAGGCTATTTGTTATATGCATTCATAAATATACAAACATATACATTCCCCTTAGGAAGAAACACAGACATGCCCTGGCATCATGCCTTCATTACGTTACACCACATGGTCACTAAGATGTTACACTTTTATGAGGAATAAACCTTTATCTCTTTTTATCTGGCTTTCTATCTTAGTTCCTTTTATGCTCTCCCTAGCCTTTCCTGAGGCACCAAATTTTCAATCAAAATAAATCAAAACATTCTCACTGGGATGGGACTTGGAGGCACTGTTTTACAGTGGATCCATTCCTTCATGCAGGGACAACCCCAGGTGGTGCTAAGGGACTCTTGTTTGACCCCCTGGCCATTGATCTGTGTGGTTCCCCAGTGTTCTGTTTTGTCCCCCATGCTATTTAATATATACATGAAACTGCTGGGAGAGGTCATCCAGAGTTTTGGTGTGCAGTGCCATCATGATGTGGATGCACCTAGTTTCTTGTACCCCCAAATCCAAGGAGGCTGTCCTGGTCCTAAACTAGTGTCTGTTATCAGTAATGGACTGGATGAAGGCAAAACTGAAACTTAATCTAAACAAGACAGAGATGCTCCTGGTCAATCAGAAAGCCGATCAGGGAATAGGGATCCAACCTGTCTTAGATGAGGCTACCCTCCCCCTGAAGACACAAGTTCATAGTTTAGGTGTACTTTTGCACTTTGATTTGTTGTGGTAGCCAGGAGTGCTTTTGCACATTTAAAGCTCATGTGTCAAGTGCTCCCATTGTTTGAGATGCCAAATCTGGCCACTGTGGTACCTGACGTAGTTACCTCCTATTTGGACTACTGTAAGGTGCTCTAATTGGGGCTTTGAAGAGGGTTCAGAAACTTCAGCTGGTCCAAAGAGCTGCAGCCAGACTGTTAATTGGGCTGGGAAGGTTATAAAGACCACACTATACACATGTTGAAACAGCTCCACTGGCTGCCAGTTTGTTTCTGGGCACAATTCAAAGTGCTGGTTATGACCTATAAAGCCCTACATACCTCAGGTCCAGGCTATTTAGCAGACTGCATCTTCCTGTATGACCCAGCCCAGGCTCTGTGATTGTCAGGAGAGAGCTTATCTCAGTTCTCACTACCATCACAAGCACGGTTGGAGGAGACACGAGAGAAAGCCTTCTTGGTGCCTGTTCTAGACTCTGGAACTCCCTTCCCAGAGAGCCCAGAGTGGTGCCCTATTTGTTGTTCTTCCAGTGGCATGCTAAAACCTTTTTATTCAGGTAAGCGTTTTAAGGAATGGGCTAAAGGGGTGTTGCACTGTTTTAATTTTAATTGCTGTTTGTAAGATCTTTTTTATCTCTTTTAATTGCATTTTTATTCCTTATTGAGTTGTTTTAATTTTGTAAACGGTATAATTCTGTTTTAATATGCACTATTTATTCGGTATGTTTTGAAATTGCATTGTGAGCCACTTTGGGTCCCAGTTTTGGGAAGAAGTAGAATATTACTACTACTACAAACAATAATAATATCATTAAAGGCAAAAGATTAGTTGGATTCACATATTTAATGTTGTATCTGTTTTGACTTGGAGTAGCAACCATTCACATCTTGAAAAAGCATAAAAAGTGAGGACTTTAGCAGTGAGACAGTGTGAAACTGGTTTCCAGCACTTGTGATTCCACTCATGAACAACCCAGCCTGTTTAGATCCATCCTGGTCAACCTGTTTCTTGGTCAAACTACACTGTGACAGACTGTTGAAAGAACAGTCAGTAATGTGAATTAAATTTTTACATGTATAGATTTTCTGAAAGGTTTTAAAGCAGGGTTTGAATAGCAAAAGAGTATATTGTAAATCTTCTCTTTCATCAATTCTGTTTATACGGGGCAATGCAATATACCCATTGTGTACCACATTAATTTGAACAGGAGACCAATGACCAGACCATTACATAAAGGAAGGAATATTAATTGTGATCCTTCAGAACTATGTGGGACAGAATAGTTTAAAAGGACAAAATATTCCCACCTTATTATCCCTATAGCCTTTTAAAAATGTTACAGCTGAAATAAAAATTAAAGGTAACACGCCAAGGGACAAAGCAAGAAAAGCAGGCATGAGCTCTCATTTGTAAAGATTTAAATGCACAGCCAAAGGGAGCCTAGTTCTCTGTTTGAACTTTCAGTACAGCAATAAATAAGGCAGAGTTTCAGTACAGGTTGCCACAGACAAATAGTTTTGTGGTTTGGTCAAGTGCAAAAGAAATTCACTCAGGCTGTAACATTGGAGACCTAGCTCTTTTGCAATGATGGGTCAGATGCCAGAAGTGGACATTCAATATCTGTCCCATTTGGTTACATAATCAGAAAGTTATGCAGACAAGAAATAAAGGCAGATAAACTTAAGCATGAACTGGATCAGTTGGATTCACTATAAACTGTCCATAGAAATTTTGTTACTGGGTGGGATACAAACTTTTAAACAAGCAAACAAATAATTTGACTCATTTCATGACCCCAGTGCTGGTAGCATTGGATGTGGAGTTTCCTATGACTTTTCAGCAAGCAAAGCAATTTGGGACAGAGACTGGGAATAACTGGTTAAAAATAAATTTATTCTTCCTAATTAGTTAAAATTTTCAACTGCAACTTTAAAATCCATTATCTTAATTATCAAATGTCAGTGACCTTGGTTTTGGTCCAATGATTGGATATTCTTGTTTCTTTAAAACTGAATGATGAATTAACAAATTAAATAACTTTTCTACATGTTTAATATCAACAAATGAATTTTTTTTTTAAACAATCCACTTTTAGCTCAAAAGTGTGGATTTTTGATTGGCAGAGTTTCTTAGAGGAATTATATATATATATATATATGTATAAGTATGCATATATATGCTTAGAATATTTATACCCTGCCATTCAACCACAAAGATTTCCAGAGCAGCTTAGAATTAGTTAGTTGAACAATTGCCTTCTTTCAGCCTTACAACTGAAGTAAGATGGAACAGATAAGGAAAAGGGACAGGGGGGGGTTGGGAATTCAGCATTTCCTGGTTCCTCTTCTTCCCTCTCAGACACAATACAAATGGCAGTTGAAATGGAAGGAGAGTCTCTCACCAGCCACTGAAGAATAGGCATGATATAGCTCTGCATGGCTACTTTGCTCTCCCACAAAACCCAGAGCAATGGAAGTCTAGCATGGAGGAAGATGCTCTCATTAAATGCTGTGGACTATTAACTTTCACATAATAACTAGACATAGCAATTCTGAAGAAATATCATCTTCTTTGAAAAGCTACCAATGTTGGGAGAAGAACCACTGAGTCTCTTCTCTGCTTCTGTATATAGTCTTTGAGAGAACTGAACAGAGCTTTTCCTGGCAGTATTATTTCACAGATTCTTCATGAAAATGGTCCATGTTTGGGAGGAAGACAAACAGATTCTCATCAAAAATATTTAGGAGGAAGATCAAAACATTCTCATTTTGGATAACATGGTTCTTTACAGGCTGTATTTGTTTCAATGAGTTTATTATCTTATTGCTATTCTAGGCAAGGAGTGAGATATAAGGAGGAAATGTGTAATTCTATCCCTCCAAGAACTGTTGATGAACATATGACCCTGCATACACAGTTGTACTGCAGCTCCCAACACCCATAGACAATGGTGAGGGAACATAAAAAAGATTTTAAAAAAAGATAATGGTGAAGGATGACAATGATCACAGCCCAACAACATCAGGAGAGTTACAAACTTCACATTCCTGACTGAAAGCACACAGTGAATTCAGTCACACACATACACACTGACTAAATGGCTCCTTCCTTTATGTATGGAATGACCAGTTGGTACTAAGAACTTGTTAGCAATCCTCTAATTAGATTTTATTAAATCTAAATACTATGGCAGCATAGTCAAGATTTGATTTCCTTTGGGATTAAAGTTTCTAAATTCCAGTATATTCAAACATCACTTTGTCTGCTGAATTGGAGTTAATTACCTATCTTGCTTAATTAACTTCATTGCACTGACCAAACTTACTTTCTTTTCTCGTAAAGATGCATTCAACTATAATGAAAAATTTTAAATGGTCTTGGTAAAGTTATTGACTAAAGGTGCTCTGAAATTATATATATCTACTTTGAACTAGTGTTTTGAGGTTGCCTATAATAATTGCAAGAGTCCTGAAAGCAAGCCCTGTGTTAGTGCATTGTGGGGTGCATGGAAGTTTGGGAAAATGCGGGATTCACTATAATATATGCAGCATTGCTGCTGGTTTTGTTGGTTTAAAGGTTTCTATAAATATGAAAATTGTTTCAACTTTTATAATTGTGTTTGTAGTATGCTTTAGACAACCCAAAAAAGGGTACATGTGCTACAATCTGGAATTATGGGTACAGATTAGAGATACAAAGCAAATTGTATTCATACAATAAAACTACATTAACATTGTTGTTGACAACAATTCCCATCAGCTTTAGCCCAGCATAAACAATGCTGGGAGATCATGATAGGAATTGTAGTCTGATAACATCTAGAGGACCACCTATATTATTACTCATCACTGATCTAAATATAATCTTATCCAGAGCTTGAAAATTATGGCCATAGTCCTGCTTTGGGGGACAGCTACAAGATGTAGCTATGAAAGCCTCCCATCCAACTCCCCCCCCCAAAAAATGCATTTCTTAGCTGCAACCCTCCAAATCTTGAAGACACAATGAAGGATATCCATGGGGATTCTTGGGGTCCTCTAACGGTCCCTGTAGATGATGTCATCACTCTATTTCTTGCTAGAAGAAAATAGCTGGATGTTTTTCTGCTGCTCCCCCTGCTTTCCACCAACCTGGAAACGGCCAGGTCAAATGAGCTTTACCTGAGAAAAGGTTGGGGGGGGGCAATTTAAGCATTGCTTGTTCTATAGTGAATTTTGACCTCTTCAACAATAAAAAAAACTGAGATGTGAGTTATCACAGCATAAGTCTGATTCACACAATCATAATTCACCAACAGGATGCCAGCCCACAGTTTTGGACTATAGCTGCTGGAACCATATCCACATCTTCAGCCATTGTGGCCTCTGGCACACAAAAAACACAAAGAGTGAAAGAAGTAAATTCTGTGTCATCAGTACTACGGCACTCTAGAGAAAATGCCTTCTCTTCTGTAGTCAACATGCTCAACAATTGTTTGAAGTGATGATTAATAATCCTTCTCCCTCCTGAGACCTAGAATTCAAACAGAAGGACATACCATGGTAAGCATTTGAAGAAGTCTCTGGGAATGGTTATGCAACAGCTTTGTGTTGTTGAACATTTGAGCTTTAGACTAATGAGGAGGGAATATCAGGAACAGCAAAAGCAAATACAGTAAACTTATAAATAAGTTATTCTCCTCCCATTTGTATAGATTTTTATTTTAAAAATATCAAGGCTCAGTGAAGTTTCACACTGGATTTCTTTTGCTTTGTAGTCAAAGTTTTAGTGTGTCTCATTCATATTCAGTAACTGGCATTCTTTGTATATTAATTGAGTTCTCCTGTGTGATAGTTATCAGGTTTCTGTAGTTTATATTTTTCAAACATTCTTGGGTCTTTTATGGTTATAAAAATAGATAGCAGTTAATCAGTCCAGCTTTTCAAGAAGAGATCTTTGATGTTTTCCCCAGATTTTTATTATTCTCCAAGGTTTGTGAACAGTTTTTTCCCCTTGAAGTGCCACAGAATACAGTGTATAAAATGTATAATTAAATCAATGACAACTCTGATGGAAATACTGCAAAGGACAAGGTGGTAATTATCATGTACACACACACACACACACAAGTATTGCTATAAGATCAAAAATGCATTAGTTATAATAATGGAGATTAATTACATAAAAGTATAAGTAAACAAAAATGGAAATGAACTCAGAAATGAATGGTAATTTTGACACGAGGTCAATGCAGCAGAAGCATTGACAATGTAATAATCCCATCAAAGAGCTAAAAGAGCTCTTTAAAAAAAATCAATCAATTCCAACATCCTACTTTTCACAGTGGCCATACAGATACAAGTAGGGATCCTACATTCAGTCTCCAAACAGCTGATAGTCAGTGCCATGATGTCTCTGATTTTTTTAAGTTTGTGGTCATCACGACTTACAGCAAGGAATTACATAAGTCAGTTATGCAGTATGTAAGTAAGTAACTGAGCAAGTGCAAGTAATTGAGCAACTAGTCCCAGTTTTTAGCATCTGCCAGGAAGAAGAAAACTAAAAGCTAATGTGTATGACTTCTTTGAAGCAGTTGCCAGCCGTTTCATGGATCTTTATCTAGTTGCCCAAAGTGTGTCATCTTCAGATGGGTTCTACTTGTGCCCAAAGCTTGGAAATAAGCTTTCCTTACCTGCAAACTGGGATGTATGTGATTTCCAACTCACATGAAGCATCTCGTTCTTATACCTAAAGTGATGGCGACATGCACACAGAAATGCTCATTCACATCACTGCCATTGAATATAATGCAACATGAGCATCTGCATGAAAGGACAGTGTGTTTTATACCATAGACCAGCAGCTTGTAGCACCTAAATGATTTTAAAAAGTAACTCAGTACTAATTTAAAAGTTGCTTTTCAAAAATAAAAGTAAACATTCACTTTAAAATTGTAGGTAAAATGGTAGCTAGTCATTTCACTGGGCTTCAAGTTATAAATAATTGCTTTTAACAGTAACTTTTAACCTCAAATGATATCTGCTTGCTTAATTGCAATTTATTATTCTGTGAAAATTACTGGATGTAGGATCCACCTAGTCTTAAAACATCGTGACAGGAAATGGAATTAGGCCATTTAGCCCCAAGAGTAAGAGATAGAAGGATGAAAACAAAATTTTTTTTAAAAAAACCTCTACAGATTATAATTTCTCCATTATTTTTGCATGAATTACATCATAGTGTGATAACGTCTGTGGCCAGAGGCAATGTATTCAAAGAAAATAATTAGTGTACCACTGAGAATGATTATCAATAGAATGAGACATAGGACATCCTGAATAATAGAGGTAGGCAAAGAGAATTAAATGAACAATAGGGGTTTTTTTTTAAAAAAAATCAGCTCTAAATAAATTTTAAAAAAAGATTTAATAGTAAATACAATTTGTCAGAAAAGACTGATATTGGAACATGAACCCATTGGATTAAACAAAATATCCAGAGTAATGAGTATATCCTAGAACATGAGGGAATATGGTATCATATTCAGAGAGTGTTCTTCAGCCTGAATTATGGGCGTAGTCAGTGAATTTATGGAGTCTCTTTCAGTAAATGTTTCAAAACATTTCATAATATTACTAGTTTATGCTGCTCTGGGCCTTGGTCCCATTAACAGCACATGGCTAACATACATGTAGCAAGCTGCCTTTTAAAATATTGCACAGTTATATTAGTTGAAAGCAGTGCCATACACAGAATATACAATTATACTATCATATATTTTGACATGTCTAATCTAATCTGCTAAACTTATTAGCATACGCTGCATTCGTCAGCAGCATGGCTTGCACCACATCAGGAACACTTTTTCAAACCAAAGCAAGTATCACCTGACTCACAGAAAATAGAACTATTTACCATAAACCTATTCATCCTGGTTTGGTCTAAATCATTTTGAAAAAGAAAATCAACTAGACCTTCATTCTTAAATGAAATTGATTATTTGGATATATGTGTGTCTGTGTTCAGGCCTGATTTTGGGACACAAACAACCATAGTCATTTTGGTTGGTGACTTATATCAGGAGCTGGACAGGAGAAGTGAATTCTTGTTAGTTTTGCTAGACCTCTCTGTAACATTTACTACTATTGATTATGATATTCTTCTGAGTTGTTTGGCTCAGTGTCACCATTTTGTGATTGCTCAGATCCTCTTTAATAGTATACTCCCCAAAGGTGGTGCCCAGGGGCTGTTGTTAAGCCTTATGGACATTAGCTTACGGGATTTCTTAGGTCCCAGAACAGCATCTTATGATCTTTGAACATGTACATGTATCACTGGGGACAATCATCTGGAGTCTAGAGCCATAGGCTGATGAAATCCAAGTTTGTCTCTGTCAGATGAATGCTAAGGAAAGTATGGAAGTTATAAATGCAGTGAAGTCTTGGATGTGAGTGAACAAACTGAAGATCAAGTCAGACAAGATAGATGTTCTACTGATCAGCAGGAAAACCAAGCTGGAATTGAGATTGCAACATATTCTGGGTGGAATTTACTTCCCTTGAAGAGCAAGAGCAGGATCTTTTCACCTATGTATACCAGTACTAACTGTAGAGAGGACTCCAGTTAAAGTTAAACAAAGTATTTTATTTGAGTTGACAAACACATGAGAAGTCAGACACTGTTAAAAACCATACAAGGCTATCGGAAAGTGAGGCAAGAAAGGTTGGCTAGAGAAAGAGTGGGTGGAAAGGGTGATAGTTACCACAGCAGAGTGGCTCAGATAGCATCTGAAGGTAACATGGAGGAACGGCAGTCTGGGACAATACATGCAATGTACTACAATTGATTGAAATCAAAGCTAGGGTTTTTATACTATATTTCAAACACTGAAAGGATGCGTTGACAAAGCCATAATGGCTTTTCCATGACACTAACAAAGGGATCCAGAATGAGCCAATTACCTAATTCCAGAGTGACAAAACATTGATGGACTTGTGACAATCTCAATGTTCTGTTGGGTAGGATGAACAGGGAAGATCTCTGTAGGATTAGATCGAGGGATGATCTCTGATAGCTCACCGATCTGAGTAGTTCGTCTTTCATTGTATTAAAAAATGCCAAGACCCTAAAGCAATGAAGGGATTTGCGCAAACCCATCAGCATCAAGTTTTTCACATAAACCTATGTGAACTTTCATGACCCTGAACACATCTCTGACCAGTGTAACCCCAAACATGTTCTCCAATCAGTGTGACCTTGATTGTGTTATTTGATCATTAATAATTTCAATTTATGACAATTGCATATCTTGTAGGAGGCATGGTAGGGTATGGTAACAACCTCTGGGAAACACATGGCAGAACAGTGTTTGGATGTGGTATACTGTATTTATCCTGTATGTTTTTGAAGATGTTTTAAATATATGTTAAACTACATGCTTTTAATAGAACTGATGTCCAGATGTTTTTAAACTTTTGTAATATTACATTTTTTGGTAAACCTTTATTCTAAATTTTCTAAGCTGCCTTGGGTCTCATGCTGGAAGAAAGGTGGGGTATAAATTGAATGAATGGATAGGAAGGAAGGAAGGAAGGAAGGAAGGAAGGAAGGAAGGAAGGAAGGAAGGAAGGAAGGAAGGAACTATGGTTACAGTAGTGATAGGTGCTATATTAGCAATTACTAATGGGCTGACAACGTATCTGAATGAAATCATGGTAGAGAGGATCACAATAGCATGATTAGGCAAAACAACATTACTTGGAATGTGCCATGTTATCTTCATTAATTCCTAAATTCTTGGATAGAATATGATGGTCCGAAACTCCATATCTGCCTAGACGTAATGTATAAATTGTGACCCAAATCTGATATATAGAAAGGGAATGGTGAAATGAAGAAAGCTCTTGTGACCTTCAAATATAGGTCTCCTTGATGAGGGTGGCAGGCTTATCATGATTTGTAAGAATCCCAGGCAGTAGAAGAGTTGTAGTTTGTTTAAAGATGTCAGATCCACTGCTTGAAACAACTTATCAAGTAGAACGGCTTTACCATGGATTAACTAAGAGCAATCTACAAAAATGGATGAGCCATCTGCTCCTGGATGCAAAAGATATTTCAGAAGAATTGGGTAGAATAACACAGGCTATGAATGATTGGCCTTAAACAACAAACTGATTGAGATTGTCTGGTTCATTCACATGTGTTAAGTTGTTGTCTGACAACAGATGGATCACGAGGCATTATAAATGTGGACGTTGTACCAATTGTTCTCAATCTCTACTGCTTCATGAATTTGTACACCCCAAGGATAGGAAACACTTTCCATTGAAATATTTGTCTAACTGCAGTAGTTCCAGTGTGGTCAATATCAGCATGTGTACTTGTAAATTATTTTACATTGGGAAGGCATCAAGGGCATTGAAAGTCAGGGTTTCAGAACATGTACAGTCGGCACTCCATATCCACAGAGTGATTTTTTATCCACAGATTCAACCAACCACAGCGTGAGTAGAAATTCTGTTGAGGAGCCCCCTCCTTTGTATCCTATGCCAGGGAATACAGTCATAAATGGAAGGATATTTCTTTCTTTCTCTCTCTTCATTTTGTTTTAGAACAACCAAAGATATACCCATATAACAGAGTGAATACAGAAAAGACTCTAGAGACTGTGTGGTCTCTCATTTTAAATGCGTTAACTCCAGCATGGCTTAATGAAAAGTTTGACCTTACTGCTTATCTATACAGCTACCTTATCACTCCTGTAGACATTCAATGTTTGAAGTAATTTATGTTTTTGTTTTTTCTCTGGGATTGTTATTTAAACCACAGATTGTAGAACCTTGGTATGAGTCCACTCCCCCCCCCCAAGAAGCAAGCAAGCAGAATTAATTACGGCCTTTGTCTTTACTTACTGTTCAGTATTGTTCTCCTATTCCCATTATTTGTGTATGTGAAGTATAAGTTTTCTGTTTGGTTGTTTTTTTCTTTTTTTCTCTTTTTATTTTGCAGGCACATTCTTATTACTTAGATCTGTTCTGCTTTGCCCCCAGTTGCCATTTTGGGCCAGTATACAGCTAAGACACAGGTTTTGAAGGGGTTCAGGGGTAAATCACCTCCTTTGTGCACCGTGTGGGGCATTTTGGTGTATTTTCAGGCAAAAATCACGCACACACACCCAAATCATACCATTTAAATAATGCCTAGGGGCTCAAGTAGCTTCAGAAGATTGGCTGAGAGATTTGGGGACCACATGCAGTCCATGGGCTGCACTTTCCCTATCATTGCTTTACTCCACATGTATCATGTCCAGTTTGATTAAACTTACCCTCCTTGTTCAGACTCTCAAATAATCCAGAAGTTGTCTGTTAACAAGGAGCCATTCTTCTACTGCAAAATACAACAGGCTGGCTTTTGATCTAGCAAAAAGAGTTTTACCACACATGAGTGGATCAGATTTCCCCAGTGATGAGTGTTCTTTATTTATCTCTGCCCAAAAGTAGACTCAGCCTAGCACTGCCTCTGGTAGCCTTGGGGCTTCTTGTTCTGCCTCCAACAATCACTTCTTCTAACAGTAAACCCATAGGTTGAATGCCTGTAGGATTTAGAGTCCAAAAAGGACCCCAGAGAAATAGAAGTCTCAGCATGACTAGGGCAGCCTAAGATTTTTTTGGGGGGGGGATACAATATATATTTTTTTCCAAATCCTTATACTCCCTCGATGAGAACTGAGCAAATTTCCTAGTCACAATATCTGGGTTTCCCTTAGGAGAAAAAGGAAAGGCATTGGTTAGGTACAGGAGAGCTGTAAAAATACAGTGTTAGGCTGTAAAAATACAGTGAAACATGGTGTTGAAAGTTCTGTTTGTACATTTTATCCAACACCATCTAGAGTAATTGACATTTCACAGTAAAAGTAAAGTTCCTAAACGTTGTGCTCAAATTATATTGTAACAAGAAGATCCAACAAGCACTTATCTAGAAAAACAAACTTTCCTCAACTGGAGGAAAAGAAATCCTTTGCATTGCCTTATTACATGGGCTGGGGAGAGAGAGAGAGAGAGAGATGGGAAAACATTGGAAGTGAACAGTTGCAACTGAGTGCATCAGTGAAAGAAGTCTTCAAATAAATGTAAAAAGAACAATGACCTTTAAAGAAAAAATAAGATGAAACATGACTGTAGAAAATTTAATTAATAAACTTTTAAAAACATCCTTACAACTTCCCTGTTGCTGAGGTATGCTCTGATCTGAATGTGCAAGGTCATGAAGTCCTAAGCCAGTTAAATAAAACAACAGACATATGCTTCAGAATCCTCTTAAATTTATGCATGGATGAAAATTATGATCTAGTCTTGATCTTTGTGTGAATACAAGGATATTTCCATGATTCACTTTCAAGGAGTGCAGAAACTACAAAAGGAGGGGAGGACTGGAATGCATATGATATAGTGAATGTTTTACTTTGCAAAACAAAATGTAGGAAATTTAAATTTAAAAGCTATATTTCCTTTCAAGGGAAAACAGGCTTTTCTGTTTTAAGGGGGAGTTCTTTTGCAGTTCTGAACATAGCTTTCATGTTTGTATACAGGCTATGCTGTACTGGGGTAGTAGGAAAACATACATCAAGCAGACATTTCAAACACAACTGTCCTTGGTGCTCTGGAACTCTGGAAATAAATTCCCCCTTTAAGTTCAGTTTTAAAGAGATCTATAAAGCACTGACATGGAACCACAGCATCTCCTTTCATATAAGATTTCTCTATTGATAATTTGGGGACATGTATTCTTTTTCAAATAATTTAGAATTGACTCCATTAAATCAATTGAGGACGGACCAGTGATGGTTGGACTAGGGCTCTAGGAGATCAGAGTTCGAATCCCTGTTCAGCCATACAATCCCACTGGTTGACCTTGTTTGGTGCTTAAAATCCAATTATATTAAAGTTGGCATTAGGCTATCCTGCTTGGGAGAGAACATTCTAAAGGTAGGATGCCACCAACAAGCAGGGCTTTTGCACTGTAGAAAAAAACTGGTTTCCATTTTGATGGGCTATTTGTTTAATATATTTGGCTTTTCTGCATGACAATGGGGCTCCATGGTGGGTGGCAGTTAGTGAAAATGATTACATTATAGTATAATAAATTTCTTTTAAAAGGCCAGCATATGTTGGACAGAAACTCCAGTGACCAGGGTTTGAATCTCTGCTCAGACATTGAAACCCACTAGGTGACCTTGGCAAGTAACATTCTCTTAGACTTAAAGGAATACAATGACAAATTTCTTCTGCACAAATCTTGTCAAGCAAACTTTATGACAGAGTCACAATAAAGTGGAAACTACTTAAAGACACATAACAACAGCAGCAGCAACTAAATTAAGAAGGAAGGAAGGAAGGAAGGAAGGAAGGAAGGAAGGAAGGAAGGAAGGAAGGAAGGAAGGAAGGAAAAGAAAAACAGCTACTGAATCTGTACTGAAACTACTGAATCTCTTTTCCTCATTGCTGATCACAAGGATTATAGTTTCAATAGACAGGTTACAATTGAATTGCTCAGGCTGTTGAGCTGACTAATTGTGCATAAATTTATGTCTATTTGCAAATGCACATGAAATTTGCTCAGAAACCTATGTTCACACAGTATGAAATTTGGAACACATTGTAACCCCTGCTAACAGACCCAGTCCAAGGGAAGTATAATATTTGATATCAAAAAGTTATTAAGCCAGAGGTTCACCAGATAGGAATGTAGACATCTGGGTCTATAAACCGAAGCATTTTTAGCGAGGTCAGGCCAACATGCCTCCAGTCATGTATCCGGAGAAAAACCCACGTACATGCACACATTAAATGGGCCGGCCACAACTTTGACACTTTGAGAGACCAAGTGTCTCCAGGATGAAGTTTGAAATGTAAAACAAGGTCCATCTGCCTGGTTTGGCCATTTGTTCTCTTCCGGAAAGTGTCTGCCCCGCCAAGGCATGTTTTGCCCTATAATTGAGTCCCCTTCTGGGGTTTTCTTTGGAGAATTCCCACCTTTGACGAGCGTCTGGCATTCTGCTAGTCGAGAGCTTCCCTCAGCATTCTTTCTCCACTGAGTCCTGTTTGTGTTTTTGTTTTTTTGTTTTCCTTCCCAAGCCACAGTCTTCAGGACCAGGTGCAGTATAACAGAGTGCTTTCTTTCCCTCTGCTTTTCCCGCTCTTAAGTCTTTCAAACTCAGTAGTCCTTGTGTGCTTGTGTGAGTGACTGCTTTATGTGTGTGTGTTTGTGTGGAAATTCTGCCAATTCTAATAAAATACTTTTAAATGGACACTTGACTTCTCTCTCTCTCTCTCTCTCTCTCATGCAGTCTGACCCCGTCGACATAGGATAAAAGATCTTGCTGCATTGCCCTGCCCTCTGCTTTGCTAAGCAGTGCTCCGCTAATTTCCTCAAACTTTTGTATTTTTAAAGCAAATCTAGATGTCCCTCTGAGACCCCCAGAAGTCAGGCTAACAACATGGTGGTGCAATAAATGAAAGCATTATCCCATTCCTTTGTTGCTGGTGTGTTCCTTCAAGTCATGACCCTATGGTGAACCTATCATGGAGTTGTCCAGGACTGAGAGTGTGTGACGCACCCAAGGTCACCCAGTCAGTTTCTGTGGCCACGCTCAAACTCTGCTCTCCAGGGTCATAATCCAGTGCTCAAACTTCTACATCACACTGGCCATTCCTTAGGCTCAAAGAAAAATATGTCTTCACTGGTTAAAAGTCAGGTAACCAGTTTGCTGCTAGGAAACTCTCCTTACCAGTTTCCTACCCTTTTCCCCACAAATGCAGTAAAAGGCTGGCAATAACAGAATTTTTCATTGCCTTGCAGGCTGGGATGAGATGCATGAGAATTCTAGATTGCATTGCCTCCTGGCCCAGTTTTGTTAAAACACAAAGCAAACTACAATCTCTATACAACTCGTCAATGAATAATCAAGAGCATCCAGATTTTAGACCTATTAACATAGCACCAAGAAACTGGTGACCTTCATGTATTCTTTTTTCCATCAGCCCCACCCCGCCTAGCTTGTGGTGAGGTATGATGGAAGTAGCCATTTATCAACACCTTGAGGACCATTGGTTTTCCACTGCTGCTATAAAGCACCCAAGTATTCACCTGTCTTTTCCTGAAGATGGCTTCAACCTTCAGAACAGTGAAGCCAGGAAGAGAATGCCCCATACTAACCATACAACTCTTAAAGTACCTCAGAATATTAAATTTCACAATGATTGTTTCCATAGTAAGTACAACATTTTAAGGAAAATATGCTATGGCCATGGCAACATACAGTCATTCTAAAGCTCTTGAGACCATGCACATTTCCACACTACACTGTTATAATGCTATTATTCCGCTTTCAACATGCTGTAGAATTCTGTGGTTTGTAGTTTACTGAGGCCAAAGACTTCTCTGGCTGAGAATTCTAAGTGCCCCTCCCTAATCTGCAAACCCCAGGATTCTATGGGATGTTGAAAGTGGAATAATAGCACTGTAACAGTGTAGTGCAGAAAGGCCCTATGATAAATGAAGACTGACCCCTGACGTCTGGAAGAAGATACAGAATATCAAACTAGGAGCTAAAGTTGTTGCATTAGAAACTGGTTTAAATTGCTGAAGAAAATGTATCAGAAATATATATTTACTTTTCTACTTTATGAGAAATCAATTTATGCACTAGGATAAGATTTAGATTGGAATCTTCATCCCATGAATAATTTGTTGTTCAAGGTGATTCATACTTTTTTGTAGCAAATATTGAACAGGAAATATTGTACAGGAAATTAAATCGTGTGCATTCCAAAAAGCCCATTGAGTCATTCCCAATTGCATGCTCATTCTCACTTTTGATATCAGAAGATGCACTCCTGGGCAAAAATTGATCTTGCATCATGCTGATCTGAGGGCTTGGTTTCTTCAAATCCCATGTGTCTACTGAGAACCACTTACCACTAGATTGCTTGTCTTCTGCACAGAACCGTTCTTGAAAGAAGAAGAAAAAATAATCAATTTTCAGTGACAGCAGGATGACTATCAAAATCATAAAGTGATTTTCAAAATTAGAAAACTCTATTGAGGAAAATAGGATTAAATAGGTTGCAGTAGATTTTCATTTCTTCTCACAGCTACTATGCACCCTATCAGCCCTTGTTATAGGCAATTGCCACAATACAGGTTTTATCTTGTGTTTTGGTGGCCAAAATAGTTCCAATGCATACAGAAGTTCCTTGCTTTTTTACTTTAGCAAATAACCCCACTTGCATATAATTTTGCACTTAGAACTACTTGTTAACTTGTAATATGAAAGCTCCACTTGCATATAAAATGCAAGCAGAACTCTAGAATAAGGGGAGTTGTGTTGCTTGATTCAGTCTGGTGTTGTCTTTTGAAATGAAATCACTAGATGATACATTTATCACATTTATTGCGGCAGCAAGGAAAAATGGCTGTCATAGCACTTGATTTTCTGCACTTTGATATCTTGCATTTAGTATGCTTTATTTTGGGATTGTTAAATGGAAGGCAAAACTAGGCTTAATTTTCAACTCTGGTTGTTGGGGTATAGATCTCTTAGGAAATCCCATTCTGGCAGGGAAAATCAGTTAATCATAGTTAATACCCATTTCCTTCTGAGCGTGATCCTTCGTATGTGTGTATGTATGTGCATTCAAGTTGACTATTTATGTTTGCTCCATGAAGTCCGTAGGGCTTTCCTAGGTAAGGAATACTCAGTGGTGGTTTTGCCAGTTCCGTCCTCCAAAATATAGCCTACAGCACCTGGTACTCCTTAACAGTCATAGGGCTGACCCTGCTTAGCCTCCAGGATCAGACAGAATCTGGTGCTTTTAGGGTATTTAGATCACTGATCCTTGGAGGCAGAAACAGCATAAAAGAGCAGTTAAGAAGACTTTAAACACCTGGGATAATGTAAAGATGTTTACTAAAAGTATTTCTGATCCTTGGAGACAATCTCAAATACTTATGGCCAATAAATGCTCTTCTGTGCTGCTTTCAGTGGCTATTTCAGAGGTTATCTCTACTTTTTTTATCAGTTTATGATTGTACTTATAAACGTCCTTGAAAATTGGTGTTGGAGTGTTTGGTAGAAATTATAGCCATATTTCATTTTGGTGATGGAATCAGTGTTTATTCACTCAATTCTTGTCCAACTTTAATATTAACCCAGCAATGTGCAACTGTGTTGAGGGCTTGTTTGAATCCAAGAGGTAGTCACAAAATTTTTTAAAGGGAACAACTGAAATGGCTTTTAATAAGATCTAAATCATAAAGAGGAACTGTATAGTTTATGGATATAACAACCTCGATTATTATTCAAGTAGGCTTGCTGTTACTAGTTTTATTTCTGATTTTGAAATAGAAAGATTTGTGGAAAAGGAAACCATTTCCTCTAGTAAAGATTGTGATGGTGATAATTTCAGGGTTTCCCTGAGCTGGAGATGGACAATGAAAAACAACCTAATTGGAAACAGGGCTGACTAACCCAGCCAATTCAGTTTTTGCCAGTGTGTTGTTTTTGCAGCAGGCTCTTCAAAATACCAGCCATTTTCATGTTTCAGTCTATATATTTAGTGAACAAACAAGGCTTCCTTTACAAAGAGCTAAACCACGTTTAATTGCTAAATCACTTTAAGTGTTGTTTTTCAGTTTTAATGCAACTGCTACTTCTTGTGCACTGGTTTTCAACGTATACAAGGTGTCTGTTTCAAAGTTGTTAAATCTTTGGTAGTGGGGTTCAAAAAGATCACTTGGAATGTGGGATAGCTTTGCCAGTCAAGCTAAGCATTACAGTGTTAGAAAGATCTGAATGGCATCTTATGTTCTTACACTATTCACAATAGCAAATATAAAATTCCACCACCCAAAGTGATATATATTAGATTGCCAGACAAGGAAGGGAAAAAGAGTCAGCAATTACACATTTCCTTCACACTATTCCCATAGGATTTTGGCTGGCCAGTGTTGGGTGAGAAAAGGACTTAAGTAGGGTGAGTGTTGCTCTAAATTAACCAAGGCACTTTTAAAAAATATGTTAATATTCCTACCTGCACCACCTGGAGACTGAAGGAGAAAATTCAGCAGTGGTCAGACATAGGAGACATTTTTCTTTCCACAAAACATACAGTTACCAGTCCACGGGTGGAGGTGGAGGATAGAAAATGCCCCTTTAAAGTAATTTTTAAATGCAACTATAAAATATTGCTTCCTAGAGCAAAACATTATTCTCCACTTTTTTACATTGTTTTTGAAATATGACTTCATTGTGCTGACATCACTTAAAATGTAGATTGTTTACAGGCAACTATATAATCCTGTAAGTTCTTATATGTTATCCAAGTTCTGTATGAGCAAAATTCTTCATCCTGCTAACCAGGAATGCTTGCAAATCACTCACATGCTTATCTTCATAGAGAGGCTCAAACAAACTTACTTGAACATGGATAGGTAATCTCAAGAAAGCATGTTCCTTCTCAGAACACTCTAAGGCAATGTGCACACAAACAGTCTTTCTCCACACTATTATAGTTTTATACACTCCTTACATGTCTCCTCTGACTTGCCTCTTTCCCTAAGCCAAAGAGCCTCAAACATTGCACTGTTTCTTGTCAGGAGTTACTCCATCCTCTTGATCATTTTGGCTGCCTTGTTTTGGTACTTTTTCCACCCCTAATGGAACAGAACTGTACACAGCATTCCAGATATGGTTGAAGTGTGAATCTGATTGGGCTGCATTATACTGACAGTTTCATTTTTGTCAACACAATATAATTGTGGGCCTGTTTTGGTTGTATTATATTGACAGTTTCATTTCTAGCTACATCCAACATGAAATTTGACCTTTTCACAGCATACTGGAGCTCCATTTTCATTGAACTATCCACCACAACATTAAAATTGACTTTTTTGACCAGTCATCACCTCCTCACTGTTACCAGTGTAAGTTTTTGGCCTAAATGTGCATTATTATTACAATTGCTTACATTGAACCACACTTGCCATTTTGCCTCTCCCCCATTTTGGAGAATCCTTTTGCAATCACTTTAATGACCTGAAATAATTTGGTATTGTTAGCAAATCTGACTACTTTACTGCTCCCTTCTAACCCTGTATCATTTGTTAAGAAGTTAAAAAGCACTGGCTCCAACACAGATGTTCTAGATCCAGCTGTAGTAAATGCACAAGGGCGGGAGCATGTCAGTACTGCCCTTTTTGTCACAATTTCCCACTGTTGTAACCATGTTTTTTTTAAATGATATTGTTATTTACTTCTTTTTTTTTAACTTTTGTAAAATAAGATTTTAATTTGATCTTGTTTTAAATTTCTGTAAGCCCCTTTCAGATCCTATCCCAGGAGAAAGGTAAGTTACAAATTCAACAAGTAAATAAATACATAAATAAATTTCCAGATATTTTCCAAATATCAAGGGTAACTTTCTAAATAGGAGAGGCCATATTATCCATGGTAGCTCACCATGGTCCCTTGGAGAATATCCATAGGCAACACAGCTTCTCCTATTTGGAAGGTCAATTTCTGCATCTGGACGGTGATGAGAAACTGTAAAAGAAAGTACTTCCTTTGTTAGACGTTTACCTTGCACAGAATCCAAATGTAAAAATAAGGATATTGGGAGTGGGGTGGGGCTCCAGTTTTTTATGTTCCTTCAGTGTGAAAACTCTCAAAAGAGGCTGCTGAAACTGGATTTTGTTTGGAGCTCTCAATATCCTGCTCACAAGATATTGTAGTCAGATATTATCTCAAACTCATAGAACTCTGAATGACTTCATAATTTGCCTTGTTTGTTAATCAGAAAATAAAGAGTCTGAAAAGTAAGGAAAGCAGGAATGATACTTTCAGGAAAGTCAAAACTAAGAACTCGTGCTTACAGACAACAAAAGAAAACATAAGCTAATTTTCTAAAGCTGTAACCCAAAAAGTGAGGCTACATTAAGAATATTTGATTGTCCTGGTTGAAATTATTTAATTTTAAGTCTTACTAGCTTCTGTTCAGCACTTACTAGCTCCTGACAGATAATCTGAATTCACTTAATTAGAAATTGTAGAACAACATATTGAAAGTGGTTTCTGAAACAAAACAGGAACAAGCATGCAAAATACTGGAGTCTAAAATTATTTATCTTTAATTCAAACTTTTTTTTTATTAAAGTATGAATGCCTTTATGTTGCAGAATAGTTTACATACATTGGAAAAGCAAAAAGCATATTTTTAAGAGGCTCAAGTCCTCTTCAGTATGATCCCATGATCAATCTACATGCTGTAACACTGACCGCTCACATACATACACACGCGCGCACACACATACACACAAACATACAAAGTGTACATATTCACACACAATGGAACAGACTTCTGCAGCTATCTGCTTTGATTAGCTTTCTTTTAAGGCTTCTGTAAGGTGCCCTAGTGCTCCTAATATTACCACGATTTATGAACAAGACGGTATAAAGGAGCAGCATTACCTGCAAACTATTAATCAGCACTTGGCCTTTTAAATGTTTTCTTTAAAAAAAAAACAAGTTATTTAAGTTAGGAGACCTTTCATTCATGATCAGAAAAGAATTCTGGAAATACTAGTTTGAGTTTTGAATCTAAACAAACAATTTGCATTCAAATTTGATCCCAAAGGATCTTTGGATTTCCACTACAAGATGACTGTGGTCATTATAGTAGCTTAAACTGGGCCCTTGAGGGTAAGGAGCACCAGGTAAATAAACTAATATGGAATTGTTTAATGATAGGACTGTTGTGGAGCTAAAATTCTCATTCCGTGTCATGTCTGAAAGAGAACATGCAACACAGCCCAGGGTCTCTCTCTTTCTCCACCTTCAGGAATGACCCTATTTACTGAATCAGGGATTCAAAGAAGGTGAATTCACAACAGATTTCCCACCCTTCACCTCACCTTCTGGTATCCCCGCAGTATTAAAAAAAAACAATGAGGCTAAGTGGAAGATGAGTGGCTGCAGGTATGGTAAAAACGGTAAAATGACTAAAATGAAATATATCATATGATAATAAGGTTTTTGAACATTTATAAAGGTTTATAAACATTTTTGAATATTCAAACTGTGAAATGTGAATTAGCTGTAGACTACCAGCCTGCTTCCCTAAAAGGTTGCAGGTAGATGTTTCAGCCTGGAGGTGGTCAACAGGATTAGCTGTTGGCCACCAAATTATATTCTCTCTATCTACCGCTTTGTCTGTAGAAAAAGAACACACTTGCTAGTGTATTAGACACTAGCAAAATCCTAGATGATCTTATTGTTAGAACTGCTCGGTGGATTTCAATGAGCAAATAGAAATAATTTATCATCCTTAGGAGGTGAACTGGAACAGTAAGGGAACTGGAAGATAAAATGATCAAAAAAGAAAATAAGCCTTGTCACATTTAAAAAAACAACAGCAGCAGATTTCATTGTGATGCAGTTATTATTATAAAGATGCATATATTTAGGGAATTTACTGAATTGCTTCTTTTATTTTATTTTGAAAAGCTGATCAGTCAAGTGCTGAGAGTCCTATTACTCCCAAACTGAACTGTTGCTTATTCATCCATATGCTTCTGTTCCCAGGACCATTTCTGCTTTTGTTTAACCATCTACAGGTTCAAGTCAGCCATCGTCAGATTCCATTTCTTGAGACATTTCTTCAGATGAGCTATTTCTGTGGATCCGGCCATCACTCTTCATGCTATGGAAAGTCTTCTTAAAGGCCTCCATCATGGCATGAGCCAACTTCTTGGCTTCTAGCTTGCTCTCACACTCTACAGCATGGCAGTCCATTTGGTAGGACAAATCGTCATTGATCTCCCGATAAACCCAAGCAAAAATGTTTGGGCTGACATTGTGGTCGGCAGTGCAGTAAGCAATACGTGCAACCTGAAAGGTATCCATGTGGACCGTGGCCTCTCCTTTGAGGTCCAGATGATGAAGCCAAACTTGGAAAGGGCGGATTTCCAGGAGGGCATTAGCTGGGAAGATGTCCTCTCTGGCAAGGGTGTGCTTCTTCCACAATTCAATGACTGGCTTCTCTGTACAACCTGACAAAAACTGCATTCCCGTTGTGGAAACTTTACCCAAATATGTAACCTGAGAAGAAAGAAAGAGAGAGGGAGAGACAAACAAAATTTGTCAGCTACATTCTTTGGTATTTTTATTTTAACATCTTGATTTGTTTCGACAGAACTTCTGAAGAATCACTTGTAATCTCATGTAGACTGTTCAATCAGAGTAGGCTATATTTAGCAACAGATCTTCAAAGCTCAGCTGACACTGAATCAGTGCATTACACTCCATCGCTCTCCAGTGCATCTAAGGCCAATCTTTCTATCACTTAACAATTTTACTAAAAAGCTGAACACCCTTGCAGTAATCAAATGGTTTATTTATATTTACTTCAGAGAACAAAGCATCAGAAATGGCATTGTCTCAAGACACAGTGCACTTTCCAGTTTGAAACCGTTTCTGCTACCTTCTATTGATTGCTTCTTTATCTAGGAGTACATCAACAGAGGGCACAAACTCTGTTCTTACTAGATAACTGCCTTACCATTTTCCTCCTGTGACTTTACTGAAATAGGCAACCTTCAAAATCTATTGGTACATCAAACCAAACTAATTATTGGCATAGTGTAATAACTACACCAATTTTAGTAGATAGCCAATTTGATGTAGCAGCTTGACTGTTGGACTAGGAACTCCAGGAGACCAGAGTTCGAATCTCCACTCAGCTGTGTATGCTCACTGGGTGACCTCAGGCTAGTTACACTCTCTGAGCCCCATAGGAAGGCCATGGCAAAACTCCTCTGAACAAATCTTGTCAAGAAAACCCAATAATATGTTTACCTTGGACCACTAAAAGTCAGAAACAAGCTGAAAGCATACAACAACTAGTTCTGGAATATTGTACATGTTTATTCAAAAGCAGTCCCACTGAGTTCAGTGGAATTTACTCCCAAGTACTAGGACCTAAGAGACAGAGATGCAAATCCGAGGGCTTAAATCCAATGTTAGTCCCAACTAGAGTAGGCCTATTGAACTCAACAGGACTTACAGAAAAAGTGATGAACAAGCCCCATTCACTTCTAATTAGGACTAGCTTTTGTTTTCCCCTTATTGTCCCTGGTTCTGATCTTGCTTCTGCCATGATGAGTATTCTGTCAGTCTGAGTACATAGATTTCTATCTGCAATCTGGGAATATTACTTTGCAGAGTTATAGTAAAAATATTGTGATATACATATACATGAACTACATTGAACACTCAACAGTATTACACAAATGCGAATACATCTCTGTTGTTGATGACGAACAGGAAGTAAAAAGAAGCTAGGAAAATGTACTACAAAGTTAGGGGGAAACAAGTGTGAGGCATGCAGATGCATGCCTGGTTAAGAACTATGTTTCAACTTTGGAAGAAATAATATGGAATTGTTAAAATTATTTTTCAGTACAAAAATTAGGAACGTGGGGCCTTTAAGATACTGTTGGCCTGTAACTCCTATCAGCTGCAGCTTGCATAGCCAACAATGAGAGGTTATGAGAGTTGCATTACATCTGAATCGTCATATGTTTCTGTTTTAATGAAAACTGAAGATAACACAAAGTAGTATCATTTACATAGCCAAATATCTTGTGCCAACCCTAAGTTACACAAGCACAGAACTGTGGCAGCCCCTGGATATTATTTGGCAGGCTGCATGGGACTGAACCAGACATGACACGTGCCAGCATTATACTAACATTATACATCCTTGGAGAAGCCTGAGCAGCCTAAACATTACAGGGACAGGAAAAAGTAGTTGTTCTGTACTTGCCACAGTCTGATGAAAGCCACCTCTCTCCCTTTGCACTTTGACAAAACTTCCTATTCCCTGGAAATGCAAATAGCACCTTTGGCAAGATGATTTGTACCAGCTCACAGCAGGAAAAGAAAAAGGCAATTTACAATGGGGTGGAGGAAGTGAATGTCAACTGCATTTGTATGATCAGTCAGGTGTAGTTTAGCCCCTGTATCCTCTTCATTTAGGCATGGCAGCAACTCTTTTCTTGGAATCTACTCTGCCTACACTCAAGCATTGTCCATTTAAAAAAAAAAGAGCAGAGCCCCACCATAAAAATAGCTTTTTTTAAGACCCCTCTGTTTACGTCAGGCAAAACTGTAAACACTGTGTAATGAATAAGAACTCAGCATGAAAACAACCCTCTGTGTTTCTGCAGGAGTTGTAACTTTTGTTGGTGTCACAACAGAGGCCCTAATATGACTATAATTAAGGAAATAAGCTTGGAGAACATTATTGGAAATTCACTACAGCACACTCCTTGCCTGACATATCCTGCTCTCAACGAAATCTCAAATGTGAAAGCCCTAAACTGTCTTCTAAACATATTAATGGTACATATTCTAACCCTGTAATTATCACTCCTATTTACTGATTGATTGATTGATTGATTGATTGATTGGAGAAGGGACTACTATAACTGCAGCCGTTAAAGCTGTTAACCAGGATCAGAGATCTTTATGTCATATCATTTGTACAGAGAAATTAACATCTCTATAGCATTATGGTGTTACTTAAAGGCCTTAGCAGGTCTTTAAATAAACTGGACACGTTTCCCCCTTTTCCTTCTTCTGAACAGTCTCCTAAAAGCAGAATATAAGGCAACAACAAAAAAGCCATGTCAACTAACTAGAGTATATTTTTTATAGAACAATTCTAAAATACTTCATAATTCCACACTTATTATTTTAAAAATGCATATTACCAAACACACACGCATACACGCACACTTATGTAAAGTCAATGACAATTACTCTCTTGACCAAGGGCATGTGAGATTTTGCTTTCACAGGCTTCCTCTACACACAAGTTTGGAAGCAAGTACAGCTCGAAACACTGACTTGTTTTGAAAAAATAGACTCAAACTGAGCATAAAAGCATTTGACATTGTCAGAAACCCTGCTGGGAGAAAAATGCTTTGATGATGATCCACACATTAGCAATTCTTGTGGAGGACACCTGCCCAAAATGGGGCTATCGACTGGAACAGAATTCAGAAGATTAAACAAATACAAAGCAAAACCCATGGCCTTTCAGTCCTCATCATCTCCATAGTTCTATGCAAAGGACTGTTTAAAAGCTTTCAGAACTAAATGAAAAGTCAAGTTTCAGTGGCTGTGGAAAAAAAAAAATAATCCCCCTGGCATTCACATTTACCTTTGAGATTGCACTATTCGTCCTAATATGCAGAGAATAATAAGAAGCATGCCATGGCAGAGAAAGCAATTTACCTTTATTACTACTGATAGCAGCATTTATATAGCTGCTGTATTATAGCACTTTTCAAGCTAAGCATTTCATGTACATTATGCCAGCAAACTTTCCAGTGCACCTATAATAAAATATATGCTCTATAATAATGAAAGGGGATGTGTGTGTGTGTGTGTGTGTGTGTGTCTGCCTCTCTCTCTCTCTTTGCTGTAGCTCCAAGACTATATGACAGTAAGGGGACTCTGAGGCAGTACACTTCCAAGTTATTTGGTTTTTAAAATGGATTATTTAATTTTAATTATTATTTTTCTGTAGTCTACAGTATCATCTTCAGTCATTAGGCATCAGTTGAGACACAGCTAAAGGCAGACTTCAGCGATTTATTTCTCCACAGGGTCTCTCCATCTCTATACAGTGCTGTATCTTTGTGTAGAGCACGGTTTTTAAATTCTTTGAACAGTTCAGAAAGAGAAAGGAAGACTCTTGTCAAATGGTTAGGTAGAGTGAGTTAAGCAGAGAAAAAAGTTAAACAAGGACAGGGGAAGAATGAAGGAAAGAGCATGCACAGAGATAGAGATGTAAAATTTCCAGAAATTTTGTAGCCATTGGAGAAGAAAAAACAATTCTTCATATTTTTTTTCAAGAAAAAACACAGATTTTATAAAAATTGGGAAAAATGTAATATCAGCACACTTTACAGCAGAGATTTCCAGACTTTTCATTTTGGTGACACACTTTTTGCACATTCACCATTTTGTGACACAGTAATTCAGTAAGTAATTCAGTAAGTGGAAGCAGCCCTTCCACCCAAACCTGGCCCCCACCACCGCTGCCCTCACTGGGGTCTTCCTCAGCCCTGGGAGGCAGTGGCAGCAGGAGAGGCAGTGTAATAGATGCTGCTGCTGTGATTGAGGAGCAACTGACTGGGCCAAGGACTGGGCCAGTGAGTGAGCAAGTCAACCTGCAAACATCCCCTGCACTGGAAGGTCAAACAGAGACAGAGTTGCCCCAGCTAGCTCATGATGGAGAGGGAACCAGCAGTGATGCAGAAGAGTGGCAGTCACCTGTGCCCATCAGCCCTCAATCACGAAGAAGGCTGAAATGGACTGCTCAGGGGGAGGCTGCATGGACTAGGTTGAGGAAACAATAACAAGCAGCACCTGCTCACAGTGGCTATTTAAGTCTGCCAGTGTGGCTGCTCTTTGCTTGCAGCAAATTACTAGCAAGTCCTCACAACTTTTGTGTCTCCTGCTCCCTGAAACCCTCCAGATGGATCCCTACCTCCTGAACCTTTGGACTGGACCTTGACCTGGCTCAGCTTGTGTTTTCCTAGTGTTTGGTATAATCTTTCCCTGAAAGTATTCCTGACCTCCCTCCTCCCTTGCTGGCTGTGACTCGGCAGGGAGAGATTCCTGACAGGTAGCCCCTCTACCCATTACATTCGCACAACACACCTACAAACTGCAGCTGACACAGTAACGTGTCATGACACACAGTTTGGAGAGCTCTGCTTTACAGACTGAAAACCATTTTGTTATTTTATGGATATAAAATGTATTATGTATGCATTTGTTTGGTCCAAAATTATCACATTCATATATTAAAAGAGTAGTTATTTAGACAATAATTACAAATTAATTTTTTCAATGTTTTTGTTAGAAATGGAACTACAAGGTTCTGAACTGTAAATAAACTCTTTGGTTTGGCAGAGCAAAAAGCAATAAAAGCAGGAGAAAATCATAAACATTAGCAAAGAAGGGAAAATTTGTTTGTCTCCTCTAGTTCTTCATTGTATCTAGCCACCCTAAAGCATTCATTTCCATTAATGGAACTGAGAAAAGGAAACCAAAACCAGGAACTGCAATGTACAATGTACACTTGTCTTGCATGTAAGTCTTCCTGCTATGTAATTTTTGGAAATAATTTTGGGGGAGTAAATATACAAACACCATAACTTAAACAGTTTGTTTATCCTTCTGAATGGAAATATTCCACAATCAATTTTCTCCAAGTTTCAATTTTTCCAATTGTTCTGGGAGAAAAAAAAACAAAGGCTTCAGAAAAGAGCATGGAAAAGATATCTACTTCATCCTAAATCTTCTAAGTTTCTTCCAGTGCCTTCATATCACTGCACAAGATCAGAGAATAGAAAGAAAGAGTACATGACAGGTGGGTCCAAGGAATGTTTAAGGCACATGATGGTACTTCTACTAGGAAATAAGCGTATCATCCACATATCACAGATGGGTTGCCATGACTGAAAGTGGCTTAAGACCAAAAGTGACTTACTGAACCTACTTCCTCTACTAGCTATTAACATTTTCAATCCTGAGGCCTATTCTTTGTATATCCTTTTCTTTCCTCCTCTGGTCAAACTATGTATACTCTTCCCTGCTTTTTTAATAGCAGCAGGATGAAAAGTGCAGGTCTGCGTACATCCACACTATGACAATTTCCCTTTTTCTAGCAAAGAGGATGAATAGCCTCTTCTGAAAACTTCCAGTTATGATGATTCACTTTTTAAATAAATTGCAGAAAAATACTGATTTTTGAAAACTAGAATAGGATTTCTCTCCACATCTGTCTCTCTCCCCCTCCCCCAAATATTTGTCACTTTGGTAGCTTGCGAGATTCCTGGAATGTCCACGCACCAGAAAATTGGCCTCTGTATTGGCCTTATGTATTATCATTGTCCATTCCTTCTCTATGGTAAACATGCATGGTCCCAATCCAAAGCAGGTGATAAAATCTCCCCCCTCCCCTAATCTGGATTTTATTTTAACATTAGGCCAATATTTTTCTTTCTTTTTCTTAACCTTTTTATAACCTACATGCTATTGTGGGGTCACAATATTGAATAAAAAAGGTTAGAGCTAAAAGTTTAAACTCTCCCACCTGTGTTTGCTGATTCCAATCTGGATTTTACTCTGAAGTAAAAAAGGCAATGATCTTAGACTGCATACTACAGGTTTAACATTTAGTATGTTGACTGATTCTTTTTCCTATTAGCATTGTCTCACCATTCCTCTCCCTTTTTTCCTCCTCTTTCTTTATCACCTTTACTTACAAATCTTAAACAAGCCGTCCCAAAATGGGGGGATATGATTGTGTGCTTCCAGAATGGCCAATGTCAGGGCTAGGTGTGGGCCAGTTGACTGTTGATCCAAATGCATAAGCTGAGTGAAGACCACTGGTTAGTAAGATGTTTGGCTGAGAAGAGATATGGATCAAAAATCTCCTGACCTCCAACTCACATTCATCTTTTGTACTAACAAGTCCATTAAAGTTATTCAATTGTGTTAGTTTTAAGGTTGAAATCTTATCAGGGGTGTTGCTATGGAGGGAAGAGGACAAGGACATTGCTCCCCCAAAATAAAAAATCAGTTCCACTCCTCCCCCATGAAATTTTCCTTCATTCTGCAAATGTCTAGCATTGCAGTGTTTTAAAACTTCAGCTGAGCATTTAGATATATAGGTTAGGCATCCAAAGAAAAGAAACAAGAAAAGTTTCCAAAGGAAAGAGAACACAGCAAATGCAAGAGCTCTAAATGTGAACAATTTTTAATGATTCATTATTTGCAATGGCAAAAAAAATAAAACAAAATTGGGGATGGATGGGAAATTTCGTTGAGAGACAGGATTCTTATTTGGAAGGGCAAAGGCCTCATTTAGGCCCCTGTAGCCAGAATGGAGTACTGGTCTGAGTGTTAAACTAAGATCCTGCAAACCAGGATCTGATTTGCCACTTTGCCATGGAAACCTACTGGGTGACCTTGAGCACGTCACATACTTTCAGCCCCAGAAAACCTTGTGATAGGGTCTCCTCAGTGTCTCCATAAGTCAGTAATGACTGGAAGGCACACAACAACAACAGCAACAACAATAACAGCAACAAAGCTACATTCCTCAGTCTTATGTGTGGCTACCCAGAGTAGATCCCATGAGTATCAATGTAACTTGCCGGTGAAAAGAAACACCTAGCTCTCTACCTCCTTTTAAATAAATAGAATACAGTCAGCCCTCCATGTTTGCTAGGGTTAAGGGCACAGAACCCTCACAAAAGTGAAAAAAATCACAAATGCAAAATTTGTGTATGTATCTGTGGGAAGGGGGCCAAGGCATGGTGGGGAGAACAGACACACAAGGTTCAAACCAGGTCAGGGAAAGAGAGGTAAAGGAGTGAGTCAGAATGGTGGCCTTGTACTTCCTCTCTCTTGTCCGTCTCCTTCCTTGGGGGCATTGGGAAAGGGTTTGTGGTGTTGAGAAATTGGACTGCGACCTGTCTTTTGCTGGCCAGACAGCAACTGATGGTGGAGGAAGAGGATCAGAGGTGGGTTTTTAAAGGGCTGCACAGCCTGATCACAGCCACTGAGAGAGAAGATTCTCCCAGAATAGAAGTACCTGAGATGATGGGGACAAGGGTTGAAGAAATTCACAAATAATCAAATCCATTAATGTCAAACCTGCAAATGTGGAGGGCCAACTATACTGTGCTGTATATTATCAGTGCTATTTCAGACACACCATAATCAAATTACTGCATTTTAGGATGAAGCTGGTGCTAGCTTCAGCTGCTCTTCTACACATTAATCAGATTTTTTTTTACACATATTTATCAAAAAATATATTCAGTTATATAATTTTCTAATAAGCAGAAGCCATTTCATCATCTCGAACACCTAAGAAACCCTCACAGAAAAGCCAGAAGGCTGCAATAATTGAAAAAGTAATGTGAAACAAAAGTCAGAATACTATTTTTTTTAAAAAATGCCTCTACTCCAGCACAGTAGTTAGAATATTAAAGCACAATCATTTAAGCCACAGGGTTGAAAAATCACTACTCATGAATTATTCCATCAAAATCAATCCTGCTTTTCATGATGAACTATTTGCAGCTTGAATACTCATTCATTGTTCATTTCTGTAGCAAACACTTTGCTTTTATAGATCTCATGGATTTCATATAACCAGTGATATGTTTTTTTAAAAAGTGTGAAACATATAAAATATCCCTGTGCTTTAGTACATTTCTATCATCATAAGGTTGAATAATGCTGTGGGCTTCAGTTTAATAAGATAAATTCTGTAAACCCAGTGAAAACTATATATCCATAAAATATAATAGTCACTAGGTAGAAGGATCACCCAGAGTTTGTGATCTCGTTTAACCAATGTGCACATAGTTGTTTAGTATCAGCAAGGGCCTGAATTCCCTTCTTCCAGTAGAAGGGCTAAGTGAATATTTTCCTCCCGTCTCCTCCTTGCTCCCACCCTCATTCCTTGTGCTGTCACACAATCTGCTCTGGAGGGTTGATCTGCTCCTACTCCATGACAGTGTGGAGATTGTTTTAGGGGATGTAGGATGAAACAAGAAATTAGCAAAAGCTTTCCACCTTCCACCAGCAGAGCCTTTCCACTTTTACGGAGCCTTCTGTGGATGGAGGACTCCATTCTGCCCCCAGAAGGCAAAGACCAACCCAGTAACCTCACAGGCAAGTCTGCAAAGCAAGCCAGTTGCAGGGGTATATAGAACCAAGATATTTTTATGCTATAGACAAAAGACAAGATGACACCCCCTTCTCAATTCCACATGCAGAAGCTGAAACTGCTGGTAGGAAAGCATCTGTTATTGTACTTGAGCACATACGGCTTGGCCCTCAGATATCTTATTGCTGCTGCTCACTTGTCCACCTGGTCACTCAGACAAATGTTGCAATGCAAAAGAGCTGATGCCAGTGAGTGTCAGATGAATTGAGAAGAACCGACACATATGAAATGCCTTCTTGACTATGGGTCCTTTTCGCAACAGCACTGTCTGTGACACACTGGGAGAAAAATGGTAGGCAATACAGAGACCAGCTAGCAACAAATGAAATTCTTACTGTCTCTGGGACACCAGGTCAAGAGGATGTAGACGGCTCATGGGGAGATGCAATCACCAACATCAATCACCAGCATTGACTACAGAAGCTACATAAATCAGTAAAGTAGTACAGACAGGGGAGGGTGACAGTGAATGGCTTCATTGGCACAGAGATGGGAATCATCTACCTTGCAGAAGACCTCATGCAGTACCTGAGTGCCCATGACCCTCATCACATTTTTAATTCTTTCTACAACTTGCAGGCTGCACAGTTTTGTGATTAAATGCTGTCTTGGGAGGCCTAGCCAAAAATGGCAGGAAAAGAACACCCCAGACATGACTAGTAGTAACCAAAAGCCACTTCAGATACTGGAAAATGGTGGATGCATTTGTGTGGTCTGTGTGGGCATCAGAGGTGATCAAAATGGTACTCTGGTCCTCAACGTGTGCCCACTCACGATCTATTTTAAGTGTTTCTCTTTCGGTCATGGTATAAAAATCTACATACTTGATCTGAAAGTCACCAAATGCAATTATGTTACATAATGGGGACAAAACAAAGACTGCAGTAGGATTTTAGACCAGGTCCGTTAACTACTTCAGGTACTTCCTAAACAAACTGGACTTCTCTCTGTTGTTTCTCTTTCTTTTTATTCCAGAATACATGTTTCTGAACTGTGACAATCTGAATGTGTTTGGGCAAGTTCAGGACCAAGTAGCAGACTTCCTCTATAGAAGAAAAAAGGTGGCTTGCAGGAGACTTGATATAAAAACAAATGTTAATGTTTCTAGATGCTACTACTCAAATGTTTTGCTCATTAACATCAACTCAGTCAAAAGTGGGTAAATTTCCTAGATTTATATATTTTCCTCTTGGATGTAATCCAGTTTATGAAACCTAGCTATTTTGTTCTGGAACACAGCCACATGAGTGAATAGTCAAGTCTCTCACTGCTTTCAATAATCTTAGATTACTGTAGCAGTTATTAATAAGATCAGCTGATATCGTTCATAAGATATAGGAAATGGGTGGGTGGAAGGAACCTCCATGCCATTTTATTAAATTTAAGCAATAAAGGGCCTTTTACTATCTCACTGTTCACCAGGTATAGCAATATATAGTTTTATTACATCTTGTAGTAGCTGGAGATCTTCATATCATTTTTCAAAGTGTTTGTAAAATGAAAGCATCCAATGCAACTTTTTTGGTATAGTAAATCTGCTTATATTCTTCCTGCCCTTTCTCCTGTCAAATGGGGATTTCTATCCAAGTCTTTTCCCACTGGCAAGCTTTTGCAATGATCTCAAGCACAGCTGCAGTTTCAGCTATTAATAGTTATTAGGTGTATGTGAACATGCTAACCTTTAGGGGGAAATGCAATCCATTTCAAAGAAGAATTCAGCTCCCACTGTGAGTACTGTAACTGAATATCAATATTTGACTCAAGGTGCAATCTACAGAAAAGAGCAGCATCTAGAGTTTTTCCATCAGAAGAGATGAAAAAGCTATTTGGTTTGCCGAGATAATCAGGATAAAAAGTTTAACCTTAATGAAATCAATGGAAATTTTGCTACTAATTTAGTTCAAAGTTGGCTTTTTACTTGCGTGCTGACTTCGTAAAAGGTTACTTTACAACAGCGACAAGCAATCTTTTTCACAAATGTACTGCAAGAAGAGAATGAGGGGATGATGTATAAGCAGTGCCTCAGAGGCCGGGAGTGGATTTGCCTCAAGGGAGCTGAGCTGGTGGATGAGGAAGCAGTTCCCTGCTGAGAATTGGATCATCTGAGGCATGCAACATCAGTATCCAATACTTTCAACCCCCACAGTGTCCAATATTCAGATATTATGGAAGTCCTCATCTAAAACCTTTGGAAGGGACAGAGATTAGTGCCAGCATAATAGTCTTCTTATTAATACCTTTAACAAAGACCTAGACCTGTGCTCAGCACTGGTTGAAACAAATCCTGTTGGGACTAAAGTGATTGCCTCTTCCAGAAACTTTGGAACACCTTCTGAAGAAGACTTACTTTGCTACATCTCTAATGGCACAGTGGTTACATTTCTGAAAAGCTACTGTGTTTTACTGGGTGCTCTTTTAACTTTAGTTGTATACTACATGATTCACAGTTGTTGCTGTGATGCCTTCAAGTCTTCTGAGGAAAGAAGGAATAATTTTTAAAAAACTAAACTAAACCAAATTGCCTAAAGAACAACACAAATCTTTCTGCTTGGCCACCAGCCATAGAATCAAAGAGTTGGAAGGGATCCTCTGTCTAAAACAGCTAGAGCATCCCCAGCAGGTAGCTGCCCAGCATCTTTTTGAAGACATGGAGAGAAGGAGATCCCACCACCTCTAGGTAGTTCCATTGCTGACTACACTCACTGCCACGAAGTTCTTTCTAATGTTTAGTCAAAATCTAAACATTCTGTAACTTAAAACCATTAGATCTAGTTCTACCCTCCGGGCAGAAGAACAAGAACTGCCCTTGAGGTATCCAAGCAGTGGGATCATGCCAATGGTTTACAAAATCTTGGGGGTTTTCCTAAGGAACAAAATAATTCTTAAACGTAATTGCAATATATAGAAATTCATGCTGAACTTACGAACTACTGTTTTGAGTAACTGTGCAATAAAAACTGTATTGGATACAACTCTTTTGCTAACTGAGGGATAGGCACATTCTGGAGCCTGAAGTTCCCCAGATGATTTTGTACCCTACTAGAGCCTGATTTTGGGATTTGCCTGAGTTTCAGAGGGCCACAATGCCCTGTTGTGGCTGCCATTTTGGACAACCAGAAATGATGTCACAGTCCTGACTGCCTTTTGAATTACTGAAGGATGCTTTACTGATTCAGGATATGTATTGCATTTTAATTTTTTTTTGAGGGGGGAGGAGTATTTAGCTAAATATTTTTAAGGGGCACTCAGGGGAGATTAGGGAAGCCAGTGGGTTCTCATGAGCTAAGCAGAAGTGCTACTACAATAACATAACTGAGCAGACGAACTGGTCTCTTGTGGGTCTAGATCTATCAGATACATACATGCCAAATTAAATACAAGAAGAAGAGATCCCTGCTGATATGATCACCCATTATTTTTATACTTATTCCCCAGGGTTTTAATTATATCGTTACTTTAACATGCTGCATTACTATGTTTTAGCTCTTTCTCTGTAAAAAAAATAAAACTTTTGTTTTTACAAATGATATTGAAAGCACAGCTGAGCATCATTATATAAACAAATGACTGATGTGAAATTTAAATATTTCAAACAGCTTAACAGCAATTGGAGAAGGCAAAGCCATCCAGAACTACAGGACTGTTGAGGAAGTAGAGACAGGATTAGTCTATTCATCTCTAAGGCAACTGCCAGTGGTCCTATTTGGAAGCAGAAGAAGACAAGGAAGTAAGTACATATATGGGACCTTAATGCTATCCTATCACGGGGGACAATTTTTTTTATCCCCACTTAGTACTAACTTGTTTAGAAGAGCAGGAGTTGTGATCATTGTCTTGCATTTTTACATTTGGTAGCATTCTGTGCTCCTACTCATGAGAGTTGCCCTATCTATGCACACTACTTCTGCACATGCTGTTATGCTGCCCCTGCTTTAATTAATCTGAATGTGCAAGGGACTCAGGATTTCAGCACACCTGTCTTTAATTCAATCAAATATTTTATAATCTATGCTTCTTTTTATCACTTCTTCCTGCAAGCTTATTTTGATTTCTGTTAATCTAAATTCCTCAGGCAAAGTAATTTGGGTTTATTTTCAGCAGCTTTGAATTTTTAACTGAATTTAGAATTGTTAATTCCTTAGGCTATTACAAGATTAATGACTGGTTGGCTTTCTAATGGTGCCCAGCTCAATGTATCTCGCCCTGTAATCACACTGGGAGGGAAAAACTTTGCAGGATGGAACAAAAGATATAATTTATTTAGGCAAACTCTTATTCATTCCAGTGCTCTAAATGTTAGTTGCCTTTGCAGACTAATTAGCTGATCTATCATTAGGGAAAATATTCCTTGCTTTAAATTGAGATGTGGCACACAAATAGCAATTTCCAAAAGTTGTATGTATTATATTACACAACAGCAGTTGCCCCATGAAGTTTGGAATAAAAAGCTTTCATAGCCACATTCACACTGGAAGTAAACACTTCTTGCTGGAAATATTTTTTCTGGAATATAATTCTGAAATATTACATGAGGTCCAAGAGATTAATGCATAGGCTTGACTCTGCAAAGTTGTAGTGAAGACTGGAAAACCAATGCTGAAGGAGTGTGAAATAGATCCATTTGTTAGGAAGGACTAGCATTTTACAAGAATGTGTTGTGAATACTGTTCCTTTAGTCTATACCATAGACTCCACGGGATAGATTCAGACTATTTTAGTTGCACTTAGTTCCCACTGACATAAAAGACATATCATTCTGTTGTAATTTTTTTGCTAAGTGCAGTTAATCTGAACCTAACCCCTTTAACTGTATGTGCTGTTTTATATTAACAGGGATGTAACTCTTTGCTTATTTCATTCCTGTATTTAGGAACAAATAATGTTAGTGATTTTCTCCTGGATGTCCCTGATTTTGTTCCACAGTCCTTCTGGCTCCAAGTCTTTTAGGCTTAAATAGCACAAACCTACTCCTTACCTGCACCATTTCCGCACTACAGTGTTAAAGTGCTGCTATTCCACTTTCAACGCCCTGTGGAATTCTGGGGGTTGTAGTTTACTGATACCAAAGAGCTCTTTGGCTGAGAATTCAAAGTGCCCTTCCCTAAACTACAAACCCCAGAATTCCATAGGAGGTTGATAGTGGAATAGCAGCACTTTAACACTGTAGTGCGGAAATGGCCCTGGTCTTCAAATTCTACAAAGATTCTAAATTCTTCAGTTTGTACTTTGGCATAATGATTGATTTAGTGTACTTCCTTATTCTAATTTTTCAAATTATGCTTCCTGGTTTGTGCCATAAGCTGCTCCTGGCTTTGTTTTTGCAGACAGAATGGAGCTTTTCCATCTTCTTATACCAATAATGTAATCTATTTGATTTGTATATTGATCACCAGGTAATATCCATATAGTCATATGTTCAGTTGCCTGAAGAATAGGTTTGCAATGAACAAACTGTTGGCCTCACAAAATTCAGTAATTCACTCTCCTGCTTCTTTTCTTGATTCTAGGACAAAATCTCCTAAAATTTGGTTCTGCTCTATTTCCTACTTTTGCTTTTCGGTCACTTATATCATCTTTGGATGTGATCAATTTTTTCCTGGATTCCAGCACAGAATCTTCTACTTTCTTTCTTTTTCTGTCTCTGTCGCTGAAGCATAAACATAGATTATGGTTATACTGATAGGTTTTTACTGGTCTTATGAATATTATTCAGACTCTACATTATATCCCCTAATTGCTTTGCTACATCTCACCTCACTGTTAATGACACCCCATTTCTTCTTAGATTTTCCTTTCTTGAGTAGAACACTGAATAATTATTTCTCTGAAAATGTCCCATTCCTGTCTGCTCCAGCTCACTCACCCAAAGTATTGCAATGTTTATATTTTTTAGTTCTTGTTCTACAACATCTAGCTTTCCCTGATTCATGTTTCTTACATTCCATGTTCTTATTATATGTGTTCTGCATCTTCAGGCTTTCCTTTCACATTTGAACATGTACACAGCTGAACATCTTTTCAGCTTCAGTCCAACTGCAGGTTGAGTGCCTTTTGACCTAGGAGTCTCATTTTCTAGCACTATCTCTTGTTTCATTTTGGATTGTCTTTCATAGGGTTTTCCTTATAATAGACATTCAGAAGTGGTTTACCAGTGCCTCCTTCTGCACAGTACTAACAAGAACTAGCTAAAGTACCACTGTTGTTGTCTCCAAGAGACCCTCCAGCACTGCTTCTCCTACTGCCCAGTAGCTGTTTGGCACATCTAGTCTGGCTCTTCAGCAAACGTCTGCCTGATGTGGAAGGCCCTACATCAACAGTGCTACTATCAGCATAAGCTGTTTCTTTACAATTCCACCATTCCAGAAAGGTAGTGTCATGGAGAGGTTCCTTTGGTACCTCCTGTATAAGTATGGAAACTTAAGACAAAACTGTGGATCTTTATGCCACTTAAGATTCTGGTAGGAGCAGAATGTGCCCCACACCAACCTTACAATATACCTCTCAGTGATGCTTTCCTAAATGGTCACATGCATCTGAACAAAGGTCAGGCATTATCGGTAACTCTAATATGCTAATACACTTCACGAAAATTAAAAACTGCTCTACAAAATTAAGTTCAAAGCAAAAGAAAAAACATAGCAAAACAGCCTGCCTTCAAAGATGTAATTTATACCAATGTAATTTATACCAAGCGGGTTATCAAAGAGATAAGGTTCAGTCTAGCAGTTTTAAACATCATCTTCATGGTTCAATATGGAGTGACAGCAATTGAAGTTTTAAATGCTTAATAAAAAGAGAGTTGTGAAAATGGCCTACTTTATGTTTGCTCAAAGTTATATTCTAAAATGGTTAAAAGCTGAAGTCATAGTCAGTTCAAAGGCTTAGTTGACTTCTGAAATTTTTCCTGTAAAATAAATCACTTGTACATGGCACAAAGCATGCTAGACTTCTGTCTTCTTTTACTTTCTTGGACTACAATTCTTACAATCCTCCAGCGAGCAAAACCATTGGCTATCCTGATCTGGAGATTCCAGGGGCCGTAAGTTGCAAAAGTAACTCCTCAAATTCTCACTCCATCAAGGTTGTACCACCACTGTCTGGCTGCAGTCATGGTGATAGTGCACAGTGGACTGACTAGAACTATGAAAACCTAGTGGGGAAGCTTTAAGTCAAAAATAGGGATGGAAAAAATAGTCAAAAATAGCTTCAAAAAAGATAAAGATTTCTTAAGTGTCAGGAGACCTTGATAAGGAGAATGTTGTACAGGTTTCACAGTTTCAGGGCTTATTTTGCACACAATTTGCATTGCGGATATTTGTTGCCATTGCCAAAACAGTATTTTCTGCACAAGAAACAGGATTTTCTATGCAGAAAAATGATCTTCTGTGCAGAAAATGTTGTTTCATAGCATGTGCAAATTTTTCACATAATAAGTCTAGAACTTTCTCCAGATTAAAAAAAAAAGTTGCTAAAAATACTCATTGCTTCTTTTGAGACCAAAATTAGTGAAGAATTACATATCTTGCCAAAGCATTAGAAAAGCAGTATCAAAAGCAGTGCTTTTTGATACTTCAGTCAAACTGTTGAAACACTGAAAAATAACAAATTGTATCATAGTATTTAAAGGGGTGCCTCACATCTTTTCAATGACATCAACTTGGACACTGGGGAATCTAATTCTTTCCCATTGTCATGCTGATAAATACACCTTTACTATTGTGAGTAGCAGATTTTAGTGTTTGCCTCAAGCTGATATCAAAGCATAAGAGCTTATGTTGACATGACTATAAATACCTCAAGTAGAACAATTATCTGTTTGGACTACAAGTCTTGTTTTTAAGTAACAAGATTCTTAGAACAAGACAAATAGGCCATAATTTAATTTTCAGTTTCTAACAATGCTGTCAGACTGAAGCAAAATCACTGGCACACTGTGACATATCTAAATAGAGAAAAAAAGAGAAGATAGCCTCCTCACCTGCATGGTTAATACCTTGACTCAACATTTTAAAATACTGCATATTTACATATCATTCAGTGCCACACCATGATTTTGAGGTTGTTGAGTTGAAAGTGGGCATATGACCATTTGCAATAGAAAGTCAATGTGGAAATTTTCTTTACATATACAAAATAAATGATGTGGCTAAACACATCCTTCTCTAAGATGGGGATGAGCAGGCAACAGACTGTGTTCTGAAAGTGGCCCAAAAGCCAAGTTTGCTCACAGTGAGATTTTTCCATAGAGTTATGGACTAGGTGGACTTGATCCAGCCTGGCACTTAAGTTCTCAAGGAATAAGGCAGAATCAAGTGCATGCAAGCATCTTGTAATAGGAACAGTAGAGACTATGTAATATTTGCATTATGCTTTTGTGGGTCTGAAGCACTTCAAATGCTTCATCCAATTCTAATTTTTATTATGGGATTGGGGATCCTTCCATTCCTCAAAAGGATAATGATCTCCTTTTCCCATCATGCTTCATCATCAGTGAAGCCTGCTTGGCTTGTTGGGAAGTTGAGTTCAGCAACATGTGGGGCCACAGATTCCTCACTTTTGATTTACAACAACTGTACAAAGTAACTCATTATTATCCCCAAAAATGCAGAATCGGAACTGCGGCTTTGAAAGAGTCACTTGTCTCAGGCCACTTAATGACTTATTGCAGAGGTGAGATTTAAACTGGGAACTTCCTGTTTCATACATTCTTCTCCTAGCTACTACACTCAGTTGTCTCAGTTACACTTTAATAAGAAATTGCAGATTTAACACAAACTGGCAGACCATGGGGATTCTATTAATAATAATAAAGAAGAAGAAGAAGAAAACAGACCATGCAAGACCAAGGTCAGCCCACTCCTGCTTTTAAGTAATGATATGCAAAAGGAACTGGTGCCTTTCAACAATGCTAGCATGCTGGCTCAAGCTGTTCAACTACCTCTAGGAACCAACTGTAACAGCAAAGACATTAATGGAAGCAATATGTTGTATGGTATAAGAAGCGCCACAGAAGCAGTGAAGACAGACATCAAGAAGAAAAGTTATATTTTTGTTCCCCAAACCAAATATTTTATGAGGAGCAGAAGTATGAAAGCATTAAAATCCTGCATGGGACCAATATTGCATTTCAGCAAGAGAGCTCAGGGGACAAAAATATTCTTGTGTAGCTATAATATGCTGCTACAACATTAGCCAAAGTTAAGCCATTATCTGCAGCATAGCACAAAGCAGTTGCCGGATGAATTTAAGCTGTAGAAGGTGTTTTATTTTTAAGGCTAGACATTAAGCAAAATGGATTATTTGACAGATCTTCTTCCTGCTTCACTTCACCTATGAACCTTCTTGAAATTGCCAGCACACACTATGAATTCATCACAAATACATTTGCAAAATAACATCCTTCAAACTGTATTTATTTAATAAGTAGATCTAACAGACCCACTTACAATATATCCCTTAGAAGTCTATTGCCTAGATACAGTATCTATTTCTGTAATAAAATTAAGATGGGAGCACATCATTCCAGAGGTCTAAGAGGATGAATGCTGCTTTAATTATTATGGATGCATTCAATAAATGGTAACCAAATACAGTCAAGTTTTCAGATGTTTATATATCATTCAACATTTGATATGGAACAATATTTGATACGGAACAATCAGTAGGAGAGTAGCCCAATTACAGGCAAATGTTTCACTTACATATTTAGCCCCCCACTGAAAAAAAATAGGGAGCCACAATACAGATCTAAAAGTAAGGAATAAATCTGAAGGCTAATCCCTTAATAAAATTCTTAGCATTTTGTAAAATTAGTTCAAAACTACTCAGTGGTTGTAAAGCATGGGGAGGCAAAGTGTGGCTTGCAGGCTGGATACAGCCTCGAGGATAGTTTTTGTGGTCTCCAATGGTTAAAAAAAAAATTGCTTCCCAATATCCCAAAATTATCTGCAGAGGGCATAGAGGACATTTTTACCACATCTGAGCCCACTATGGATCAAAAATTGTGAACTATTTCAATTTTTCCAAAATGTCCTCTAGGGGGTGTGGAAGGGCTTTTCCATCATGTTTTAGACATCCCTGAGCCAATTTAGGCCCCGGAAATGCCTTCTTTAAAAACAGCAAATAAACAGGAAGTGACTTCCACTCATTTCCTGTTGTTAAAAAAGGCCTTTCATGGGATTAAATGGCCCAGGAAGGCTCTCAAATGTGTTGAAAATATCCGCATGTCCCTAGAGGGCACTTGGGAGCGTTTTTAAAAAAATGTGTAGGAGGAGGTACAGCAGGGAATGTAGCCCTCCAAAGATTACTGGGGAGCTGATTCAGTTCTCTGACTTCCACATTTGCCCACCCCTGTTGTAAAGCTTGAGTCTTCACTGTGGAAAGTCCAGTAAGTAAATGTTTTCATGCATTTGTGTCCATAAAACACCAATACAGGCAAACTGCTCTCACAATTGCAACCCTGAGTTACGGATGTATCTAATATATAAAACTCAAAGTTTGTCCGTTTGTCTGTGTCAGGTGAAGACCTCATCTGATTGGCTGTGTCAGGCAAAGACCTCACATGATTGGCTGCTTGAGAACATTCTATGGAATCCTGGGTTTTGTGGTTTAGAGAGGGGCCTTTAGAATTCTCAATGAGAGAACTCTTGGACTTGGCCGGTTTCTGTGGAAATAAGGTCTAGCAGGAGGGCAGCGTATTCCCTCAGGAACCCAACCTCTGTATGTTAATAACTCTGAATACAGATTGGATTGGGGAATATGGGGAAAAGTTACAGGTATTGGACAAGACAGTTTGGGGAATTAGAGACACAGGATCTCAAATTTTCTAACAAGCATTACCTATGGGAAAATAAAATCCTGGGCAATGCCAGGTATATGCACTAGTATTACTATAAAGGTCATAAATATGTTAAAGGCCTTTCTTTTTATAATCCTTAAACAACTAAAACTTTTCAACATCAACAAACTATGTCATAGGAGCATTAACAGCAAAGAAGAAACTGATATTTAAAGTTACTATTTTCTTGTTTTTAACTATATTTGTATATCACCTAGATAATCATATGGATAGCAGGTAGTTTTAACATATTTACCTACATAAATAAATAATGAATCCCCAAACAGTCTGTGCTAATATGAAGACATGGCTGATCTAACAGAATATGCCACAAGAAAGCCAGTGGTTGCTCTGTTCTGTATGTACTCCCAGCAAGAGCTTGGAAAAGCTACTATAATCAGGTCCAGTGAAAGAAGTCGGACAGATTGGCTGGGTGATTCCAGAAACTGTAGGCCAAAAATTAACATTTTCAATCTCTGCTCCCAGATGTGGAAAAAAAAAAGGAGCTGCCTCCTTACTATTCTGGTGAAAGAATTTCTTTGATGAAGAGCAGGATGAGTGTTGTCTTCTTCTGCACTGGTAGCCAATTCTATTCTGCACAGTGGTATTACACAGCATTAGAATGGACCATCAGAATAACAGATCAGTCTAACAGATGTTATAGTAATTGCAACAGTTTCCATGGACACAGACTTTTAATAGCTAGCTCTGAAAAAACACAGATCTACTGACATAAAGTTCAGCACCTAAAATTGACATGCATAGGGCAAAACTTTAAAGCAAGGGGAGCGGGCTTCAAGCTAATTCACATTTACTTGTTTTTCACCTAGAAACCCAAGTTACATTAAAGTAGAGCCAAGGTCAAAGGATGCACACTTAAAGAACAGGGTGCCACCAAGCATAGGAATTTTACTACTAAAACTGAACTCTCACTACTGGACATCCCAAGCCTTCTTCACTCCAGTAGTCTAATTCAAGTGGTGATAGTGGTGTTGCTACTGTTAAACAAAGAGGAGACAGAAATGTTTGCTGATCAATCACAGAACTATCAGGAGATCAGTTGCTTTCTAACCCATGTCTTAATGCCCTAGTCTTCAACTGCTGTGTTGTGTCTTGATCAAAAGGTGAGCTGCCTCAGTGGTAGGAGCTTTATCTTCCTTTTTAAAACAGAATGGGGATGGGGAAGAAGTGAGCAAATGTTGAACAGCATTTCTTTACTCTTAGCATTCCTTTGCTTCAATAGTTAGAGGATGATCTTGACATTTTTAATAATCACAAGAAGTTTGACCTGCAACATTTTCCTCTTTTATCCAACTGTAGCTAATATGGAATCTCTGTCTTTTTGGATATCTGATCACCAGAAAGCCAGAAAAAGAAAAACAGAGATTTGCTGTAAAAAAAAAAGGAAAAAAGAAAAAAAGAGATGAAGTGACTTCCATACTGAATGGTGGTAGTAAAGGGCACAGCCTTCCTCTGAAAAGGTTGAAGATTATTTTAAGATGTCTGTTTTAATCAAGAATCACATCTATGACAATAATTCCTTTCCTTCTTATCCAACTTTTCTCATAATTCAACTTTTTACTGTGGTCACACAGTAAATTTGTATATCTTATTACTTTTTATATCTTCAGTCTACTTGCTCAAATCAAAGGTTACATTGAGACCTTTGAAGCTTTACAAATTTGTATACTGACAATGAATGTGTTTAGAATGGATGCCTCACACTTCACTTACTGTATATACTCATGTATAAGTCAACCTCACATATAAGTCGAGGGCAGTTTTGGGGGAAATTATGCATTTTGATATGACCCATGAATAAGTCAAGGATCATTTTGCAGAGAGGGTAAAGCACCAGTGCTGCCTCAGAGACCACCCACCCCTAGCCGCCACCACCACCACCACCACTTTCCCACCCAGGCATTAAAAAAAATCCTTTTGCTTCTGTACTCAGGGAAGGGGTGGTTTTTTCTTTTATATATAAAAATTAAGGTATAATATTAACTTTTATGAAAAAAGGAGCCATCCCCCTTTTCTGTGTAGGGTGGCAAAAGGTGAGAGTTTAGTCCATCTGGGAGAACCGAAAAGAAACACTGACTCCTCCCTATTCTTTTGGCACACCTTTGAGAGGAAGCACCAAAACACATGCCACTGCCACCACCATTTTCCTGCCTAGCATTCAAAAAGGCTAGAAGTGGTGCCATGGCAGAGACAATACAGGGGATTGGTGCTTCTTTTAGGTTCTCTGGGGACAGACTAAGTTCTCGCATTTCCCACTCTTTTCAGAGAAGGGGATAGTTTCTTTGTTGATAAGCATTAAGATACAGTACTTACATTGACCTATGGATAAGTCAATCCAGGTTTTGGGGACCGATTTTTTGACTAAAATTTCTAGACCTACACATGAGTATATACAGTACTTCCTTCTTTCTCCACCAAGCAGTAAAAAGTAAAGCTGGAGAATGTTATACTTTCAGTCCATGCTGTTGGTGACTACTCTTACATCTCAATTGATCTGGTTTTGTTCGCATCACCTTTCACATGTTATACTGACTCTACCCATTTCACACAGTTACAGAATTAGAAGCGTACACTACTGTAACCAGAGTCTTTCAAATGACTGAAACAATTTCAAGTGACAGTATGGAAACCAGTACTGGTTTGGGGGTGTCCACAGAAACACAAAATGGCTTAACCTAAGTGATTTGTGCTTTCAGGACATGCTGGTTTGTAAACTGCATAGCTAAAAATAGGTTTTGAAGCAATACCCTCCTTTTTGGTGGCTTTTAGTACTAATAAATTTGCAGTGGTATTAATAGTAAGCAAGCTTCAATAAAGATTTAAAAATAAACACCAATAAAACTATCTCTAAGCATGAAAGATGTGGACTCTTCCATGAGCCCCAATTGGCTCATAGGTGTTACACAGGAATAAGTAAGCATCCATTATATGTAGGAGAATGCAAATGACCATGGACGTAACACAAATGTACTATAAGCAATGGGATCTAAAGCCATACAACATAGTAAGAATCTATGTGTCACAGAAATAGCCATAAAATTGTATAAATAAAAGTAACAACTCTGATCTGTATGTCTCAACCTCCCCTTTGCATTATCATGAGAACTGGGTATGATAAATATTTTACCATGGATATCGTATGCTTTTCAAGGTATTTCACTGCCTATCCATCAGGTTTATTTTAGGGTATTTAGACAGCAGGTCTTTATTACCCCCTTTTCCACTTAAAATGATTCACCTGTGATTTTCAGGCTTAATTTCTCAGATTTGAGTTTGCATCACAATGCATCATCTTCTGACTCATACAAACAACTGGCAAACATGGTCTACTTCAGATGCTCTTCTATAGGACAATTTTGATATCATCCTATTTGGAACCTCTTATAGGACAGAGTTCCATCGGTTCTTTTTAGTTAAGGAAGGAATAATGCTTCTTGTGATTTCTGCTGCCAGGATGGCCTGGCACACAGTATCTTCTTATTTATAGTTTCCATATAGTCATGCTAAATTAACACAATGGGACAATCTCAATTTATGTGCATATTATTAAAGAAGTCTGTTGCAGAGAGACACACAAATTTAAAAGAATACCAGGAGTTTTTCCCTCTATGACTAGGATTGTTCTGTCACAGTCTTACAGCTCCCTCTTGTCTATTTCAGCTCTCACCACCAAGTAAAATTTGTTGTTCAAAGAGAAGCTGGCTCTAGGATATGCACTGCAATGTTGCAATGATGTATAGGGAAATAAGAAAGCCCCTATTGCTCCCCTTCATTTTGTATTTATCAAATGACACCAGCACATAATTTGCCGTGTCAACCAGCCTCCTGATGTGTGAAGACTGTAGATAGTGTGGCTGTCACCAGTGAAGTCTGAAGTGATTTATTTGCAAAGCATTAAAGTGTGTCTCAGGAGACAAAGGCACTTTATAAAAATGACGCCTTGGTAAAACGTAGGTACTCTCCTTTGTCCTTGTAGCCAAATTTGTCTAGCTTCAAGTCAGAACAAAGGACTGCTCCTCTCACAGCACAGAAAGAATTCAACCTGTGACATCTGCAACATTACTTGATACACATTCTGAATGAAGTCAGCAGAATACATACCAAAATCCCAAATAAATAATAAAATAAAATAAAATAAAAACATGAAAGCTGTAACCTCTCATCTTTGTCATTTTTATTCATATCCATTCTCCTCAGCATGGATTTTGGAACCATCTTCCCTGTGGGGAAAAGGTGTAGGATCATTATTTTGTGGCAGAAGCATCGTCTGTCTTCCCAGTGGTCAGACACTAGCACTGTTTAGAAAAGTTGCAGAAGTCTGAGGCCCTATCCTGGAAGACCATTACAGCAACTTCAACAACTGAGACATTATGAGGCTTTTTCTTATAAGTCCACTGAAATCTGTTTCTGAATTGTGATAAGCTGGTCATTATGAAAACTTTGTAACATTAAGAATACCGATGTCAACATTCATTTTTTCCCCTTTTCCCTCCCTTATCTGCTTCTCTTTTGGAGTCATGTCCTACAGAGACCGAATTGTTTCTTTAGTGATCAGTAAGATGCTCACTTTGGACACCTTTTCAGCTACAGTAAAAACTGCTTTAATAAATCCTGTTATGAGCCATGCTGACACGACAGAAGCGCTATCTATCTAGGGAGTTGGTTTTAGGTGGATTGGTGGGGGGGATTGGGTATGTTTTTTAATGTTTTTAATATATTAATGTATTTAATGTTGTTCGCTGCCTCGATCCATGTGGAGAGGCGGGATAGAAATAAATTTTTTTATTATTATTATTATTATTATTATTATTATTATTATTATTATTATTATTAATACTGGTGATAAAAATAACTTCAGGAAAGAAAGTACTAAAAGCAAATGGTTGTATTTGTTCATTTTTTTTCTATAAACAGAAATGGACAAATTTAAAGCTCAAAATGAAAAACTCTCTATAGTATTTATGATAAAAAGCAAACTAGCACTATTATTTGCATTTTGCTCTCTCCATATTAGTTCTCTGGACTTTGCACGAAGACACAGGTATCCTTGTGTTAAGTGTTGTTGTTGGAATTTGGTACGCTGAGATTAAAGAGCTTAATCACTGAACTGTCAGTGAGCTGATGTTAGGATCAGCAGTGTTGTACCACACAGAGAAAATATATATGTGAAACCAAGCTTGAGTTTGTAAGGAGGTGGGGGAATGACCTAACACTTACACCTCTGTTTACAATTTAAGCTCTTCATCCAAAACTTGATCTTGCTCTTGAGCCATAATTCTTTAAGGATCCCTTCTGAAACTTGGCTGCAAAATAGGATCCCTAGAAATATAACTAATATAATGCTGATTACATGCTCTTGGGACTCAGTTTTCCAAAACGATTGCCTGTCATTTGAATTTTGTACCACCTTAATTCTTTGCATTATAATCCATTGAAGTTCTCTTTTTAAATAATATTTTATTAAATATGTGTAATAAACACAATACACTATACAAATAAATATCAAGAAATAATAACAATAAAAATAGCCAGGAAAAAGCCTATTGAACAAAGCAACCCATAGTTAACAAATCTATCTAAACTAAAAAAAGATAAATAAAGAAGCATATTTAAAAGGTAGTTCCTGCTAATATTCCTGCATAATATTCTGTATAAGCACTAGCATAGTAAATATAAAAAAATATACCTACATTTAATAGTTGTTGCATAATCTTAAGTCTATAATAAGTGGCAATAAAAATAGTAAATTAATATTTACTTAGTATCTTTAGTATATAAACTAACTGGATTAACTAATTTATAATACTTTTAAGATATATATTACAATCATTGCAAACCTTAATTCAATACCTTAAAAGAAAAAAAGAAAACATATATATACCAAGTTCCGCATATGTGATATATAGTTATAGAAAAAGTATAATAATATAGCAACAAACTAAAATCATCCATAGTTTTCCTTAACTCATTTGCATGCTTTGAAATGAATTCCTCTATTCAAAGCAAAGCAAAATAGAAAGAACAAGTTCAGAATCCCAAAATTATAATGTATTCCTTTTTTTTTTTTTTTTTTGCATATTCAATCAATAACCGCCAATTTCTTACAAAGTCTTGTTCTGGAAGACCCTTTAACCTATCTGTCAGTCTATCCATTTCCGCAATTGTCATCAGTCTAGCAAGCATTGATTCATTATTGGGATTTCTATTTTCTTTCAATATTTTGCATAGACCAGTAACACTACTAACAACATATATTGGATTATTCTCTGTCATTGTTTATCATAGGGGCTATCTTCTGGCCAAATTCCAATCAATTAAAATTCTCATTGAAGAGATCAGCATTTCAGGAGGGGGAATAGAAGATGGTAAAGAGGAGCGAGGAAGATTGTGCATCTATGCACAATCACCTCGGTATGAAGAACATACAGGACAAGTTCTCCAGATCTGGATAGGCAAACAGCTGCAACTCTTTCTTTGCAACCTCATATATAAGTCAATGGCAGGTTTGGGAGCCAAAGTTTTTTGATATGAACCATGGATAAGTTAAGGGTCATTCTGTGGAGAGGGAAAACAGCAAGCACTGCTTCAGAGGGTCAGCCATTCCTGGCCACTGCCATGGCCATTCTTCCACCCAGAGATTCAAAAAGGACTTTCACCTTACTCTCCCCTCCTTTTTGGATAAAAGTTAAGGTACAGTATTAACTCCCACCAAAAAACAAAACAAAATAAAAAAAAAATCCCTTTCTCTGAGAAGAGTGGCAGAAAATGAGAGCTTAGTCTGTCCTCGGAGATGCCTCTGCTCTCTCTGCACTCCTTGGAGGGGAAGCACCATTTTCCCACCAAGGCATTCAGAAACACCAGAAGCAGCAGCACAGTGGAGGAGTAGAGGAGGTTGGTGCTTCTTTTAGGTTCCCTCAGGAGGGACTAAGCTCTCACCTTTTGCCACTCTACCAAGAGAAGGAGATAAGACTTGTATAAGAGTTAAGGTACAGTACTGACATTGACCTGTGGATAAGCTGACCCAGGCTTTTTGAGTCAATTTTTTGACGAAAATTTTTAAACTTATACATGAGTATGTATATACAGTAACCAGTTATGGCTATCACAGTCACATAAATGAAATATACTGAAGAATTATCAGTAGCAATTTAGACATATATCCACATCCTGAGGTGACAGGATTGGGGTTTTTTACAGTCAAATAAATTAGGAGCAAAATGAATGAACTTAGGACCTTTTGTGATTGGGTGGATTTAAAGAACTTTGAAGTAGCTAGAGAAACAGGCACATCTTGTGCCTTTTGTGGTTTGCACTAAAACTGTATCTAGCCCAATCTAAATTTTTCAGTTAAGGTACAAATTACGAGAATTTCCCATGTTAAGGTCTGAGAGACAAATAGAGAGAGAATTATCATAAAATACAGAGAACAATTCTAAAATAAAGGCTGAAGAAGAAAATAAATTCATCTTTAATCCATTCCAGAGGCAACAATACCAGCTGCAAACCCATGGAATCCAGGTCATCTGTTATAGTAACATTCCCAGTCTAAGGCCCTTTTCACACGTGGAGGGAAAAATGGGGGAAAGGCGCTGAAATGGAGCTTACCAGCAGCCAGGTAAGTCCGTCGCCATGTGGAGCAGCGCGAGTTCGCTGCTCCACACTCCTGCGGCATCCCAAATGGCGGCTTACGGCTGGCGGAGGCTCTCCACCAACAGGAGAAGCTCACCAGCTGGAAGCCTGCCCCCGGTAGATCTGCAGGCACGCACCTGCGCATGCCTGCAAATCTATACCGGGGTGCTGCAAAAGAGCTGCACGGGGCTGCGTGCTCCGTGCTTTTTAAAAACCTCTTAAAAGAGGTTTTTAAAAAACACACGGTGCCACCACTTCCGGTCGCTTTGGAGTGGATTGAGGTGTGGAACTACGCTAAAGTAGTCCGCCCCAATCCACTCCACGGTGTAGACGACCTCCGTTAGAGGTCGCTCTGCACCATTTTATTACCCCCGTGTGAAAAGGGCCTAAGTCGCAACTCTATCACTCAGATCTATTTCATTTTAAGTGTGCAGCAAGTTCTAGAACTCCTTTTATATTCAGATAAATGAGTATCTCTGGTATTCTGGAGATCAATAAAATAAAAGAGTTGAAAAACTGATGTCCATAGTTTCATATGACCCCAATATCATTCTTTGGAGTTCATCAGATGATTCTTGCAGATGATCAATTCTACATGTTTCAGGACAGACAGAAGCAAGTATTTTGAGATAAGGGACAGAGGAAAAATGGGTACATGTCCCAAATGTATACGACAAATACATTTATAGTTGTTGACAACCAATTCATTAAATAAATTCTTTAGTTTACTGTTTCACCTATTTTAGTTCTTGGCTTTTAATCATATCACACACATGCATTCTCCCAATTTCAGTTGTATTACCATAATGAGGTCAAACCATGGATCTTGTCACTATCTGCACTTCTGACATATTAGAAAGGCAAAATGCAAAGATTCAGTGACAAATTCAAAGAACCAATTCCAACCACAGATTGACTCCTTTGAGAAATTCTCATATACACATACACAACAAACTAGATATCCAATTTAAGCAAGAATACTTACATAGGCAAGCATCCCTGCTCAAACTGATTCACAACCCTTGCTACTTTATCTTCATCTAACCAGATGACTTGCCTAGACAGACAAAGCAGCAAGCTGTAGAGGCAGATGTTATAAAAAATGGAAGAGACATGCTGTATAGTGAAAAATGTTCCCACTGTATCCCAGCGCCACAATTTCTACCAGGAATGAAAGGAGGAAGTTCACCCTGTAACGATCCTATGAAAAAAAAAGGGGGGGGGCTGCCAGCTTTCTGAAGGACAAGAGGCTAGCTGGACACCAACTGTATCCAAATGAAAGCTGCTGCCAACTACTAATGCTCCCATTCTGGGCCTCCAAATGCTTTTTTTCCTCTCTCTTTGAGACTGAGGAAGCAGAAAGTAGAAAGAACTGAACACCATTAGAATGTTTGGATGGAACATTCAAAGAACACAGTTATTTTGGGTGTGCCCAATAGAAGACTGTTCATATATATAAAAATACTGAAAAAGAGTACTTTACATACCACAAATGTATTAAGGCATATATCTTTTGCAAGCTTTATTTAATTGTTGTTGTTATCTGTTGTCAAGTCAACTTTGACAAGACCCTATGAATCCACTGTCCTTCATTGGTTTTGCAAAGTCAGGTCTGTAACATCATTGACTGAATTTCAACCCAGAGTTTCTTTTTATCAAGGTCACAAAATTGAGATAAATATTAAGAACTGAGCTTCACAGATACATGCACAATAGCACACTGGTCTCCTACACTGAAAGCAAATGTTCTACACTGGACAATACTACAACCTGTGTGCCTCACCACAAAATTGGCCCCTCTAACAGAAATACCGGTATGAAGAATGAAATCACCAGTGTTTCGTAAATATCAGAAACTGGCAAACTGGATGGATCGATAAACAGATAGACAGACAGACAGATAGATAGATAGATGTTAGATAGCACCTGAAGGATCAGAGCCACCAAAAATTATGCTGTTGAACATTTACGAATTTAGACATTTTGGAAATAAAATTTCAAATATCCACAACCACACAGTGAATCCTAATTAAAAACATCTCATCAGACTCAGCAACTAGCAGTTTCGTTGCATCAGCACATCCCACTCCAGCCAATACTAACTTGTGTGTTATGTGTTCAGTTCCAATGCACCATAACATACTCTAGTTTTAAAATTCTGCAATTTATCTAGAGAACACTGTTCCAGTTCTTCAAAGAGATTATTTTTGTTTAGGCAAATGCTTCCAGTTCTAATAGATGCACATTATAGCCCTTTTTGTAGATTACTATGCTTTTAACTTCAGTTATTACGCTAGTTGCTAAAGGAAAACAGCATAACACTCAGGGACACAACTTTGCTACAACCTTGATGCAGCAATGGATCTACGTTTTGATTCCTTCACCTGCTGACCATGAACGCAAAACCTCAGCCTGCCAAGGAGTAGCAGAAAATGGGATCCACATGAACAAAAGTTACTGCATGCTTCCTCTGCCATCTAGGAGTGAGGCACATACAATGGCTCTCACATTGGATCTACCTCAGAATGCTTTGAACCTCAGAAGCACTTAGGAAGATCCCAAAGTGGGTGAGGTGGGCATGCATACCCTTGTTTGCCCCCAAAATGGATGTAGAACAATACTCCAATCAGCAACCACTGATGCTGTGACAAGAGATCAACATAAAAACTCCTCATGATTAAACATAGACATGTATGAAATGGCATGCACTGTGTGAACCAAGAGAGAGAGGTCTGGGAAGGCTGTCCAAGGAAGACTGTCCAACCAAGTGACCACAGTATATTTATGCAATACTCCGGCAGGGCAGGGCAGGGCAGGCCAGTCCAGGCCAAGGCAAGGCAAGGCAAGAACTTAGGGCCTTATCACACTACACTATTATAGTGCTATTATTCCACTTTAACTGCCATGGCAATATCGCATGCAATCATGGGTTTGCAGTGTAGGGACAACCATTTAGAATTCTTAGCCAGAGAGCTCTGGTGCCTCAGCAAACTACAAACCCCAGAATTTTACAGGGTGCAGCCAGGACAGTTAAAGTGGAATAATAGCACTATAATAGTGTAGTGTGATAGGGACATTAGACTTTACATCTGCCCGGGGAGCCCTGGTCCTGGCTGGCTGGCTGTCCAAGTGCACCACATCCAGGAAGTCCACACTGAGTGCAGGGTTCCTCAGTAAAAAACTGTAGCACTGCTAGCAGAAGATGGTGATCTCCTTTATCTCCATTCCTCCTCACAGCTGACAGAGAGGGCTCTGATAAGCCTGGAATCCATGCTTCCTTTAATCTGCAAATTATTGCCATTTCATATATAAGCCTTAACAGCAGCCAAAACATATTTTGCCCTTCTGTATTAGTATAGAACTAAGGTGAAATGTAGCTCTAGAAATGCAGTTTTACAAATGATGAATATACAAGCACAAAAATTTTCCCTTGCATTCATTTACCTACATACAGATTACTTCTGTTGTAACCCAGGCTTTTACCTTCATTTAGGGGGGGAAACTAACAAACCATAATATATACAAACAGCCAAACTTCTCACAGTTAAGTGCATGGCTTACTTTAAAAACCTGTAAAAATATTCTCCAGTTCAATAAAATAATGAGCTCATTGCCTTTAGCCAACACTATTAATTGGCACTTTTTTCACATAAATATTCTGGGCACAATGCCTTGGCATTTGAAATGAACTTCTCTAGGAGATGTTCCTGGTAGATGTTGCCTTATGTTTTCATTTTGCTTTTCCAGGAGTAAAGGCCAAGAAACCAAGTATAAGTTCATAACAAACAGCTTTCATTTGAAATTCATTATTACAAACAGCTTAGGCTAATCATTCTAGAATGTTCAGCCATTAACATGTTTTATGTAATTGAAAAATGATTCAATATTGTCCTTCATGTAGTAATGGAGGAAAGATAGTCATACTTGCAGCAACTTGTATATAATGGAGAAAAAAATGAATCAATATTATGAGGAAGTCTACCACCGAAAGCATGCTGAGTTGACGTCAGATGCCAGGATGGTTTTATGGCATAGTGTGGGAAGGGATGAGATCAGGATACATTGGGCATTTTCTGCACTGTAAAATGACTAATTTTAACATCAATAGCTTATTTTATATTAAGAAAATATTTCACTGAATTGAGGTCCTAAAGAAATAAAAATAATATCAAATAATATATATACTGGGGACAGAATTGGATGTCCTTCTGACTCAGTTTTGGAAGTCTGAGCCATTCTTGATAGGAGCTGAGGGCCACATTTGGAAAAGATTTTTGACTGTAATTCCCAGTTATAGTACAGACCAGCTATCATGGCCACTCTCAAGCCATTTCCACACTATGCCGCTATAACAGCGGGTTGTTACCAGTCATGGAGTCATGCTACTGCATGACATTGTTGCTATTCAGCTGTTATCCTATCCCCAAGTGTCACCAAATCACCATATCCTATTTCCAGAAAAAATCCGTTAAGAGCCTCTTATAGCACTTCAATCCCATCAGCCGTCATAGTGCAGTACCGTTATAGCACTTGATAGCACTTCCTGTTATGGAGGATCCAATAGTGGGAGGGTTGTAGGCACGCCCAGTTTGTCCCTCCCTCAGCAACTCCCATGGTGTGGTGACTTTCTATCACCTCTCCTTGTTTATTTTACATGTCTCCATTGAGTTAAAACTCTTTTTTAAAAAATACATTCCTAAACAGTATAGGGCAATAGTGTACTAGCATGTCATGCTGTTACAACATTGCTGTGTTAGTACAACTTCCAAACCGCCACCGCCACCAAAAAAATTGCCACTCAATCAGGGGCAGTGGGGCAGGGCATGGGAATGGCCAAGGCGTCTGTAATGCGAGGGAACATTGGTGGCAATACTGCTACCCATCCACTTAAGGGGAAGGGTGCAGAAAAGAGCGTTCCTAACCTGACAGCATTGCGTGAATGGCAATGCCACTGTTATAATGGTATAACACATTAATAGCCTGTAGTGCAGAAATGGCCAGAGAGTTGCAATCCAAAACAGTAACTTTTTTGACTTCTAATTAGCTCATAATGAGCCACATGTAGCTGAATCAGGTGCTTCTGCCTGCTAAAGAATATCACCAAGTAGGGTTCTGTGGAGGAAGCTAAAAGGACAACCTACACTTTTCAGAATCAAACTAATACAGGGGTCAGGAAAGACTGAGAAGCTCTCTGCAAGAATAAGATAGATTCTTGATCAGTAATTAGTGTAAGTTAGGATGACTTTAAGCTGTGAACCTCCATCAGTATTCAACCTCTGTTATTGGCAAATATATGTAAATATTACTAAATGATATAGATTTCCAGTGATCTCCTTCCAAATGAAATCAAACACTAAATAAGTGGTAATTTTCACCATTCAATTAAAATGGGACGGCATGGCAATATTTTGTTACATGTAGCAGGACTCTGAATTTATTTTGAACATCAAGGTAACCTGGGAAATACAATTCTGAAATTGACAAAAGGAATTTAATCTCCATCTATGAAGTAAAGCTATCCTTCATTTATTTTATTCTATAATATGGATACTTAATAAACTCTCTGGCAAATAATGAGGAAATAGAGGTTTTCAACTATTTTACTTTCATATTTGGCATTTTGTTATAAAGAATTGGAGGTGGGAGAGAGAAGGACATTGAGTTTACTTCATTCACTTGAGATAAAAGAAAATTACAATTGCACCTCCTGTTCATACACACACCTCACCATGATCTCTGAAGAATTACTTCACAGAAGGTATGTACTGCATACAACAGCCAGGTTTATACATTTCAGCTAATTAATCAAAACTATGAATTGCTTATAGCACTTTTGGCAGATCTGCGCTAGTTTTTACCCAGTGCAACATACTTGGAACAAAATAATAGCAAAAGCAGCTGGCTAGTCACAGAGATTAGAAAATCTAAGTAAATAAGGAAACTTGGAGTCAGTCAGTTGTTTTGAAGATGGTCATTTTGGATCACAAAAGCTCCACTTCTTGATTAAAGAAGTTCTTTAGGACACTAATAATAAAAGGCCAAGATTGTAGAACATATGGTTAGAAAGATTCCCTGCTCATCATTAAAATATCCTGTCTTCTGTTTGATCAAAAGCATCTCATATGAAGTTATAGGATTATCGGCACAGGATTTCTTCTCTCATAATAGCAGATATTAGCAAGATATTAAAATCATGTTTGGGAAGCATGGATTATTAAAAAGGCTTATTTCTATATCTTAACTAGTATAGACAGACTTTGAACAGGTTACTTTTTATTTTATTTTATTATCAATACATATTTACATTCCAAAAATTTATAAACTTTCTATAAATTACATACAGTGTTTATTCCAACACGCTATATCCAACACAAAGTTTTCAACCTCTCAAATTTATTTATTCGTAATACAAATTTCTACAGATATCTAAATTACAAAACAAGCTTTACTATGATATTTATCCTAAGACCCATACGTGTAAATGATCTCTTATTCAGATAGTTTGGCCCTCATCCTGTATAGTCCTTCTTATCTTTTTCATTCTTTAAAAGCAATTATATGTGATTCATCCCATTTCCTGCCAGGAGAGTCTATCATACGTCCCCATTGTTCCCTAAACTTGTTCATGGATATATCTCTTGAATACATAGTTAATTTGTCAGTCCCTCTTACCTCATGCATCTCTGTTAACCACTCATCAACACTAAGAATCTCGTCCTTCTTCCGTACCTTAGCATATAAAAGCCTTGCTTTTGTTACTATATACAGTAAAATTCTCTTATGTTGTTTCTCAATATAGTCCTTGACAGAATCAAACATATTTAACAAATACAATTCTGGTCTCATAGGAAAACTTTTCTTTGTGATATTAATAATTTCATTATGTCCATGAACAGGTTATTTAAACAAACAGCAACAACAAAAATCCAGACATATCTTTCTGATATAAACTACCTAAGATAACTCAATGATGTGAAAAATATGCATTATATAATACATAAAACATATCACTAGCTCTCTTTGAGTGAACTGCTTCTAGTCATTTCAAAAAAGATTCCACACTGAGCTCCTACATACTCTGCGCTGGGTCACTAGCAACCAGAAAGCAAAATTAAGAAATAGCATTTTATCTTCTAAACACAGAAGGCACAGTTCAGGTTAAAAAGACATCCCACTGAAAAGCTGAGGATGCCTTTTTGAATCAAATGAAATTTGGCATATAGGGGTGCAGCATGTAAGGGTTAGGCAATGAGAACTGGATGTTTAAAGTGCACCCATAAAAGGGTTTGCTTGTTCATTTGCTAAGTCAAACCCATCTTTGGACGCAATCCTATGCACAATATTATGGGTTGAAAAGTGAAGTAACTTGGATTCCTCTCTCTTTCACACAACAAACAGGAAAGGAGCTCTAATGTCATATGGCAAAGAACCAGTTGAGCCAACATAAATATCTTTTGATAGTGCTTAATGAAGTGGAAGCTCTGCCGTAACAACTGCCTTATACTACTTCTCTGAAGAAAAGGAGGGGGGCCTCAAAATCTTGCTCAGTTGGTTTCTGAAGCATTCTGGCATGATAAAGTCTAGTTAATATTGTTGATCATGGGAGGGAAGCATCTTTTTGTTCAGATCAGTCAGATAACATTTCTGACCTTTAATGTGAATTGTTTTTCAAAGACTGTCGCTGGAGGAGGGAGAATAATTGTCTCACAGATGAGTTCCAGGCTGCAGACTCCAAAAATGACTTAGAAAAAAAAACAACAACAAAACAGCTGGAGCATCTCAGAGTAGGGTCCTGAGTCTCATATGCCTCAAGTATTGACCTTTCAAATCCACAGAAGAAATAAGTAGTATGTGCAGCTCAGTCACTGTGAGTTAAATTACCCTTTTCTTATGGTCAGAATAAGGAGAACTTGAGAGCAAACGGAAAAATCATGCCTTTATAATATCATACAATAATGTTTCTATCTCTTGAAATAGTAATCTTAGAATCCTAAATGTGATACTGGCCACATTTGAGCAAGTAGCTTGCCCATTATTTGCCTTGGTTTTTGTTACAAATACCATCTTTGCGGATTCTTCTGGACCACTGTTTTTCTGACCAAAAGTGGTGACTCACCTTTTACACCCACCCCACCCATCTTGCAATATTCAACTTCAAAAACGCTTTTGGATCACTGGAAACAGATTTCCAATCACCTCTGTTTTGTTTGGGGTTTCCAGCATCTTGGAAGCCCGTACAGGGTCCCAGGGGCGAAATAAAATTGGTCCTTGCATCCATTGAAGTTGGTGACAATCAAGGTGCGTGGTCTGAAGAAATGTGATGCCAGGACAGAGCAGGTTAAGAGTTGGAAAAGGAGAAAAAGGAGTTTGACAGAAGTCTACCAAAAAGATCTGAATTCCAGAGCTGGTATCAGAGCACAACAAAACTCTGTGGTGAGGCTGTGGGGAAGCCTCATGCAAGTGGTTGAATTCAGCACCAGGAGGTTTCAGGCAGAAGCCTGACCACAGAGAACTTCAGTGAGAGTCCCTAAATCACTCTAGAAGCCAGAGGCCATAGGAAGAATTAGAAGTAGGGGAGAAGTTCTGTACAACAGCTGTTCTTGGGGTCTTGTCACACTACACAGTTATAGTGCTATGATTACACTTTAAAAGCCATGACAACATCCTGTGGAATCTTGGGATTTTCAGTTTAGGACAGGACATACAGAATTTTTAGCCAGAATGCTCTCGAGTCTCACCAAACTGCAAATTGCAGGATTCCACAGGATGTTGACAAGGCAGTTAAAGTGCAATACAGCACTATAACTGTGAAGTGTGAAAAGGCCTCTGGTTGTGAAGGACTGGTTGGAGTTTAAGGAAGTATTACGAGAGAAAAGATATTATGAGGTACCTGGGTATGAAAAACCTCTTATTATAAAATTTTTGTAAATCTTGTCTGTAGTGATAGCAATTCCATGTTTATACCATAGGAACAAAATTACTGAGTCCTATAAGGTTGAGGGATTCTGATGGCAGCGGCTCTAGAACTCTTGTGAGTTCTAAAGACCCAGATTTCAAAGTATTAATCAGAAGACCATTAAGTAAGACTACACAGATCTTCACTGTGGAACATAAGGTAATTATTTAAACTTGATATAGCAGTCAGAAACCTAAATACCCTGAAGGTACCAGATCCTGTTTGGCCTCAGAAGCCAAGCATGTTGAGCTCTGGTTAGTATTTGGAAGGTACCAAGAAATATCAGGTGCTGTAGGCTATACACAAAGGAAGACAAAGGTAAACGTCTTTGGAATAAATCTTGCCAAAACAGAAATCAGAAACACTAAGTTTCCACAACACCTACATAGTAAATTGTCATCAGTTCCTAAGAACCAGCATTGTGCAGTGCAGGTGGGCAACTATGGGAAGCTAGGGGGCCACATTTGTCCCCAATGGGATCTTGGAGGGCTGTGCCCCACATACCCATAGCAAAAACATTTTTGCCTCCAAATCCCTCCAAACAAACTCTAGGAGATGTGGTAGACATTTTCACCACGTTTATAGTGCCTCCACCACAGACTATCTTAGGACCTGGAGAGGGCTCTTCCAACAATGCAAGGTGAATGGAAGTTACTTCCTATTTATGTCCTTTTTTTTTTAATGACTCTTTATAGCCTAAAATAGACCAAGGGGTCCCAAAGACATAGTAAACATGACGCCACAGCCACTAGAGAAGATTTGCAGGGAGGGGGATTGAAAAAATGTAAAAGATTTTATCACTGGAGGTTATTGGGGTCACAAAATTGACTCCTGGGGGTTGCATTTGTTTCATGGGCTGTACTTTGCGAACTATGGTGTGGTGGTAAAGTATTTGATTTGGGCTACAGAGGCATAACTGCAAATCTCCATTCGTCGATGAAGTTCACTGGATAACCTTGGATCATACACTGTCTTTCAGGCTAAACTACCTAATACAGTTGATGTGAAAATAAATGGGCAGGGATGGTGACCATGTACGACGCTATGAGGTAGTCCCGAAGGAAAAATCAAATTAAAAGCAATACATAATTGAATAAAATCACAAACTGACTCTAATAATTGCTGCCACCAATTGTGTCTCAGTTGTGGGGCTTATTATATAGTCACTCTTCATTTATAACCTTTTTATCCTATCTGCCAAATTAATCTAATGAATTAAAGCAGCTCTTCGCTGTCATTGCCGAGAATAGGTCCAGAATTTTTGCTGATTAGTCCTCCATTTTAAAATAGTTAAAAATCAGAAATACTAACCAAATAAAAAGCCTCACTTAAATACATGGATATTCTACAGGCCACACCAAGCCAAAACAGAAATCCTGTGTCAAGAACTCCTTCCTCTTCTTGTAATGTGTAGTTAAACACACACATTATGATAAAGTCATGTTAGACTTTTTTGTATTACCTTTGGTTCTCTATCCATAGCCAACAAGTAAGGGAGAAAGTGAAGCACACAAGATGATAATGTCCTCACATTAAAGGAAAAGGGAACATGCCTCAGGGCTGCATTTTCAACAGCATTTCTATGGTTAGCCTCACATATATTTCTGATACGGAAGGTTAAGGTATTTTTCTAAAGAGATGCTTGTAACAAGATAAATAGTTCCCTGGATATAATATAAAATCCAGTGAACAAACTGCTCAGTGTATGCACATGCAACTCAATAGCATACAACATCCTCATAAGACAGAATGTAGTTTCTGCAAATATAGATCTTTCTGCATGCCCACATTCAAGTGTTATTGCACAGAGAGATTGCTTTTTTATGATTGCTCCATATTTCCATTCTTCTGATTTACTATTTGAAGATATGTATGTTCCTCTCAGCATATATGCTGTTTGCAATTGTGCTCTCCAAGTTCATGCACATTCTGGATAATAAATCTTTCAACTTTGGCAGAAGCACATCCTAGATTGGTTCCAGAACCCATACTCATTTAAAAACTGCATCTTTGGAGCTACTTCTTTAATCCAGAGAGAATGAAAATGCAGAAGAGGAAGTATCTGATGGACTTAATCTCACACTGCCACTCCCCTTTCCTCGTGTGCCATGTCTTATTTAGATTATAAACCTGAGGGCACGGAACTGTCAAATTCACAATTTGTAAGCTGCTCTGAGAGCCTCTATAGCTGAAGAGTGGGGTATAAATATTCTAAATAAATAAATATATAGACAATAATATCCAAATATTTGAAATATTGTTGAAGGTAACTGACTTCATACTATTGTTCACAAATTTTATTTTATTTGAACAATGTTTTATCTCCTCTGGATTCCAGAGGGGAATAAAGCTAGTTCTTAGCTGAGCATGTGTCACAAGCCTTCTGTTCTATATACATGAATTTCAGTAATGCAAATATTTTTCTGAGAAGACTCTTCAGTTCCAGATATAATGCAAAGCACAGCCATCCATCAATTTAGCAACCAGGGGGGAAAGGATGGGGGAGAGGATATAAGATAATTTGATTGATGGCATCTGTTTTCAGCCACAATTATTCCATCAGATAGAAACTATCACAGTAATGAAAACTAGCTGTAAACAATCGGATCTAGAAAGTCTGATAGATGATATGTGGCAATGCTACATTACTGTTTAATCCTTATTTTACTCTGTGGGCCAAAATGAACTATAGGGTAAATCTTTATTAGACTTATTAATCAGAATAACTTGTGCTGTCTAGTCAAATCCAATCCAATCCAGGATTCTGTCAAAGTGAACCTGAGGCTGGAGTGGGGAGACAGTTATGAATCATAGAATCATAGAGTTGGAAGAGACCATAGGGGCCATCGAGTCCAACCCCCTGCTATGCAGGAACACGCATCAAAGCATTCCCAACAGATGGCCATCCAGCCTCTGCTTAAAAATTTCCAAAGAAGGAGACTCAACCACACTCTGAGGAAGCATATTCCACTGCCGGAGAGCTCTGACTGTCAGCAAGTTCTTCCTGAGGTTCAAGTGGAATCTCCTTTCCTGCAGCTTGAATCCATTGCTCCTTGTCCTAGTCTCTGGAGTGGTAGGGAACAAGCCTGCTCCCTCCTCGACATGACATCCCTTCAAATATTTAAACGTGGCTATCACGTCCCCTCTTAACCTTCTCTTCTGCAGACTAAACATACCCAGCTCCCTAAGTCGTTATTCATAGGGCAGGGCTTCCAGACCCTTCACCATTTTGGCCGCCGTCCTCTGGACACGTTCCAGCTTGTCAACATCCTTCTTGAATTGAGGTGCCCAGAACTGGACACAGTATTCCAAATGAGGCCTAACCAATGCAGAATAGAGTGGTAATCATAGCAGGTAAGATTCTCCATGAGAGATAACATGGTTTAATAGTCTGAGTGTTAGACTATGACCCTGAAAGCCAAGTTTCGATTCCCTGCTCAGCCAAGGAAGCCCACTGGGTGACCTTGGGCATGTCACACACACTCAGGCCCAGAAAATCCCATGACAAGTTCATGTTAGGATAGCCGTAAGTCACAATGGCTCGAAGGCAAACAACAGCAACAAGATTCTCCATATTGACCAACCCTACAGCCACAGATGCATACAATAAGTAATTCATGGGTCAAAAGGAGCAAGCAATTTCCTGATGGCTGATGCATAATTCTACTTATTGAGACAGGACTTTATCATCATACTGGCTTTGTAATTGTGGCATTAAAAGCCTGCCATGCTATCCAAAATAACAGTTGCTTATTTGTTGTGACAGTGTGTGTTTAAATATAATACAAAATTCTGGGACACAAAATACCTGAGTATTTCTTTTTGTTTACAGATATTTAGCTATTTAACAAATATATACTATATTTTAAGCCATCTATCACTTTCTTGCATTTCATACAAGTAACACTCAAACCTAAGTTATGGCATTTTTGTTACAACTGGATAGAGTTCAAAGCAGCCACTCACCTTAGATGAAAAATTCCTCCTCAGTAAGGAAATATGCCTTTGGACAAAATCTGGCACATGGTTCATCTTACCAGGTTTATCAGTTTCACATAAAGTCCAAAGATGTATATATATTTCTTCTCCCATGAAATATGCCCTCTTCTCATGCATCCAAAATGCAGAGATGTGAGAGAAGCATTGTGAGTGGAAGCACTTGTATAGCAACATTTCTGTATTATTCATGACCAGAAATACAACTCTAGCTCCTCCAGGCACCTCAGCAGCCTAGCATCTGACACCTTCTTATATTACACACCCAATACATTCTGATGGGCCAGTGCATTCTTTCTTTTATCAACAAGATAGATCACAGGGATTCATACACTGTTAAGTGATGAATAAATGTAAGGAGAGATTCATTTATCCTTCAGTAAATCATGTTGTGTTAAGTCCTGGTTTTCAACTAACTACAGTTGCAAAAATCGATGCACACCACTGACGCACTTTTCTCTAACAAGTTATGCCAGATGGCAATCTCTGGTTGCCAGAAAGAAGCTTGAGAGCAGAATATCGACGACGAGCACTGTCATAACAAACAGTGCCCAGTTCCAATATTTTATTTGAACTGTACTTGATTTAACTACTGATTGATTTTTTTGCATTTGATTCAATTTAACTGAAGATCAATCTAGCCCCAATATTACATACACATTATTCTGTACTAGTGGTTCTTAACCTGGGCTCTACAGACCCCAGGGGTGCTGTCACAGGGGGTCCACAAAATGTTCAATTGTTGCTCAGCTCATCCCCACCCCCACAATAGAGTGGCAATGTGACAGGAACCAAGGCTAAAGGAGGCACACTGGCTAGATGGCCGGGGCTGTGTGTTGCCTGTGATGTGGCTGCTCTGCTGCAGGAAGGAGGTGGGCTCAGCAGCTGAGTGACAGCAAAGTCAGTGTTTGCTCCCCTTCCTCTTGCCCTCTTCCTCCTCCTCTCCCTCCCTCTCACTCTCTCTCTCTCTCCCCCTGCCTTTTTTTCCCAACAGAGAGCAGTCCACTGTACTATCAGAAATGATCAAACACTCCCCCCCTTTTTTGTCTTCATCACCAGGAGGAAGAGGTAGACTGAAATGGGAAAGGAAGGAAGATGGGGTGAAAGGACATCCATCCGTCCGTCCGTCCGTCCGTCCGTCCGTCCGTCCGTCTGTCTGTCTGTCGTCTGTCTGTCTGTCTGTCTGTCTATCTATCTATCTATCTATCTATCTATCTATCTATCTATCCATCCATCCATCCATCCATCCATCCATCCATCCATCCATCCATCTACACACATATAATTAAAATTAAAAATAAAAAGTGAGGGGGCTGGAAGCAAAAAAGGGGGGTTAAAGCAAGTCTTCTATAACAGACCTCAAGTGTCACTTCTTGTTTCCATTCAAAAATGTGCATGCTTTTGTCTAAATTGACACCTACTGTACAAGCACACTCTCTCCTCATTTGGTCCCATTCCTCCCTGCTATCCTTTTTCACAGTTGGCCACCATGTTGCATTAAGGATTCTACTCAGAATGGGATCCTCTGCTCTCCCTCCCCTCTTTTCTGGCCATCCAGTTTTTAAGATACACTCAAGCTCCCCACTTTTGGCCCTCAATCTCCCCTTTTCCCTTTTTCCCTCCCTCCCTCTTTCGCCCACCTCAGTCTCCTCTCCTCCTGGTGAAGAAGGTAAAAAAAGGAGGGGTTGAGCTTTTCTGATAGACTGGATGGTTGGAAAAGGGAGGGGGGCAAATGCTGGCTGGCTGGCTGGGCCTGCATGTTGCTATTCAATCCACTCCAGCCCTTAAACCGGCTGGAAGAAGCAGGAGAAAAGTCTTCTCTCCCTCTCCAGTGCCTTTCAGGGAAGTATGCATTCCCTGGTAAAGAAAAGGTTAAGATCCACTGTTCTATACAATTACTAAGATTACTGCTACCCAGTTCATTGGGAAATGTGTCCAAGAGACTGCATGTTGTGAGTCTCACACTGAGGCAGAAATAAAAAAGGGACTCACAGAACATGAAAGCTATTAATTCTGTTTCCTGAAGAATGCATGAAATTAACAATTTTTCTACCAAGCCTCATAACAATCAGAACACCATCAGGAACTTAACAGCTTCAAGAGGCTCTGTCTTTCCACATAAAATGATTGGGCAATTTATTGCACTATTTTCCCCCCTTTATACCACTGAAAAATGCTGCAACCTCATTGTACAGCAGCACATCTTGTATTGGATACAACTGCACCTCTCTTTGCAGGTTATTAGATCACTTAGTAAAACTCAACACACAAAACTGTTACATTAAAGCACTTTCTGCTCATTATAATGCTGGCCAGATGATTTATATTTTGAAATATTAGTGATACTTATTCTGTGTTGCCAATGCTATGTAATGGAGTAAATTCAAGAACATGAAAGCTAATTTGGATATTAATTTTTTGCCCCAAAACATTTATTTTTCTTTTCTTCAGTACTGACAAACCACATATTCATTCATACAATTAGCTTACTATGAATAAAGATTACTTTAATGTAAAGCTTTTCTGAAACTTCATATTTAGAGACCAGAATTATTGTGTAAATCTTTCCTTATTTTTGATATTAATTATTCTGTGGTTTAAGTGCAACATAGGCTTTTGCATGTGTGTTCAACAGAATTACTTGCATAGTACAGAAGAGAAATTCACTTAATTCACTTTGCTGCTCTTCTGCTCGCTTGGACCATTTCCGCACTAGACTTCTTATAGTGCGATCATTCCACTTTCAACATCCTTTGGATCCTGGGGTTTGCAGTTTAGGGAGCGATCTTTGAGGCTCCTCTCTAAACTACAAACCCCAGGAGTTCATAGGATGATGAAAGTGGAATAATCACACTATCATAATCTAGTGCAGAAATGGCCACAGAGTTTGACAACAGAGTGTGGTGGGGAAAGAGAGATCATACTTGGGATCCATTTAGCTATTATAAGGATTTGTCTACTGAAGCAGTTATTGCTAAGCAAGTTTGTTGACAAGTTCAGCCACTTTAAATATTTTTGTTGATATTTTTCACATACCTTTTTATTAAATCAAGATTTAGCTGTAAGGTTTTTGTTTGAGACACAGTCTGGATACATATTTTGTCTGCAAAATACCACCATTTTGTATGAACTTTGGAATGTTAAAAGAAATTCACAAATATGGGCTGTCTCCCATATCATCTTGTTCAATAGATGGTTTTATTGATATAAACATTCTGGGCCCCATGAATCAGTAATGTTTCTTATTGTATGTCAATTGGATACATATCAGATTCAGATTCATAACGCAAATGGATTTTTAGCAGTTCTCAGTTCCCCATCAATCAAACAACTATTAGTCCATAATAATACACTTCTTTCACCGATGAAGCAATCACTGAATTTTCATGAATATCATTTTTATTATCCAGCCATCATCCTGACTAATAACATATGAACCTAATTACACACCACTGTCAATGGCTTCCTCTGTCTCTGTTCACTATTTGTCCTGATCAACTGTGCATCAATCTCACTGGTTGATTTCCAGTACTATCAAAAGGTGAGAGAAAAAAGCACTTCTAATCTCCTTAACTGGTATCTTGTTTTTCTTGTTACAAAACTAGGAAGTTCAGAACATTTTAGCCTGTCCTCACAGGAAAGGTTCTCCAATTCTTTGATGTTTTTTATTATGCTTTTTTGACACCTTTCCTGCTGTACAATAACATATTTTAGATAAGGCAACTAGAGCTAAACATATTATTGCTGAACCAGTGACACCACAGTCATGTAAAGACTATGACACTTAGTGTTTCCTTGTGAGTTTCCCATGACACCTTTTGGACATCAAGGACACAATGCTGGATGAGATAGACTCTTTTGTCAAATCCAGCAGACAAAATTTCAGATGATTTCCTGGCCTTCTAAATAGAGTAAGAGCCTCCTCTTGTGTACTTATTGCTAAGTAATAGCATTTCCATTCATTTTCTCTATCTCTATTATAAATTCCATTGTTTTCAAACCTATGTGTACTGGGCTAAGAAATCAAACCCACCATGGAGATTCATAGATCCAACTAACAGATGTAGGCCATAACATGAGATAATGTTTGCTGTTACAATATAGGAAGACCATTTGGGCACAATATCACAGGCAATATTTTTATATTCTTGTCAACACTGCACTGCAGAAATTGCCATAAATTATCTCTATTTGCTATTAAAATGAAGTATCTCCAGCTCCTGACCAGGTGTCTATTTTGAGTTCCATATTACTCTGATCCTCTGAAAATTCCTCTCATCTCTCTTGAGGATAACTCAAATAGACAGCAATATCTGACAAGCAATTCAAAACAATGGCTAGTGCCCTAAATCCTAGAAGTTAGTAACATAAAGAAATTGGGTTTCATTGCCCTCTGTAACCCATGATCATAAGGCTTGACATGGGGAAAAAATATTCACCAAATGCATAACTATGTCTTGTCTCCTAACCCAATCCTCTACACCAGGCAATAAGGAGTTGCAACAAGGATCCTGCTTCTGACTGCTGCATGCCCCACAGATTGCTGGCAGGAAGGAGTTGTGCCCCAGTCACCAGTAGAATAGATCCTTGTTGCTCAATGCAGCCGCAGACTGTTAAGGTAGGTAATGGGGGCTTTTGTCATCGTACCAATAGTGCCATAATCATGAAGATGGAGCATAGCTCAATACAGAGTAGTTAGGAATCAGTAACTCTAGGCTACAAACCTGTGGAATGCCAACCATTATTTTGTTTTTTATTATTTACCAGTGTATTTACCCAGCGTTGCCTGGGATTTTATTTTCTCATAAGTAACACTTGCTAGAAATATCTTAGGAATTACCTTACCTTATCTTAGGAATTAGATGTGGTTGAAATACACAGATTTTGAGATCCTGTCTCTCTAATTCCCCAAAGTGTGTGGTCCAGTACCTGTAACTTTTTCCCATATTCCTCAACATACACAGATTGGGTTTGTGAGGGGTGGCTTGCTGCTAGGCCTCGTCTTCATAGCAACCTGCCTATTCAGAGCTCTCTGGCTGAGAATTCTAAAGGCCCCTCCCTGAACTGCCAACCCCAGGATTCCATAGAATCTTCACAGCGAGCCAATCGTATGAGGTTTCTCACCTCACACAGCCAATTGTATGAGGTCTTTGCCTGCCTGACACAGACAAACAGATAAACTCACTCACAAACTTTGACTTTTACATAGTAGAGTATTTATTTATTTATATATTATATTATATTATATTATATTATATTATATTATATTAGTTGTTGTTGTTGTTACTATTATTATTATATTCCGTAAGTGCCTCAGCCTTTAAGGCTACAGACAGCATGAACGCTGTCCTAAAGGGCTTGCCAACCAAGAGGAAAAGACACAGGTGATGAAAGTGCTATAGTGTCCATTTATTATACTTTAGAGAAGACAGTTCAATACTGAAAGTTGTTCTCTAGCTGAAAGAATGTCCAGTCCATGTCTGGTTTAAAAATAAAGAGCCATTAGAAAGGAAGAGAGCAGGAACCTTGAAGTTACACATTAAGGAAGACCTCTCTTGGGAAGAAGTGCCAGATGCCCCAGAGTTTCCCCAAGTGCACTTCAGACCTTGATGGGATAGAAAGAAGGCCCTTCTCAAGATTTTAAATTGCAGACAGATTTATATGGATATGGTTTTCCACATAACCTTTCCCTGAATTTTGGAGGGCTTTGAAGCTCACAATCTTTACTTTTGAACTGTGACTAGTAAGAGATTAGTAACCAGTCAAACTGCAACTGCAAGTCATAGGTTGTCTATAACTTGCTCTGATCAATAGATTGTGATAACCTGAACCATGTTTCCAAGCCCTCCTCAAAATTATCTCCATATAGAACATGCTTAGTAAATGGGACATTAGAAATAACATCATTTTTACTTTGAGTAACCAGGTGAAAGATTAAGGTAACTTTTGCTACTATAGACCCCTTATTACTTCAGTCTCTCTTACCACTGTTCACTTGCTTGTGTCCACTGTCCACATCTGTCATGCTTACACTTTTCCTCTCCTGTTTCCTAAACATTCCTAGCTTTTATTAACTTCTTTTCCATCCATACTGCCATGTTATTTTTTTGCCTCTGCCGCGGTTTTTCTTTTGGGGAGCGGTGTCTCATTTCAGATCCATGCTTTAGAAAAAGGTGTTTGAAGATCAATTTAAAAATAAAGAACTGTGGCCTGTCACAAGAATTTATACCAACACTGATAGAAATGATAGACTTGCTTTCTGGATCTTGACTAGATAAACTCAGATGACACATAATGGCTCAATCTTCCAAACTTAGTTTAAGATCTGGGTCAGTAAACTGACATAAAGCCATAGTTCCCTGTTTTTAATGTAACAAGCAGCTGTATTTTAACATAGTCAGGATTAGCAAACCAACAAAGAAAGAGAGGAAGGTACGTCAGGCCCAATGACAACGACTAGCTTGCTTAATAACATGTTAGCTGTAATCTAACAAAGTGGGAATGTATCTGAACCAGGGCAGTATTATGGGCATTGTTAATCAAAACTCTTTCCTACTTGGTAGGCTGACAAAGTTCTCAAGGAATAGCTTAATGTTTCAAATTTCGGATCATTTATACTTACCATGAGCTTTCAGCCAAGCCTTTAAGTAGAGGAACCTATCACAACTTCATATATAATAACAACATTTACTTTAGTGAATGATTACAAACAGAAGCCTCTTGAAACAGTTCACTCTCAAACAGAGACCTTTAAATATTTATAGTGTGCTTGTGGACACATATGAAGGCTCCAGTGTTGTGACTCAGTACAGTGCCCACACATAATATGTTGCTTTACTTTTCTGTCATCTCCTGGCCAAACTTCAGATGAAAGATTGATATAGTCAAGCTTCCACCTAAACAATCTTGCCACTCATTTACATGTAATCCCATCTGTATTTTCCCCCACAATCCATATGGCAAGTGTTTCAAATGCATTTAGGAGCTAGAAATGATACTTTCATTACGACAATTGTTAGTCATAACTAATGCTAGAAAAAAGAGTACAAAACTGACTTTCAGTTATTAAATGCATTTGCAAGTATTATTTTGTTTTTTCAAGATAAATTGAAATTACAGCAGTTTTAGAGATTAGTTGTTTGGAGGAGACCAGCAGTCTTTCGTATGTTTTTAAAGGTCTTAGTTTCCACACACACACACTTTTTTTTTTCTTTTTGGAAAGACATATCATCACCATTATTCATTTTGAAGTTATCAACAATTCTTACTTTCATACACAGTACTTCCAAGATTATATAAGAAAAATAAGACATAAGGATGTGTATCATAATTAAAATTTATGTTCCATTCATTAAATTATTTAAGTGATGGTAAAAGAATTCTAGAGACATTGCTTGAACCGTTCTTGAGAAGATCAGTTTCTTAATCAGGCAGTTTCTGAAAGATGTGTTTATCTGTCTTTTCTTTGGAGATATAACTGGGGTGCAATCTAACCAAATTATATTAGGCATAAGGAAAACACACTGATTGATAAGACTAAAGTCCTAGCTGTTTCAGAATTTTGCTATTATAGTGCCTAGCTGGATGCATATTGGAAGCCCGCAAAGGAGGACATGAGGACAATAGCACCTTCCCACTTGCATTCCCTAGCAGCTGTTACTAAGAAACTGGAGGCAATAAGTGGCCATCATAATGAGCAGTTCTTGAGGACTGATTTTCTATGATATTGCCTAATCCCTTTTTAAAGCCAATCAAGTTGATGGTCATCATTTATATTGTAATAGCAAATTTTGTGCTTTATGAAGAAGTAAAGGTTGTGTATCCCTTATCCAAAATGCAAGAGACCAGAGGTATTTTGGATTCTTCAGATTTTGGAATATATGCATATACATAATGAGATAATACAAAGAGCCAGAGTGGTGTAGTGGTTTGAGCACCAGATTACGACCCTGGAGAGCTGGGTTCAACTTCCTGCTCAGGTATGGAAACCCACACATTCTCACCCTCAGAAAACACAAGCCATTTCTGCACTAGCCTGTTATAGCGCTCTGATTCCACTTTCAACATCCTACAGAATCCTGGGGTTTGCAGTTTAGAGAGGGGCCATCCAGCCCCTCCCTAAACTGCAAACCCCAGGATTCCGTAGGATGTTGAAAGTGGAATCAGAGCGCTATAACAGGCTAGTGCAGAAATGGCCACAGTGATAGGTTTGTCTTAGAGCTGCCATAAGTTGGAAATGACTTGAAGGAACACAACAACAACAAATGAGATTATATACTTTTCTTTGGATTTCGACTCTCTCATCATTTCTTCTCTTCTTGTCTTCTTCCTGTAGGGAATATCAGGGAAATCTGGAGGCTCACCTGAGACTGTGCACACATGTGCGAGTGCTGTTTGAAAAGTCTCACAGTCAGCTTGATGCCATTTTTTCCCTTCTAAGCTCACTTTGGAGCTCATGGATGCATGCACACTGCTTGCAAAGCAAGCTGAGCAAGGGGAAAATGCACTGAGAGATATTGCAAGCAGCATGAGTATACATGGTCCCAAGAGAGCCCCTGTAATTCCCTCATGTTCCTGTGCCCCTAACCCTAGTGAATGAAGGGGGCAACCATATTGCTCATAGAGCATTTGTTTTTCCTCTTTGATAATCTGGTTATAGGGATGACAAGAATATGTGGAAATATTTGAAAAATGGCCAAAAAATCATGTTGCTCAAATATCAAAAAACCTTGACAAGAAGAATCCCGGATTAATGAGAATCTTTGCAATTATTCTATGCAAAATACACACATGGTTGTGTTGCAAAGAAAACACAACAACTTCTGTGTAGAAAATACTGCTCTCTGTGCAAAACAACCATGTGTGACAAAATAAATTCCGAATTATGAAAAACCATGCAGTTTTTGGAGACTTTCTCACAAAGTGATGAAAATTATTAAAGTTATCTCTTTTTTAAAGAAGAAAATTAACAAATAATTACATCCCCATTTGGTTACCACTTTAGGGAGTGTTTTGGCATCCTTTCTAGCTCTACAACAGCAATAGACAATTACCAAACCTTAGAAGATACACCAGAGTTAAAAAGTTTTTAAGAGTTTATACAGTGAGCCCAATGCTTTGATGGAGTTGCAAAAGTGGAAAGAACATGCACAAAAATAAAAATCATAAATGCTATTTCTCTTACTGGAGAGTACTTTTCTGGGAATCTTTAGGTCCTCCAGAGCGATTTAGTGGTTGCTTTGCAGAGGAAGTGGGCCATAGAGTCACACTGGAGGATCTAGCAATGCCTAAAGAAATGTGCTTTCTAGGGATCTCTAGGTCCTCTAGCATGACTCTGTGGTCCACTTCAGGCAAAAATGGACTACAGAATTTTGCTTGAGGACCTAGAGATTCCTAAAGAGAACACAGTTTTTCCACGGCAGGGATTAATAGGGTAACAATTTTTTAAATAAATAAATTAAATAAATAATAAACATGAATCAAATCTGTGAATACTGAACCCATGAAATGGGCAGTCAACTATTCTTTAATGAGAGATACCAGCACATTTTAGTCTCTGCCCTGTGGGGAAAAAAATGAAATTATATTGTACTTATAAAGAGCAGAAATTAATGGAGAATAAAAGAGCTATGTGTATGCCTATCAGTAAAAAGTACCAAGCGGCAAAAGGCAATGCCTGTGGATTTTCCCAAACATGAAAGCAAAGACTGTAAAAGTGTGCAATTTCCAGAAATCATTCTATTAGAAGAAATAAGAAACATATTTCCAGTCAGTAAAACAGATGGTATTTTTTTAGAAATGGAACCTATATGGTCTTTCTCCATGATGGCCCATTTACAGTTTAGTGCAAATATATGTTCATAATGTTCCACAAGGATGTACTATTTGTTCTTCATAGACCACACAGATTCCATGTCTTTTCAGCTCCCTGACATCCCCACTAAAATACTGCTTTATACCAAGCTCTTCATCCCAGAAGCCTGCAGAATTTTCTTTCAGATCAGTGCACATGCTTCCTGTGTCAAAAGTGAAAATGTATTGCTGTTGTTTTCTAAACTGGAAGTGGATTTCTGTAACTTTCAATGCTGAATTCTGGTGATGTATAGTGGGGAAAATGTCTATCTATGTGTGTATGCATGCACGCACACATGTACCCTGGCAGGTTCTGCAAGGGAAAACTGACTGCTTGATCTGCTGAAGTTGCCCTCCCCAATCCAAAATTACAATACTGGTTCAGAACTTTTAAAAATCTCATCTATTCCAGCATCCTATTTCCATGTGGATGCTTCTGGGACTTGGATGAATTTTTGATTAATCTAACCAGGTGCCTTTTGTTTAAAATAATATGGAAGCTATTTGATTTATGATAGTTGTTGCATTCACTGTTGCCATTAACTGCTGTCAAGTCGGCTTCAAATTAATGGTAATCCTATGAATGAGAGAGACTGTCAGGAAACCCTGTTATTAACAGCCCTGTTCCAATCTTGTAAATGCAGGGCCATGGCTTCTTAATTAAATCAAACTATCTTTAATATCATCCTTTTCTCCTGCTTTCTGCTTTTCCAAGAATTATTGTCTTTTCCAATGAATCTTGTTGTTTCACAGCATGTGCAAAATATGATAGCCTCAGTTCGGTCATTTAGGCTTCTAGGGAGAGTTCAGGCTTGCTTTGGTCTTGGACGCATTTATTTGTCTTTTTGGCAATCCAGGGTATCTGTAGAATTTCCACCCAAAGAAAAGCATGCCATATGCCTCACTACAGGTTCCTGAGATAAATGTTGCAGCCCTTGGAAGAAAGATAGAAACCACCAGGGCAATAAGATGTGGGGCCAAAAGCTATTTCCACACAATGGGGCTGTGCCACTTTGGGAACAGGATGGCAGCAGTCAGCTGGTCATGCTTCTGCATGACGCCATAACCAGCCCGCTGCCAACTCATCCCCAAGTGTTATGCATGGTATTGCATGGTATTTACAAAACAGAAAAAATCTGTTTTGCATCTACAATTGTGCTGTGCTCTCATATTTACCATCATGTGGGAGAGCAGGAAAGCACGATTTCAACACTTCCTTCCATAGTGCAACATGGGAAAGTGTTTCACTGCACTGCGGAAGGAAGGAAGAGGCAAGACCATCATGCTATCTTCCACAGGGAGATGAGGTGCAGAGGGGATCATTCCTGGCGCACTCCCTTCCCTGCCGGAGCTGCTGTGGGATGACGCGCAAGAATGCTGTTGTACAAAAATGGAGATAGTCAAAGCCACACTGCCTTAAATGGGCCAGTGTTGCCTGAAATAATGCAAAGTCATATTATCAGGTAGTGCCCTGGCATTCTCTCCCCACTAATAAGTACGGAGGGAGAAACTATTCCCAGAGAAAGGCTGCAGGGTGTATGAATCTGATGAATTAAAGATTTTCTGACTCCTTGTTCATGTAATGCTCAATCATGATCTGATGATATGTTTGAATTAGCCCTGTGGTTTAGAAATTCCCCAGAGCACTGCATCTTTATGGTTTTCATAAAACTTTGTAGTTGGATTTTTTTTTCAACCAGACTGATTTGCCTGGAATTTTGGAGTACCATTTTATTTGGGCTAGCAGTTACTGTGATTCAGTTGACATGGATTTACTCTGGAGTAACATTCCATGTTTTACCCCTTTTTTAAAATGATACTGAAGTAATCAAAATAGTGTCATTTTATACAGCTCTAATCAATATGATATACAAAATATTTGATATAACAAGAAGGAATCCTTGTAGAACAAAAGAAGTTATCTATCACCATGCCTATCAAAACATTCAGCAGGCACATGTTTCACTGATCTTCAGTTACAAGTGGATTTTTAGAGTTATATTTTGCAGCCTCTATTTTGAGAGCAAGATGTGTCACTTTCCATCAAAAATCATTTGGTTGATATGTTATAAATAAATGTATAAGTATCACATCAGGAAAGGAGGTATGTATATATGAAACACTCCATAAAGCTACAGAACACCAGTCTCTGATCTACTTGAATGAGCCACAACCATATTTTAAAAAGAGACCAGACATAATACATTGAGGGATAAATTACATTCTGGAAGATTTTACAGATTGCAAACACAGTTATTCTATCCCAGACTTAAAACATTTACCAAATCAGTTAGCCTCTAATGAAACACTCAAAATGCATGATTATGTACATGATTACACATGAGCATACATGGGTAAATAAACTGTCTTCTGATTTCAAATACATGCCTTCTCTCAACATGCTCCCTACATTTGGAACAGCCTCCTTTTTTCTAGGTGTAATTTAGTGCTACTTACTTTGGCAAAATTGATTTCTTAGAATTTGCTTCCCAATGTTTTCGTTTTGTTTTATCAGGACAAGTTCTTTTTTTTTTAATGTCTATTCTATCTGAATTACCCAGACAGTAAAGCCACATATCTCTTTCATACACTAATCAGAATGTGATACCTAGTTTTGTGGCAAACATATTTTAATTTCTAATCATTAGACCCTAACATTGAAATGTGTACCAGCTGTCCTTAAAACAGCTCTAGGTTGTTCATACATTTAAAAAAAAAAGAGGGAAAGAAAAAGAGTGAGCATGTGACAGCAGAAACTTCACAGTCAGTACAAATTGTCCCATGAAGATGAAAAAAGAAAAAAAGTTGCCATTTCCAAAAGGATCAAAATAGATAAACATTTCATCTATGTTTCTGATGAAAAAATTGAGAATTCAGATCTGATCTTGCAGTATTATTTGAAGAAGTCACTACTGGCCAAATTTCACATTTTAGGATTTTAAAAGGTTTTATTCAATCTTGTCAACACATACTGGGGAGTAAGTCATACTAATATCAACTGTTACTTCCAAATGAGTGTGCTTTGATTTGCACCTTGAATCAAGAAAAAAGAAATACAAACTGTATCTTTCAAACTATAAGAACTGCAATCTTTCTGTATCCCTTTATGGGCTAAAAGGAATTGTAAGAAATTGTCTTTATTGCATAAGAAATTATCTACTTGACTGACAGAGACAACATTGAGTGCATGATGCCTTAAGATGCTCAGCTACAATAGTGCCAAGGTCTGGCCTGGGCTGTGGGACCGAATTCTTAAGGAGCCTTAAATCTAGTGTCCTCTCATCTTGTTGGACATCTGGACTGGAGAGAAATGGATAGTGTGTTCACTTCCTATCTTCTGTCTCACCTAATGATTTGCCCTAGGTAGCCTTCCACTCAAGAGACACAGCTCATGGCAAGGCAAAAAAGAGATGATTAGTTGCAGCTTCCAGTGTCATGAACACTCAACCCCTGAGTGTTTGCATTTGCTCAACATGCTATTGTGAAGGAGTCCCAGAACAGTGCTCCAATGGGCATACAGCACCCTCACTCTCTTAGAAATGGCTGCTGTAAAGCAAAGTTCTCCAACAAGCAAGTTCTCAGGAAGCCATCTTTTAGAATCTAATGTCATCCTGCCTGTAACAACTCACCCTCATGCCCAGCCACATGGGGTTGTATTTGCCTTTTCTCTTATTCTGTGCTCTAAAGTATCAAATCAGAAACAAACATATTGTAAACGTAACAGCAGACAAAAGCTTACTTAAATTAAAAACAAAATGCATTATCTTGGATGAAGATTCAGAAAGATTGCCTGGAAAAAAAAATCAAATAAAATGCAAGTACATTGCAACTCAATTCAAGTGCCTGACACAGAAATATGCAGCACGCTGAGAAGCTGCATAATAAAGACTTTAATACACACAAAGCAGAACTCCGATAGTGTTCAAGTTCAGTCGGTCTTAGAAAGTAACATTCTACCGTTTTGCTCTTGGGCCAAAGGTGGGGCAGGGAATCATTGGGGGGGGGTGTTCAGAAAATGGTATATTGGAAACTATTATTGAAAACATGGCTAAAAAGTTAAGACGTGCTACTAAAAACAATTTATTTAATGAATTATTTCCAAAATTACTTTATTAAAACTACACTGGCTTTAAAAAGCTTGAACACAAAGCAGCACAAAAAATATTCTAGACATCTCTACTTACAGCTTCCAATCCTTAGTCAGCTTAGTACTTGCAAAACCTTTCACTATCTTTTGATCATTCCTGTAAACTTTAATGGTAAAACTCTGAGGTTTTAGAAATCTGTTTTCTTTTCCTTCTCAGAAATTTTCCCTCAAAACAACACTACCCTCCATCAAACCACATGCATGGGAGGTTGAAAAGATTGCTTTTCTTGGCAGGCTTCCCTACTGTGCTGCTAGAATGTCATACATTTCTAATAACTCCTGCTCCGCTCTCTTGCCCTTCCCAACACAGTTTACCTTTTCTCTGTCTTTACACTTCACTGCATTCTGATTATTGGGGGCTATGGTGGAGAAGAGAGAATCTTGCATTATGCTAGCTGTACTTAAGCACACAGCATGAAGATAGTTATGATTCCGGCTCCATCATTTAAAAATTCATGTCACCTGGTGCTGTGGAACTGTTTGGAATATAAATACATTCCAGATAAGGCAAGTGAGCCCTGAAGATCTTATTTGTGTCCAGCATGTGCGATAGCTTTCGAAGTGAGTCCTTTAGTTTAAGAAAGCTTCCATTTGAGTAAGTAGAATCACAGTTGTGCTTAGAATTAACATGTTACTGTATTGTATCTGCCTTTCCTCACTTTCAAAATTCAGCCAAAAAGTTCTGTAGCGCCTTGGAAACATAGATCATTTCCGCATGGCCGGCCCCTCCCTAAACTGCAAACCCCAGGATTCCATAGGATGTTGAAAGTGGAATAATAGTGCTATAACAGTCTAGTGGAGAAATGGCCATATATAAAGAAGCAATTAATCCAAGATGAATATTTAGAAGGCTATACACTACTTAGTGAGCCTTGCTTCAGCAATCTCATGATGCCACATTCAGAACTTAGAAGTAATACTAGTGACATTCCCTCTAACACATAATTTTTCTGAAGCACCAATGGTACAGGGAGAGGCAACTCATGCGGTAGTGATTAGATGAAGATGCCCCCCCTCCACACCATGGGCAGACATAATGAAGCACGTGTGGTTCCCCAACCCTTTCTCTTTGGACTGAGAGACACAGAGCCCTTACCACTTGTCAGCTAACCTCGTTTCTGTCTGGGCTCCTGTTATCACCTTCTGACCACCTGGGAGCCCAATTTGTGATGGTAGTTAAAACCACACAGGCAGAGTTAACATCAACATTCCATTTAAGCATTCTTAAGTTTTGGACTCTCAGGATATTTCTATGAGATAGTTATGAGCAGGCTCTTTGATAATCTTTTAGGCTATTTAGGCTATTTATTTATGGGTATTCATGCATATATGAAAACATACATTCCCCTTAGGGAGAAACACAGACATTTCAACATCTGCGCACATTGCTTTTACCACATTGCATTACATGTAAGGCATCATACATTCATTACATCACGTCATAAGGCAAGTAAGAAGTTATACTCTCATAAGGACTGAACCTTTACCTCTCTGCATGTATAACAGATAGTTACCACACATTGGAATATTGCCATTCTTATTATTTATCTTCACAAATACTGTACTTAAGGGTCAAATCAAATAAATCATTCATAGAATCAGAGATGTCTACATGGCTTTTAAAAAGTAAATACCTAGGGCTGGGAAGGGAAGGGGAGGAGAATACAGTAGAGAGGGAGAATTTCACTCTTTGTAGTTCTAGAGCTCTTTCACGCTACACAATTTTACACTATGAGCTTTTCTGCACTACACTGTTAAAGTGCTATTATTCCACTTTCAACATCCTGTGGAATTCTGAGGTTTGTAGTTTACTGAGGCCACAGAGCTCTCTGGCTGAGAATTCTAAATGCACCTCCCTAAAAGTGCAGAAAGGCCCTATAATTTTACATTTACTCCCATAGGATTTGGCCTATGGAATCCTGGGTTTGTAGTCTGGTGACACATCAAAGCTCTCAGAGGGACTGCGAAGAATCTCGATGAACAAATCTCAGAATTCTATAGGATGGAACCATCGCAGCTAAAGTTGAGAGATAGTGCTATAAATGGGTACTGTGAACAGACACCTGATCCAAATCAAGGCATCATGCTTCTTCTCTTTTTAAAAACCGTTTGTGCAATCGTTAAATACATGAATAGTGTCCTGTCCAGTTTGCTCCTAATTAATTAGACAAGGGCATACCAAGGAGCTCCTAAGTACCAAGCTTCAAAGGAGAGTGCACTGCAAGACAATTAAATTAATTGCCTTCTTCTTATATGCCCTGCTCCTGATTGTTATCAATATTGTGTATGTGTACATAAAGTTTTACCATTAAGATTTTCTTCATCAACATGTCACAGTTTTATAACACTTATCTTTCCAACGTCATGTGAGAAGGATTTATTCACAAACTTTCCCCTTCCTCATCCAGTAACAGAACAGGTCACATAACCCAAAAACAACCAGTCTAGGAATTTTTCTAGTGTACTTACAACCCTGACCTGAAAATCCTAATCTAAGGAAACTAATTACCCCATTAGTTTAAAGTTTCACGTATATTAATTCAAGGCAATTCTACTGGCCTTTCCTATGATATTTGTGTGAATTCCACTCAACAATCATAAGATATATAAGATGCATAAGATGCAAGAATCTTGTGTGAGTCAGACATGAGAAATGTCTGGACTCAGAAGAATAATGACAGGGAAAGAGATACAAATAGAAAGACAGAAGATGAGGGGTAGAAACCAACTGAGACAGTTACAGCATCTTTTCTACCAAGAAAAAAAAAGACTCAATTTTGTCAGTATTTCAGAATGCAACTTATGTACACACACGTCAGCGTGCACATGCCATGACTGCTTTCCTTTATTACTGCACCATAAACAGTCCTTCTTCTCTTCTCTTTCAGCTGAAATGTAATTCAGCTGCCTCACTGACTAAAAAACAAACAAACCTAAAACTGTGGCTATCATATGAGTACAAACTAATAATAATGCACAGACACAGACACACACATCAAATCAGTTGGTCCTTATCCACTATCATTTTTAAACTTCTACTTATTAAGTAGCATCAGAAAATGGCCAAAGTAATATTAAAAAGGATTACTGTATTCAAGCCAAGCAGTTCAGAGCATACTATTTCCCCACATCACCTATGACTGCTCTGAACATTAAGTTAGCATGGAACCAGAGGATCAGGATGACCTCAAAATATAAAAACCGATATAGCATTTCTGTTTGCACATTGTTGAAACAATCTGAAAACTCAACCTTGTTCCTGAATACAGATGTAACTGAAATACAATTACAATAGCAATACAATGTATTAATTATGTTGGGAGTTAGTATACATTGTTTAGTCATACTCTTACACATGTATCCAGGGATGATGGGCCTAGAAATAAAGAATAAAGGAAGTGTTCAAGCCTTTTATCACAGACACAAGGCTCTAGGCACCCTCCATACTTACTCTATATTGGGGTAGGCAATTTTAGAGAGTTTGTGGACTACCACACCACTGAACTTTTGGTGGCAAACTGGAAAACCTGCTTTAAAACAAGCAGGAAAAGGTTCTTTTAAAGGCATTTTCAGCGACTGATATCAAATTTCAGCAGCAAATCATGAAAATCCAGAAAAAATAACCATTTCCTGCTTGCTCTCTGCCTAAATTTGGTGGTGCTGTTTTCCTCCAGGTTTTGGCAGGCAGTGTGGTTTTGGGGGGCTAGGAGCCATAAAAGCACCCCCTGAGCCATATTTTATTGTATTGTATTGTACGTTATTCATTCATTCATTCGTTCGTTCGTTCTGCACCTTTTCCACAAAACAGAGACTCAAATTGACTTGCAAAATAGAGGAGATACCAGGAAAAACACATGCAGATAAAAACATTTTAAAATGCAATTAAACGAAATAAAAATAATAAATCTTTCCTAATAAAAGCCCATTCCTTACAAAACAGTCAGTTCACAAAACCCTGAATGTCTTAACCTGTTGGAGGAAGGGCAAGATGAAAAACATCAGAGCCTTCCGAGGAAATGAGTACCAGAGCCTGGGATTAGACATCAAGAAGGCCTTTTCTGTATCCATACTAGGTGTGCCTGTGAAGATGACAGGACCAAGAGAACAGTCTTTCCAAAACTCAGACCAATTCCTCAGATAGTTGAGCCATGTAGTGCTTCACAGATCACAACCAGAACTCAGTTGTGAATAGAAACAGACTGAGACATAGCTGAAGGGATGCAGAAAGGGAGTCACATCTTCCTTGTAACCATCCCCAGGCTTTGGTCTCACTGTAGTTATTTAGGCCATCAAGTTCCTGAGCACTTCTCAAAGATAGCCACATACCAGGCATGTTTTTGACAGTCAAATGGGAGGCAACCAAGGCATGTGTCACAGTAGTCAGATCAGATATTCCCCGGAATGGGGCAACCAGTGTTGCCAATTTTAACCACAAAAATGCATTCCTGGCCATGGTAAAAACCTGGGCCTTCAGGTTCAGGGTTGAACGTAGGAATGTACCCAAGGTGCAAACCTGCCTTCAGGGAAAGTGTAATCCTCTTTAACACAAAGTGAAATTCTGGTCCCTGATCTGATTTTGATTAACTAGGAGCACCTCTGTATTTTATGGATTAAGCTTCAATATGTTAATTTTGTTAATTCTGTTTGAACAGACTCATCTGTTCAAAGGGCTGGAAAAACAAAAATGCATTAAAACTCTGGCTCACACCCCCATGGCTCCTTTGCTGCTCTACAGTGAACCAAAGTGGGCAAAGCTGAAAGCGATGGGATGTAATCCAAGTAAATCTCTGTGATATAAGGCTGGCCAGCAGGTTCACCCAGGATCAAGTCTCAGATAATGGTTGTTTTACCTTTAACCAACCTGGCAGTTATCAGGCACTAGCTCACCTCTACTACTCAGTAAAACTTTGTTGTGTGTTATTTCTTCATAGTAATGCCCACTTTGCCCAACAACCCTATTCAGCCTAGTTATGGTGAACCTACATTGTTTTTAATTATCTCATATGTTTCAGATCAGAGTGGGCAAATGCGAGAGGAGACTTTGAAAGGCAACACATCAATGTTAAAGCCTCCCAAAAAATTCCATTCTTTGATTCCCAAATAGTTCTTAATGCCCTTGGGGATCAGGGGCATTTCTGCCATGTTTTTGGGACCCCTGTGGGGAATTTTAGGCTCAAGAGACTCCTTATTTATTTACTTATTTATTTAATATCTGGCCATTCCCCCAATATAGAACCCAAGGTAGTTCACAAAATATTATTAATACAATGGCTACTACAAACATTAAAACAATTGCACAATCATATTAAAACATTAATTTAAAAAACCATTAAAATGATCAGATACAACATACCCCAGTTCAAGGAATTTCTGCGTGGGACAGTTAATGTTTAAAGATTTGACTAGATGAAGATCTTTGTCCACCAGCAAAAAGAAATCAGAGAGGAGGCAACCATGCATTCCTTGGTAGGGAATTCCACAGTCTGGAAGAAGCCACAGTGAAGGCTCTTCCCTGTGTCCTCCCATCTCCTCTTTTTTCATCAGGAAATGACCAGGACTCACTTCCTGTTTTTTTTTTTTAAAAAGCCTTTCCTGATAGTAAAATGGCACAGAGATGCCCAAAAACATTACAGAAATGTAGTCCAGGCTCTCTAGAAGGCATTTGGGGGACAATTTTTATTCCCCGGAGGTCCTGGGGGCCACAAAAAGGGACCCATGCAGGCTCCAGGCCACCCTTTGCCACACCCATTTATTAGATTGCTTTAAATTGGTCTCTCTATTTTAAATTAGTTTAAATTGTTTTTTTGTCTGTACACTGCCCAGAGTTCTTTTTGATATAGGGAAGAATACATATAAATGGATACATATATAGGACAAGCTCTCTGTTGTAAATGTTTGGCCTAACTCATGGAGGGCAACAAGGTCAATAATATTATTACACTTATTACACTTAGAATTAAACTATTAGATAAGTGGAATAAAGATGAATTATATTTATAATCATCCTAGCAAGAGCAAGAAGAAGAAATCAGATCTCAAGGATGAGATCCCCAGCTTCTCCCTGCTCCAGTGAAACACTGCACAGTGAGATATACTACTTAATCCTTTTAAACAAGGTCTTGGCTTTTTTGCAATCTCTTGTGGATGCAAAACATCTGGAACAAATATCTGGAGTCAGAACAGCAACTAGGGCTTACCTGAATTTTGCAACCACATACGTTTTCAGGGTAAAAAGGTTATGAAGTAATCCCTGGGGATAGAGGAATAACCACTTTTTTTCCATGGTTCATAGTGATTAGCAGCTCTGTTCAGCACTCTGCCCTCCCCTGGGGTCCCTTCTCGCTTGACTAATTCCAGCATTATCAGGCATTACTTCCTGAACATGATGGCATATGACACTATGCAGCCCAACTTGGTAATGTGATGACATCACTTTAAGGCACGCTAACATAGCACTTTGCCTTTGTCCGATACAAGGAAGGAAGGAAACATATTCATCGACAAGAAAACCCTGTAGTGACAAGACAACATCAGTCCAATTAACTTAGCAATGAGGATACCTGTGAGAAATGCCATTGATCACTTTCAAGCCCCTATCCCATAACAAAATTACTGAAAAAGTTGCTATCTATAGCAAGTGACTGTGTTTCTGATAACTGACTTTGCTCCATTTTGGCTCAATACTAATAGCAACCTTGCATGTTTTTAAAGAGTCATGTTAAGTAGACCAAAACCTCTATTAGCTCAAGAACAATACACAGTACCCAAGGTTATTACTGAAAATGCTTCTCTTTGATTATATCTCACCTACCCACTGACTCATGAACCCATTAAACTGACTGCTATCATCAAGCATTTAGGCTGCTGTTCAATACTCACTTAACTAAAGGAGTAAATCCCACTGAAATCAATAGGACTTACTTCTGAGAAGATACACATAGGATCATGCTATTTTGTTACACAATCAAAAAAAAATCCTTACAAAACATAAAACTTGAACAGGATAGATAGATTTTAACATTCCTATTTCAAAACATACATTGTATGGTCCTGGTAGACATTCAAAAAGTCAATATGAAGGTCAAATACTATAGAATACTCACCATGGAACTGGACAACTGTGAATTTTGACTACTGAGGTAAAAACAGCAGTTCTTTAATATATTTCCCTGCAAATATAACCTGCAGTAAACCCTAAAATGCCAGTTTCTGTTACCTATTCCTCCTGACTTTGTCTCAGATTTCTTTAGTTTTGTAATTTTCATTCTCTTTCTTTCCCCCCAAGTGCTTTCCTTTGTTTCTGCTTTGCAGTATAGTCAACCGTTGACAAGAAGAGTTAAATTGGATCTGAATAGATTTCCAAATGTCAGTGCAGTGTTCTTGGGAACAGTGACAGTCACAAACTATTTTGCAAATAGGAACACAGAAATATACCAGGTAATACTAATAATCACTCAAATCTGTATTTTGCCAGAAAGTTATACAAACTATAGCAATAAAACAAGCATTCAAAAATGGGAGAAAAATACCTAGTTCTGGATATTCATAAAATTTATCCACAATCATCAAGTGCAAATGTTGACCTTCACCAAATGCCAGTATGGCTAATGAGCAGGAATATTGTGGCGTATGCCCTTTTAATTTGAACAGGGAGTCACCACTGAAGCGCACATACTCCATGGGTTTTTTTCTTAAATTTAGAGAGTTTCTTAGGATCAAACTGTACCTTCCATTAATTACATAAGTATGCAGTCCCTTGTGTTGTGTTTGTTTAAGCATGTAGGATCACTATCTGGACCGTGATTACTCAGAGAAGGGAGATTCCTTTCCTGTCCTGAGATGTGCTCATTTCCAATGTTGAAAGAGTAACTGAGTATTAGGACTGAGAGGAATGTCAAGTCAAATAAAATATTACGTCATGTGGTTATACTTATTATGTCATGTTAGCTACATCTTCCTGTATCACATTCCCTACAAAATTATTACATTGATGAATAATATAAATGTAATTGCATGCTCTAATTTCCTCTGAGACTGCTTCCATACTAGCCCTTTTGGTTTGCATCCTCAAGAAAGTAAGAGAAAATACAGTACAGTTGGCCCTCCGCTTTCACCAGGGTTAGGGGTGCAGGACCCTCACAGAAGAGAAGAGAAGGACCAGAAGTAGGTCTTTAAAGGCATGCATTGGCTGATCGGAGCCACTGAGAGGAAAGGTTCCCCTGGAAAAGAAGTGCCTAGGGGGGTAGAGGTTGAATAAAGTCACAAATAGTCAAACCGACAAATGTGAGGAGCCAACTGCACAATTATTTCACCTCACAATTTCATGAACTAGTTTAGGAATTACTACCAGACCAAAAGTGAAAGTGAAAGCTGTCCAAAGCCTGACAAATAAAACAGTATCAACTGAAATAATGACAGAATCAGCTTGATCACTGTTCTGGGGTGGTACTGTAATGTAGTAAAATTTGTATTTCTCATTAATAAGAGCTAGACATGAAATATGATGATCCCAGGCTTGGGAGCACTATGGTCTATGCATTGCCTAAAAAGTCCACGTAGATTTGATTTTTAAATTGATCTTTAAGCAGCAAAGAAACAAATCTGTCCTCCTGGAGGGAAAACTAGCAAAACTAACCTCTTCCCACCTAAAAAACTTTCACTTACCATTACAATCAGTATGTCAATTTCCATCACTACTTGCTTTTTAGTCAGTTTGGTTCATGGCGAAACATAGTAGAGGCAATGATCAGTTTATTTATTACTTTTTATTTTATTTATTATGCTTATATGCTACCTTTCTCCCAGAGTAGGACCCAAGGCACCTTCCAAAAAAGTTTAAAACATTAATAAAACATTTAAAACAATTTAAAAAATTAAAAGACAAACTACATATTTTTAAAAAAACTTGATAAATTAAAAGCCCATCTGTGTAAAAGCCTAACAACGAACTTAACAATGAACTACTAACCCCTACCATTATGTTTGATAAATTTTCTTAAGAACTCAGTTTAATACACAGATTTTAATAGCATAAAGATACTAAGAAATACTAACATTAAAATACCCCAAGCAACCTCCCACTGTTCAGTCATGTCCCCCAAGTACAGCAGATATTCCCAGGTACAGAGGGCTGCAGGAAGAAGGAATCAGCAAAAACAGCCTGTCCCCTTTGTGTAAGTGGGGCTGTCCTTTGAGCAGAGTTCCAGTCACTAAGCCACTGTCTTTTTATTAATATAAGTGATGATATGTGTGTTAGGTGCAGAAATGTGAACAAGGATACACAACTTGACACTGTTATAGTAACAATGAAAATAATAGTCATATTGTTGCAGTATCTATATCCTCATGCAGCTCTATAGAGCAAGCTTCCTTTCCATTTATCAGGAAGTCCATATTTTTTTGAACATCATAAGTTTCTTTAATCCAACCTGTCAGCTATTCAGATTCTATACCTCACAATTTCAAACATGCTTAGTGCGGAATAAAGCCAGAGCTGAATTGAATTTACTAACAGAGATCTATGTAGGATTATAGTCTCAATTAGCAATAATACAAACTGAATTATCAAATTTTAATGAACCAATTTCACAGTTGTTGCTGGATGCCTTCAAGTTATTTCCAACTTATAGCAACCCTAAGGCAAACCTATCATGTTTTTTTCTTGGCAGGACTTGTTCAAAGGTGTTTTCCTTTGCCCTCCTCTTAGACTGAAAAAGGGTGACCTGCCCAAGATCACCCAGCAGGTATCCATGGCTGAGACTTCTTGATTCAGATCATTCCCATGTAGATAGCATCTTTTTTAAAAAAAAAAAAAATGATAGTCACCAGTGACATTATATGGAACAACAAAAGCCTCAGAAATGATTTTTAAAGATCAATTGACAAAAAGTACAGTAAGAACTTGAGGTTTCAGATTTAAAACTGTATTGTGAAGTATTCGATCAAACAAATTAGTAAAGGAGTATGGAAAGGTGGATTTCCATTGAATAAGGGTATGTACAGAGATGCAGGCTTTTCCTACTAATGAGATCTTGCTATATCACTGGTATCAAAACTTCTACATGGGATGAGGAATCCTTTTCACCAGTACAATTTTTTACAATGTTGAAAAGACAGGCAAATGTTCTTAAATCTGCAGCATCCCTTTTAATTCCCTGCAGTCTAAATCCAGTTGGTAGTTGCAAGTAAAGTAGGTCCACTTGATTACTGGGATTTACATAGGTATTAGCTTACCATTCAGGAATTGATTCAATTGATCTAATCCAGTTGGGACTAGCAATTGGATTTAAACCAAAATGTTTTACCCAGCAATGAGAGAAAAATACACAAATACTACCTTGAAAGAAAAAGGGACAGAGCTGTTTGTGGAACACTATTCAAAAAACACAGGGTAAATCTATGGCTGATACAAAGGAGGGATCAGAACACATCAATCTTCACTAATTCCATGATAATAAATGTGTTATTCTGCACACAGCCCTCCAGAGGAACCATGCACAGTAACTAATTCTATCTTTTTAGTTCCAAATATCTAGAGTTAATACTTTGGTACCCAAGCTAACAAAATGGTGACTGAATTACTTAAGGAATCACTTGAACCATTAAAAACCATGCTGTGAAGATGAACTGGGGATTCTAACAGACAATTCCTTTGTGGGAAAGAGTTTTACCTCCTGTGTCAGTGAAGGCAAAACGTGCAAGGGAAATGAACTGTTTTTACTTAAGTCACATCACGGCACAAAGAGATTCAAAGCACCTTCAAATAACTGTTGGAGGCAATGTCATAAGATTGATACACTGGTCCACATGTGGTACTTCTATAGTAGAGGCTTTTTGGACAATGCCTTCAAAGGAATTAAGAATGGGACCAAATAAAACATTATCAAGGCTGTAATCCTTACACTGCAGATTATTTTTTAAAAAGTACTCCCTATCTATACCGAATAAAATTTTTGCAAAAGCAAAAATTACAACCCACTAGAAGAGGTAACTAGAGTTTTTTTAAAAAAAATAAAAAATCAATAATTGGGTTTGGAGGTTTCAGGAACCTACATTAATGGGCAAGCTGACCCATAACTTGAAGACTGCAAAACTGAATACTTTATGCAAAATGGTACTCATTTTATGATACGTCCATCATATATACACTCCAGACCCAAACCTAAACCTCTCTAGATTACAAGATTTTGCTGGCCTATTAAAAGAAGTGTTTAACTTAAGGGTTTTGAAATTCTGTGCTCTATGCTTTTTAATTTAGTTGGCTATGTTCAATAGTTTTCTTTACTGATTTTAAGGCTACACTGAGTGCATGTTTACTATACTGGAAAAATGATTTAAAAATAAGAAAGCATGTAAAAAAATATGAAGCCTTGCTAGAAGGTATAGTCTGGCTGCAAGTAATATTGACCTTTAGTCTGAGGAGAGATACAAATAGCTGAGCCTTGTTCCAGCTGCAGTACTAGGAAGAATGTTCAGAGTGTACAGTTTAAACTGGTTTTCGACATATCTTACAAACAAATGCTTTGCCTAAAGCTGCAATGGTTCAACCTCTGCCTTGCTTTGGAAACTAAAGAACATAAGACTCCAGCAAGTTGCTCAATGGTTGGAATAGTTTCCCTTCCTTGTGTTTGCCATTAGGAGCTGGAAACATTTTCGTTTCCATCTGCTTAACAGATGCTCAGATCAGCATTCTGCAAGACAACATTTCATATAAAAACATCTTCAAAATGGTTAGCAGGCATCTAAGTTAGTAAAAGTTTGGGAAGATTACATATTAAGAAAAATATAATCTGCCAAGGAGGGGGGAAAAAACTTTGAAGAAAACTAGAGTGTGTCTGGGATCTTTTACTGCATTCTTTCGAATATTGCTGCTTCATTTCGATCATTATCCAGGCAACTAAAACATATGTGGGTTACTAAGCTAACAGATTCTACAGACTCAGGGCATGTGCAACATATAAGCTGTCATATCTTTTACACAGCTGTTGTTCTGTGCCTTCAAGTTGTTTCTGACTTAGGGCAAAACTATCATGGGGTTTTCTTGCAAGATTTTGTTCAGAGGAGGTTTGCCATTGCCTTCCTCTGGGGTTGAGTGTGTGTGGCTTGTACACACAATGGGTTTCTATGGCCAATTGGGGATTTGAACCCTGGTTGTCAGAGTCTTAGTCATACATTTTAATAATCTGCAAACAGAAAAGACAAAAAAGTACGGAGATTGGCTGTGTTTGGAGAGAACCATAAACAACAGTATCATAGAATCATAGAGCTGGAAGAAACCACAGCAGTCAACAAGTCCAACCCCCTGCCATGCAGGAACACACACTCAAAGCCCCCCCCCCGCAAATGGCCATCCAGCCTCCGTTTAAAAACCTCCGAAGAAGGTTAGCTTGCTTGCTTGTTTGTTTGTTTGTTTATTTTTATCCCACCCAATAGCTAAAGATCTCAGGGCACCTTCCAAAAAATTCAGTTTCAAACAATGAATAAAAACAGTAAGTTAAAAATATGAAATATATTAAATAGTTCATCAATTAAAAACCAGGCATTTGAATACCAGTTAGAACAATATTAGTGCAACATTTACTGGAGTAAGTCCAGATAATCCTTGGCTTGTTTGCTTCTCCTGTCCCTTCTGTTTTTGTGTGTCTAAAAGGAGGTTGAAGATACTATTTCTGATTAATCACAGTTTAATATTATGTTATAAACCTAAACTACAATTATTCCTACTACGATCAGTTGAAACGTGTTAAAGTTGGCTATTTTCACCTAACTAGACTGCCTGGCTTTGGACAGAATGCTAAGCTATGACTTTACTTAAAGCTCTGAAACTCCTTCTCATGAGCTCATAAACATGAGGTTTGCCTTGGTCTATTCTTTTAATGATACACTATTGTTTGTTTTTACATACAAACTGTGGCCATTATATCTTTTCTTCCCTTCGTGGTTAAACAGCTAAACTTTTACATGGTTTCTACAAAGCCTGAATGACTTTGGACTTTAATATCTGAAGGAACAACTCTTCGTACCCATGCCTGCATGAAGACTGGAGTCTGCTGGAGCTCCCCCACACTGTTTTCACCCAGTGGACAAAAATACATTGTGTGAGAATGTAGGAAAGGGCCTTCTCTCTTGTAGTACCCTAGACATGGCGTGCCTTAAAGACCCAATTGGCATCAAAGATGGCTTCATTATGAAAACAAGTTAAAACACAGCTGTTTATTGAAGCGTTTGGAGTCTAGTAATTTAATCCAATTTGTACAGGAGATTTTAACTGTTTTAATGTGTTAGATAATTTAATATTTTTTCAAGTGGAAATCACCTTTTACTGTTCTATATTCTTAATTGTTTTCAGAATTATGTAATTTTATTGTGTGCTTTGTTGAGATATTTCGATATAGGATAGCATGTAAATATTGTAATAAATTAATAAAATAAAAATAATGTCACCCATTCTCTTTACTAACTTTAAAAGATGACTGAATTACACTTACATGTGTTGTTACTGTTGTTTTAAGTTCCCTCCAGTCAACTCCAAGTTATGGTGACCCTATCATAAGGTTTTCATAACATGATTTATCAGAAAAGGTTTCCCCTGCCTTTTTCTAGGACTAAGAGAGTGTTACTTGGTTTCCATGGCTGTACAGGATTTGAATCCTGGTCCCCTGGAATCTGTGCAACATTCAGACCACTACAACACACTGATTCTCTCATGTTACTAGCCGTTTAAACTTCCATTAAAAATTACAAGAGGATCAGTGTTAACTCATATTAAGCTCAAGCAGAGTTATTTCTTAGTCATGATCTAAGGTGATTCCAGTCCCAAATTCTTTATCAAAGTACAGAACAACATTATGCCTGCAATTAGTTGATTAATAATCTCACAAAGAATTAGTGTGAATATTCTGCAGTAACCCACTGTAAAAATGAAAGAACAATTCCTGGCTTTTCCCCCGAAGAAGCAAACTCAAGCACAGCACGCTAGGTTTTACACAGTTCAATACATAGTCTGTTGTCCATTTGATATTCCTTGCTTGGTTAATAACAGTTAGGCTTACAATTCTGAGAACAAATAGAGGTACGGAATTACCTTTACATGCTATTTTAATGTCATAGAAAGCACTACATAAATTCCTCTGTACTCATTTGTCACATTCTCAGAAGTCCTAAATTGCTGCAAATGCTTCACAATACACATGTGTACTATGTAGAGGTCATGTGGATACATTTCACTGTCATCATATGACAGCAGAAGAGAAGTACCAAGGATTCAAATTCTGAATTTCTAATCCACTTATTTTTGCTCCAAAGCAGAGATATTTGCAAGTGAATATTAAATAACTTGTCTGATATACAAGCAGAGCAATAGGAAATATGTAGACAAGACCAGTAGAAGGTAGAAGACAGTTGTCATATAGCTGCTATGGCTTTGGCTGAGTGTTTTTCAAATATTTGTCTCAAAACTTTTTCCAAAATATTTCAAGAATCAAAGAAATGCTGAGAGTATTGAAACTAAACATAAGGCTTTCTGTTTACAGCAAAATAAGCAAAAGTCTTTGTTTCCTCAATGAATTACAGGTTCTCCTCTTACACTAAACCATAGATATAACAAAGTTATTCTGATCCCCTCGGGACAGTTTCCTTGCCCAAGTCTGCATTTTTGGGAAACATTCTGGAAAACAATTTTTCTGAAATCATTCCTAAATACTGACAGTGTCAGTAGTGGGAAGGCGTCCAGTGTAAAAAATCGCTATTCCATATTTTGTGCTGCAGATAATATAAAATGGCTAGCCTCCTGGACAATACTATTCAGATGTTTCCAAGCTTTCCGCATTTACAGAGCAGGATTACCCATCAGTATTTAACCCAGATTAAAGAAGCCAAAGTATGTGCATACATTCACACACATACAGAGAGATAGAGAGCATGCTTTCCATATTTAGATTGCATGGGTCAACTGGAAGTTAAAAAGAAAATCACTGGTTTAAGGTTATTCTCTGTTAAAAGAAATAACATCCATGAAGAGCTGCCAAAAAAAAAAAAAAAAACCCACTGACTGAATCAAAACACTATAAAAGAGGAAATTTGGATGTGGAACAACCTCCTGCCTTTTTCCAAGCCAAGCAGTAAATATGCAGAACAGTATATAGTATTCTGGCTTTATATTTCCTATTTCTCATCCATGGAGCTCAGATTATCACAATGATTTGGGTAAAATCAGTGAAACTTGGTTTTAGCCAGCAGGAGAACTATGTAAAACCAAACCATGCCACTAAATCTAAAAAAGCAGATTGTAATCCTAAACTGCTATGAGACAAAGTCCTCTTTTTTTTTTTAATTTGATCAAGGACTAAGGAAGTGAAATAGAGAACAAACAACTAGCTTGACTATTTTAATCATACCCTGAGAGATGTATGCTGTCACATATAGATGCAGGCACCTATAGCAGATATTCAGCATTGATGGTACTTCCCTATGTCTTCTGAAAATCCCGTGAGTCAGTGGCAGATGCATTTTCTTCATTAACCTAACTTCTACATCTTCCCTGTCTGTGCCAAAATAGACAGCCTAAATGCTGAAGTGGCTTTTCCGTCTTTCCTTCCTTGTTCTGTTCCTCTTCAGTAATTAGTAGTTCTCCATGCTTGATACCGGAAAACTATAGTGTGCAGGGCAAGTAATCCCCTATAGTTTTTAATTGCTTGCTTATTTATTTTAGAAATTTAGAAAATAACAAATGTTCACAGGTGAAGTCATGCCTCTACACATCAATCTACAGCCAGGCATAATCATAGAATCATAGAATCATAGAAATGCAGAGTTGGAAGAGACCACAGGAGCCATCCAGTCCAACCCCCTGCCATGCAGGAACACCCTCAAAGCACTCCCAAGAGATGACCATCCAGCCTCTGCTTAAAAACCTCCAAAGAAGGAGACTCCACTACACTCCGAGACAGCATATTCCACTGCCGGACAGCTCTGACCGTCAGCAAGTTCTTCCTGAGGTTCAGGTGGAATCTCTTTTCCTGCAGCTTGAATCCATTGCTCCTTGTCATGGTCTCTGGAGCAGCAGAAAACAAGCCCACTCCCTCCTCTGCATAGTATCCCTTCAAATATTTAAACATGGTTATCATGTCCCCTCTTAACCTTCTCGTCTGCAGACTAAACATACCCAGCTCTCTAAGTCTATCCTCATAGGGCATGGCTTCCAGGCCCCTCACCATTTTGGTTGCCCGCCTCTGGACTTGCTCCAGCTTGACCATGCCCTTCTTGAATTGGGGTGCCCAGAACTGGACATAGTATTCAAGATGAGGTCTAACCAAAGCAGAGTAGAGTGGTACCAGTACCTCCCTCGATAAAGAACCAACAATAAGAATTATTCAAAAGAATTAGTCACATTCATAGCAGAAAATTTGTTTTCCATTTCTGGCAAAAGTCTGTAATCTGAATGAGTGAAATTTAATTCCAGACAAACAAGGTTTGCAAAAATTGTACTGAAAGAAAAATTCTAAGGTTGTCCCCTTTGTGATGTCAGAGAAGCTAAATCAAAATGTATAACTTGCAGAAAGTGTAAGTTCTTAATTTCTCTTTTGTTCTTCCTAATAATGTTACTCTTTCAACAACCTAATACAGGCATACCTCATTTAACAAAGTCTCCAAGAAAGAAGCTCCTTTTTACAAAGTCTTTTTAGATCTCGCCACCCACAGTATCAGCATCAGGAGGATGGTGAAGGAGGGCTAGAGAAACACAGCTGTTTGGTGCTGGGTTGCAGAAGCATGTCTGTAGTAAACAATGTAATGAAGTATGAGTGGGGAAAGAATAGGATTCCGCTCTAGTCAATCCAACCATAGCCATGTGTAACTCTTACAACAGGCAAGGTAAGCAGCAGTTGCCTTTGGAATTGCTTACTAAGCACGTGTGAACTGCTAAATAGAGAGAAAAGGGGAGAGCAGATAAGCCTCAGCAGGTACCCTCAACATGTTTTTTTTTTTTAAAAAAAAACATAGATCTCTAATCTGGCCACCAAAAGGGTGTATTCTGATCCCCTCTGGACAGTTCATTGAAAGAAAGAAAAATCATCCCTGGATGATTTTTGGAAGATCCTTGGAGTGGTCTCTAGAAGATACCAAATGTTTTTGTTTACTCATGCAATATATTTCATTTCACATGAGTATATCTTTAGTTTTGAATAAAAAAAAGTCTGCTGAAACATGTTCAAGCTGTTGTTGGAGGGGTTTTGTTTTTGTGGTTTTTTTTGTTTGTTTTGTTGTTGTTTTTTGCTTTTTCTGTTGGGGGGTTGGTGGCATAGGAACCTATCCCTATTATTTCCATGTTAGTTCTGCCTCTGGTACGTAATCTTCAGGAACACATCTGCTTTGTTAATTGAGATAAATCTATACTTTATTTTAAAAAGAATGCTGAAATCACAGAAGGAAATGGCATACAGATTCACACTGCTTCCCTACTCAGAGTTGAAAGGAAAATCCTGGATAGGTTTATCAGAGAAGGACTTACAGCCTTGCTCAAAGTAAAGGTTTTGCTCATTCCTGCTCTGATTTTTTACCAGGTGTAGTGTAGTAGACAGAAACAAAACTTGTATTTTCTTTTTTGATGAACAATTTTTTGTGCATCCCTTCTGATGCACACTGGAAACAGAACATACAAACTATGGGCAACACAACAGACAGAAAATGAAGTATTCAAAAGCAAAGCTATCTAGAAGTTGCCTGCCACTGAAGTTTCAGCAATCACTCACTTCTGGGCATCTCCTAAGTAAGGGCTGTGAATTGTGCCAAAACATGTTAAATTATGTATGCAGTGATGCCTGCCTGGGACTGCCAATGTCATTTTTTATATTTAGGTTTTCAGCAGTCCTGAAAGCACAGCTTGGAGGTGGAGACAGAAAAAAGGCAGGTTCTTTGCTCTTCAATTGTCTGTCAAGCTGAATTATGCTATAAAACTTATTGAGGGGTTTGGGGGTTTTTTTGCACTTTACTTCTAGCAGCTCCATTTAATTAAGAAATTGCTCTCTATTCAGAATTCCACATGATTCATGTTTTGGGGTTTGAACACTCAACTAATGTATTGACTATGCAGTTTCAATGATATCAAAGAAAACAGGATATGAAATAGAAATAGCTAAAGATGAATTACACAAACTTCAGCTGCATTATGCATTACACCTAAAACATGCTCTTTCCACCACTGGCAGCCTATCAAAGTGGTGTCTTGGGTGAGCCAGAAGTAAACATTTCCATTCACCAAAATACATATGTTATCCTTTCCTGCCATGGATTAGCAAGTATGGTGGTCTTCAGACAATGCTAATGCTCACAATACACAATACGTAAGGCTCTGACACCATAGTGATTACAAATGTAAGAATCACTAATCCACCAGTTGTCATTGCCAGACTCTGTTTCTGTATATTGCAGCATGCATTGCTGAATAACAAGAGACGGGTATTTTACAACCAGAGCAACTACGGCCAAACTGTGGTTCCTTCCAGAATACGAAAAACTAAGGGTGGGATCCCCAAAACACCTTGGGTGTTCATTAGTGCTTTAATGTAACAACCCAGAAATATTTCTACCCACCAGATACCTAATCCCTTTTAAGATTGAGGAATGGACAAATGACCAAAAACAACCATGAAACCAACTGCTACAAGGAGGAGATGTTGCACAATCCTCTGACCACATACTGATGAGCACCATAAACAGGTACAAGTGCTGCTAAAGGCAAGAGAGCTACTTCAATGTGGCATTTTTTTCTTCAACAAATGATTTGCTTTTTCCTTTTTTTCAGTAATACAACTCAATTAATGGCACATGAATTATTTGGGACACAAAGAATCACAGAGTTGAAAGGTGCCTCATGGACATCAAGCACAAACCTTTGCTCAATGCAGGACCTGCAGTTAAAGCATCCCCAGCAGGTAGCTATGCAGCCTCTTTTGGAAGATGTCCAGAGACATCCTTCTAATGTTCAATCAAAATCTATTGTCCTATAAATTATAGTCAGTTAGCAAGTATTAGGAATAGTTTATCACCAGATGCCTAGGCTGAACTCTAGGCTTAACAACTAGAGAAAAAGTAGCATGTTTAAACTCAGAAGGAAATGAACCAGTAAAGGGACAGATTAATAATATGGAGAAGAGAAGGGAGAATGGCAGGGACAACAGTAATTAAGAAGTGAAAAGAACAGGATCAAGAAAACAGGCAGAATGATTTGAAGACCTCAACATTTTGGATAGTTCATCTAACAAAACAGGAGAGTAGAAAACAGAAAAAAGCAGACATTTGATATATTTGTAATGAAAAAGGCCCAGGAACAGCAAGATCAGAATGGATAGCTTCTATTTTACTATTAAAGCAAGTTACAAAATCATCAGCAGAGAATGATGGAGGGAGAGAGGGAGGGCTTTAAAAGAGAATTAAAGATAGAAAAGAAATACAGCAGGTACTGCATGCTACCATTGAAGTACAGTATTATTTGGCCAAAGGGAAAGCACAAGAGAAAGAAGAATGAATTTATAATGAGTGTAGTCTTCCCACTCCCTAGTCTTCTTCCACAAGTGTTCAACTGCACAACAGCAAAAATGAAGATGCCAAATAAAAAGAGTAAACCAAGGCAAACAGAAGGGACTGTACGTGTTGATAATGGGACAAAATTATAAAGAGTTGAAGATAAAGCTGAGTTGAGTAAAGAAACAATTGAATTCAAGGAACCAACAGTATTAATGGAAGACAGAGAAGAGATCAGTGCTTGTCAGTAGGCCTCAGAATTAACAGAGGAGCAAACAAAAGTACCAAAGAGGTGGATTATGATCAAGCACAAAAGAAATAAGATGATGATCAAATGAAGGAAATTCAGAACAGAAAAGCAAGAGATGGAGCTTGTTCTTATTAAGATTAAGATAATGGCCAAGGGAATGTGGAGGTGAACCAGAACAAAGCTTGAGCCCAAAAGAAAACAATAAAAAAAGAAAATGGAAGACAGCAGGATTTTTGGAATTATCCACATGAATATTCATATCACTCATAATAATAGTGGCAATATCATCAGAGAGAGAGAAAGGAAACTAAGAATCAAACTACAAGTTGTAAATGGGCGGACAGTAAATGACTGCAATTCAGAGGTGCAGAGATAAAAAGAATCTCACAGCATGGGTCTCAAGAGTATGTTGGTAGAAAGGAAAAAAGGCTGAAACAGGCATGAGCTAGACAACAGCAGACCCATCCCACTCACCCTACCCTCATGGCAACTTGTATGAGAAAAGGTGAATCTTCCAAAAGAGAGGGCAGCTGAAGTAGCAGTATCATGGGCAGGGACCCAGGTTTCAGTAAGCGCTGAAAGGTGAAATGGTCTGGAGAGAAATAAATCATGAACAGTAGAAACCTTAGGAGCAACTGAGTGACAGTTTCATAAGAAGCAAGAAAGGGGAAGCTGAGAAGAGAGTGGACAGATATCAGATTACAAAAAAATGGAAAAAACAAGAGCCATAACAAAGAAAAAAGAAAAAAGAAAGAAAAAGTTATCAATGAAAAGATAAAAAGAAAACAGGTAGGTTACAAAGAAAAGTATGGATGTTGACATCTCTGATAATGAAACTGACAGCTGGCTGACATAGCACTTTCTGGATTTTCATTGCAGAAGGTGCTGGGAAAGTTGTGGTATGATTCTATATCCCCAGCGCTCAGAGATGACACAATTGGGTATAGGAAGGCAGTACCTGCCATCAAGCAGTGGGAAGCCACAGCAACAGTAAATCTCTGCAGATGTACCTATGAAGATAGTGGGACAATCAGATGGGCCTCCCTAGCATATCTCATTGCATGGTCTATGAGTTCTGGTTCATAAAGGAGAAGATGGTCTTTCATATAACCCAGAGCTCTATAGGGCTTTATATGTCAAAACCAGAACTTTGAATTGTGCCTGGAAACCGACCAGCAGCCAGTGAAGCTGTTGTAGCAAATGAATTGTGTATTCCCTATAGCCAGCCTCAGTTAGCAATCTGACTGCAGCTCTTTCAATCCATTGAGTAACCTGTGATAGAAGGAAAGTGGGATATTAATAGGACTGAGGAAGAAGTGGTGGGCTGCTTGGATAGGCTATAACTATCTTGGAGTCTATGCACTGTAATATAAGATGAGAGAGTCTGCATAACTGTGTGGCCCTGCATTGAAGGTTTGCCAGAACCTTAAAGAAATGTCACTGATGTGTGATCTAGAGATGCTTATGATTCTTATCTACTTCATAGGCATATTACAGCTTAGTCATCTCCAAAACAAGAATGAACCAGATTTTATAATCTGTTAATTTATCTGTGATTGGGAGATGAAACAGAGAAAAGGTGGCTTGGACAGTAAAGATCCAATTTTAGCAGTTTCAGTTTAAGGAATGTCAATTCCAGTATGCGAAATTGACATGTCATGGGCTAGAATCAGTTTCTCCAGGTGAACAGAAGCCTCAAAGGAGGAAAAGCAGATGGAAGCACACCAAGAACTAATCAGGCTGGAATGAGACCAGCTGGCTCCAGCCTTCTTAAGGAAAGCAGAGGGTGGCAGCCCAACATCAGAAACAACTTGTGTGTTTCCCGGCCGTTGCCTTTGTGTATGCTACAGATTTCCTGCTCACCGTATGCCTGTCTAATCTGCTGGCACCTACAACATGACAGCTATTGCTATACACTAATGACTTATTTTCAGATTTATATTGATCCAAAATTATTCTCAATATTCACTGCAAATTTGTGTATGAGAGTTACTAGTGCTCCTCCCATTCCTCATAATGCAGCTCAATGTAATCCTTTTTTTTTTTTTGGTGGAAAACTGTAAGAGATGTAATGCATGTAACTCTCCTATTTCACAAGAGAGCAATTTTCTAAAAGCATTGTACACTATAAAAGACAGCCATCTCAACAAATTCAAGCGTTAGGAGTAAAGGATGGCCCGTCTAACTGAAGACAATTCAAGGAAAAGATACAGTGTCTGCACTAATCTCTATAAAGAGCCAACTGGCTGTTGGATAGGGTAGTAACCATAGCAACCCAGCTGAGATATCAGTCATACAAATTACACCACAGACTTTTCTGGTGGTTCTATCCAGAAGTGATGTGGTCACACAAAGGTGACAACATTTTTCAAGGGCATTTCATAGCAAGGCAATTGGCAGTGACAGCAGAATCTGCTCAGAGTAACCACAATGATAAATTTCAATTTTGCTATATTATTTGGTGTCAAAAGGCATTTAGTGGGACAAATCTGAATCCTGTTCATTATTTCTATATACTTAGTTATTCCCGGTAACAGAAGTGTCCAGTACCTGTCACATACAAAAAAGACTGAGAAGCTGAGAAATGTTGTATTGTGTATCATGCAGATAGCTTAGTAAGTATTCAAAGCTGTGCAACTCTTAGTTCTCCATTTTTATTTTTATGTTTTAAGGAAGCTGATTTCATTAACAGAGCAGCTGGTGCAAAAGCAGTTTCAGCGGCTGGAGTCAGAAGACATGCGTTATGGGGGAGGTGTGGGTGCAAGAAGGTACTGACTATGTTGCTTTTTTAACTCCTGCATTTTATGTACTGAATTCAAAATTTAATGGGATATTAACAGAAAATAAACAGTGAGGAGTAAGGCCTAAACTAGAGCCATTGTAGTACACTGGTTTGAGTGTTGACTAGTGATCCTGGATATCAGAAGTTGAATCCTGATTCAGCCACAGAAACCCATCTTGGGCAAGTCATATTCTCCAGCCTCAGAGGAAAGCAATGGCGAACCTTCAAATTAACCTTGCCAAGAAAACCCTATGATAGGGTCACCAGAAGTCAGAGTCAACTTGAAGGCACATAGCAAGAAAGGTCCAAACCAAAGGCCCTATCACATTAGACTATTATAATGCTATTATTTCACTTTAACTGCCATGACAATATCACATGTTACCATGGAATTGCAGTTTATGGAGGGTCCTTTAGAATTCTCAGCCAGAGAGCTCTTGAGCCTCAGTAAGCTACAGACCCCAGAATTCTACAGAATGTTGCCATGGCAGTGAAAGTGACATAATAGTGCTGTAAGTATGCAGTGTGATAAAGCCCTAGATGTCTACACAATGTATAGCAGGCAAGTACATATGCCCCAATTATTCACAGGGGCTAGGAATAGGGTGTCTTTAGATGAACTGTAGCATTTAGAGAGAAACTGCTCGTACTTTTCCCACCCAACACCATGGATGGAACCAAAATGTTACATCCCCTAAACACACACACACACACACACGTACACACCAACATAGATAGAAAGTTTAGGGAACCAAATCTACATTGGCTTTGTCCACCAAGGAAGGGGAGAAAAAAACCTGTTCCGCTACACGCTGTATTCCTGTGCATATGTTCCATCATTCCACATGCTACATATAAACCAAATATCTTGTCTAGCCTAAATTTTATACTGAAATATAGATAAAACAGTAAATAGTACAGTATGCTATTTACTTAGCTTCCTGTTTCCTGGGTAACTAAAGAAGTAAATGCAGAAGAATGTGAGGAATAGTGGAACAAACGGAATAGGAACTATGTTATCTTTATTGGGAAATGGCCCAAGAAGATTATCATCACAGTTCTTCAAGCTGGTTTGCATGCAGCAGGATCACATAGTATAGCTTCTCTGCATTTTTTTTAAAGCTCCTTGTCTTTCCCATTAGAACACACACATGCACACATACTGAATGCATCAGCTCCCACAATTCCTCCATATATTTCATTAATTTAGGTGATTAAGTCCAGATGACCCATGGCTGCTATCGAAGTAACATCATCATAACTCACACATATTATGGCCCGATGAATGCATACTAGTGACTATAAATAGTATGTAGAACTAGTACGTATGCCAATCAATCCAATCTCCTTGGGACATGGCATGCTTCTAGCATGGTTCTTCACCCTAAAAAATTCCCCACTCTGAGAAAGCTCTCAATTCATATAGGGCTCAACATGACTTTCATATCCTTATTTCATTCCCTGAGGTAATTATATGCAAATCAATTTCATCAATATTCTCAAAAAACTTGTGTAAGATTTGATATTAAGGGATTTAACTCAGCTTGCCTTGGATAATGACTATGTTTCTGAAGAAGGAGAAGCAGCTCATATTTTATGTCTTTTACTGAATATCAGAGAGGCATCAAGTCCTCCTGATGCATAAAAGACCTTAATTCAACAAAAGCTATCTCTTGGTTCACCTCCTGTGAAGCTAGTCTTCTTTACTATGTTCAGCTGTGCTCCTACTAAACACAGCACTGACAATCATCCAGAAATAGTTGATTATTCTCTAAGCCCTTAAAGTCTAAGACTTGCTAAGCTCCAAACAACTATTTTTTTCCATTCTGTGCTATAATTTAACATTTTTGGTTTGTTTTCAAAAGCTCAACACAGTCAGATACTACATAAACTTGTTCACTTAGCCTTTACTGAGATTAAGAAATAATAATAATTACAAATAATAATTAAAAATATATCAGTTCTTCTGAAAATTCATTCAGGGTTCAGTCTCTCATCCCAGCCACCCGCACAGCTGGGACTGATTCTAATGGAAGCATGGTAGAGTTGACCCTCCACATTCATGGGGGTTAGGGGTACAGGACCCCTGCGAAAGTGGAAAAAACATGGATTTCTATAGGCCCCTCAAAATCATATTTAAGACACAAAATAATGGGAGCAGATTCAGCTCACCATACATTCAAATGTACAATACACAATACATTTGAATCCACAGTGGAGAGCATGCCAGCTGCCCAGATTTGCTATCAAGGTAGCTGGTTTTCTTTGCAAGGCAGAAGCAAGCAGGCAGTAGGGGCTGCCACCACCTCCGTTACTGCCCCCCGTCATTTCTAATATGGTCCTACAAGCCTTCCCTTGCATTCATAGTCTCGCACTGTCTCTCTCAGTCTCTCGACGCTTGCAGAGACTGCAAACAAGGCAAAACTTGTAAGTTGCTGTTAAAAATGGCACAAAGCTGCAGCAGAAGCAGAAGCAAAAAAATCCACAAATAATCAAATCTGCTGATGTAGGGGGCCAACTGTATTGAAATAATATAGCTGGAAACAAGGTCCAAAATAATTTCATTTGTCACTGAAATGGAATATCTACAATGTATCACACCTATGTATTTCACAACTCTTGGTTCAGTATAGCTTTATAAATTGTAACTCATCTCCAGCAGTTTCAAAATGCCAGAAAACTGCAGCTGTGAAGGGTCGTACCCATGAAAAGTGAGCTATTTAAGCAAGAGGGATATGTTATGGTGATCCACATTATAGTTAGGTCCAGCATCGCTGCTACCTTAGAGCTAGATGTTCTAAGGCCAAATAGTAGACCAAAGTCCTAGATGTGCTTCTCCACTAATGTGGAATGTATACAGCTGTACAGGAGTATACAGTATCACACAGCTTTAGTTATCATTCTATATCGCAAGTTCCCAACAGGCAACTAATGTCATCCACAGTAAGAAATCCATAACCGAGGAAGGTCCTTTCTGTGTAACTTCAGCTGTTACTGCTGCTATGAACTGAATTCTTCACACACACAATCTTACCCTTTCCGTGGAACTGAAGAGCTATTAGCAATGATTTTCACCAATAGTTACCAAATATGATCTTCCTTCCATGGCTGCTGTAATGACCTTATCCATACCAAATCACTTCAGATTATTACTACTATATGTGTGCAAAGAGTGGCATGCTTCATAAACAAGGCAAAGCATTTCACACAACTCTGCACTATCAGCATGCTGTGGGCTATAACATTAATTAAACAAACCCACCTTAAGAATAATAAAGTGTGTACCATATCCATCACAAGGCAATGAACATTTTTCCATTAATGCCTATGGAAGATAGACTACATTCTTATAATGTTGATGCACACAGTTATCTCAGTATTTTATAGTATGTGCGTATATGCTCCTTCAAATCACCTGTCAATTTACGGCAACTCCACGAATTTCACAAGGTTTTCTTAGGCAAAGAATACTCAGGTGGTTTTGCCAGTTTCTTCCTCTGAAATATAGCCCTCGGCACCTGGTATTCATTGTTGGTCTCCCATCCAATCACTAACCAGAACTGACCCTGCTTAGCTCCAAGATCAGATGGCATCTGGTGCCTTCTGCATTCCTCTTATACCAAAGCAAAAACTGTATCTAAAGGGAATATATTCAAGTTTTCAAATCAGAATTAAGAGCCATACACAAATACAAACTTTTCTCTAGAAAAGTTTGCTGTTGTTTACAAGTCAGCTTCAAGTTATGGCAACCCTATGAGAGCGAGACCTTCAGGTCATCCTAACACCAACAGCCCTGCTTAAGTCTTGCAAATTAAGGGCTGTGGTTTCTTTCATTGGGTCTGTCCAACTGTAATACAATATTCCTCTTTTCCTATCGCTTTCTACTTTACCAAAAAATATTCTGACATATAAGGACCAGAACTAGAAGAACTGAGATTGCCATTAGTTTATACAATATACAACCTATTTGTCTTTCATCTAAGCTGTACAATGCTTAACATCCCTCAGGATTTATTCCTTGTTAACATTCTTAGACATTTGCCTGTATGAATATGTCTTCTCCTTTATAAATCATTCAGATTACCTTCTGTTCTCAAATCCTATCAGAGTCAAATAAAGGCTATTCACTTTATGACAAAAACAGTGTTTGAAACACAGGATGTTTTGCATTGTTTTGCAACATACAGCTATGCCTAAGACACACCTTTTGTGTTGTCACCTCCCCCCCAATGAAGCTAACATTCAAAACCATTTGCCAGTATTAAAGTGTGTGCAAATTCTTCTTTTAGCAGATACAAAAACTGGACAAGAAAGCACAGCAAGGTGAATTCATGGAATATGCTGAACATATGAACTCAGTAAGAATTAACAGATGATGTATCACAGAGAAAAAAGAAGAAAAGGAATATATTCACACTACATGCAATACCAGATTTATGCACAGACTAAATTATAGTTTAAACCCATAGATTATGAGAGGCCTCTAAATACCTTCATACAAAATTTCCCAAATACACCATTTTTGATAGAGATACACAGATTTTTTTTCATAGTATCAGTATGATACCTCAGTATCACTTGAGGAACTTGGCTTGGCATGAAGAAGTGACAGGTTTATCTGGCAGTCTGCCTTTCTGTCATAGACCACTAGGCTTCTAGACTATCTCATACTGTTTAGGTTTAGAAAAATTGTTTCATCCTTTTGGGGAATTTGGGTCACATTTGTATGGGAATCTGCATTTACCCTTTCATGAAACAGGAAGCATTTGAGAGCAAGTTACCACTGTACACCATGGCTAAAAGAATTTGCTGGCTCTTTTCATTATTTAGTGAAGTGGCTACTGACCACAGATGAGTCACAAAAGGAAGTGGGTTTAGAAATACATGCATCAGCTAACCAATGGTGGCTAACACAGACAGAGTCACCCGCAGTTGACAAGGAGTGGGTTGGCATTTGCACAATATGAGGTTGCACAATTAAAGGACTAGACTGGTAGTTATATGGGATTTTAATAGGTAATTATACATACTGAATAATGTACTAATGCAGCTTTCTGTTTGGAATTACTATGAATGTACAGTATTGTTCAAGTTTACAGCAATATTGTGCTTGATTCTAAGAAACGAAGTTCCATCCAAGAGTAATGTTAGACAGATATCAATTCATTCATTAAATTTAGAAAGCGGGTATCAATTTATGTTTGCTCAGGAATGTTTATTATTTATTGATTTAAAAGATTCATTTGTGCCTTTTCTGCCAAATAAGCAATGGAAGCATTCTTCAAAAACAAATTAAAAATCATTTTTTCACAAACGATCCAAAAAGCCAACTGGTTTTCTAGATTATTTTTCTGATGTTACTGTTGTTATGTGCCTTCAAGTGATTCTGAGTTATGGCAACCCTAAGGGGAAACTATCACAGGGTTTTCTTGGCGAGTCTTGCTCAGACTGAATTTATCTTTTACTCCCTCTGAGGCTGAGTGAATATGACTTGCTCAAGGTCACCTGGTGAGTTTTCATGGGTGAGAAGGGATTTGAACAGCAATCTGCAGAGTCACAGTTCAATGCTAAAACCACTATACCACACTGGCTCTAATTTTTTTTCCTGACAGCCAAACCCAAATGCTAGTTTCTACTGGAACAGATCCCCTTAGTCAATTGGATGGACACAGTTAACAAAGTAGGTGTGTTCCTGGGCTTCTGTAACAGGAAATTTGGTACCACAGGTAGAACTAGCATGGAAAGAATAGAGATAGGTTCTTATACCACAACCATCAAAAGAAAAAAGAAAAAAAAAGACAGTTCAACATGTTTTGGCAAACTTTTTATTCAAAACTAACATTGTGCACACGTGAAATGAAATTACTCGGAAAGATAAAGCTTGCTTAAATAAAGAAAAACATTTTGAATCTTCTAGAAATCACCTGAAAGTTTCTTTCAAAATGCACCTTGGCATGATTTTTCTTTCAACAACCTCCAGTTTTTGAAACTTAGAAATCTATGGTTTTTCAACATGCCAGGGTAGCTGGTCAGGCAGGCTAATCTACTACTCCCATTTCTTTCTGTTTCCATTTCTCGCATACTATTTTGGAGGCAGCTGTTTGCTATGCCTATATACATAAGTATACACAGCTACAGTACGATCACCTAGAGTAGAATTCCATTCTTTCCCAGATCAAGCTTTATTGCATTACTTATTGCAGACAGCTGGCTACAACCCTACACTGAAAGTCTGTCTTTCTCCAGCCCCACTTTGCCCTGCTCCCAATGCCTTTGCTGCCAAAAACTTCCAGCTACATAGAAGACATGAAAAGAGAGGCTGGGCTGGGTTCCCATAAAAAGATTTTAAAAGTTTTTAAAAAGGAGAGCTTTGTTAACTGGAGTATGGCTGTATTAATCAATGGGTATATTTAAATTATCATATCATATAATAATTATCATAGAGTTATAGGTGATGATGGTCAAATCGCTTAGATATTTACGAAACATATTGGGACAATCCAAATTTGGATTAACACTCCAGTATACAAATGACAAATATTCAATGAACATATATTTTGCATAGGTCAACTCCAAGTAAATGTATTTTGGGGGCATACAATCAACTTTTGTTGATGTATATGCCTAACCCACATTCACATTCCATGAATCCCCCCCACCTATTATCCTCCCTACCTTTTTTCTTTTGTCTTTCTCTCTTTCTTTGTATTTACATTTTAAAATCCAAAAAAAATATATAAAATAAAAAAAAGATAAATGAGATATCCATATGTGCTGAGTTGCACTTCAGGAATTGATTCAAAGCCCTGTTTGAATTGGGGCTTGCACTTGGATTTAGGCTAAGATCACTGATCTCCTGACAATGAATGGTTTAATCAATCATTTCACTTTTTTGTAGTCCTACTGTTTAATTATTTTAGCAGTTGGTTTTATTGTATCTTGATTTTAATGTGAACTGCTTTGGGATTTTTGTTTAAATGTTAAGCTATATACAAAATATTCCTAAAATAATAAATGAGCTTCGAGCCAATTTCTAAAAGCCATTATGGTGGCAGGAAAAAACACTTCTGGTAGAAAAACTAGAACACTCCTCCCCTTTTTGCAACAGCTGGTTTTTTATGAGAAAGAGCACTCAAGTTGTGTGAGTTCACACAGGCAACTCAAAGTTATAAAAGTAAGACCTTTCATCAGCTGTTCATAAGAAATTCACCAGGTTTGTTATCTGCTATATTGACTACAAGGTTTTAGTTGTAAGTCAACGGTCTAAATTCAATGGCTAGTCCCAACTAGAACAGACCTACTAAATCAATTTATTTCCATTGATTCAGTAGGTCTGTTCTAGTTGGGACTGAATGCTGATTTATGCATTATGTACTAAAAATTACCAACTACTGTATATTGAACTTCCTACTTTATCACAAGCTGGTTTTTCACACAATCTGCCTACAAATTTAATGTAAGCCCTAAACATGGGTCCTTATGCAAGCATATAGAAAAGGACACTCATTGCTTACCGTTGCTTACCAAGACAGTAACATCTTCTGTGATCACAGAATAAGTCTAAAGCCCTTTGAGCTCATAGTTTATTTTTTGCGGAGGTTGTTTTAGTAATAACAATAATGGCTGTAATTTTTTTAATTTGAGAAATCAGCACTTTGCCTATTACAGAAATAACCTGACATTGCATTCCAAAAGAACTTGACTGTCATATTCTAAATTAGTCTACTCTCCAAAGTCAATCAATATTGCATGCCTAGCTGAAGCAAACCAAAAGCTTGATGTTAGCACTTTTCCAAATAAAGGCATACACAATGCAATTGCTTTTTTACAAACTGAAAGATTGGCATCTGGACCACTGCAGGCACACTTCAGGAACTTTCTTCAGCTTATGCTGCTTAAAACTTATGCAAGTGTCAATCCAAGTTTAAATGAACATGTCAGGCAGTGCAATGGAAATAAGACAAACAACATTCGCTTCTTGGAAAGGGTGACTACACATCTGACTGAAACAAGAACTGACTTTGGTCACTGTACTACACTTCCTTCACTTAGAAGAATTTAGTAAAAGTATTGAACTTGTGACAACAACCTCACAGGTTACTGGCAACTTTTTAAACTTCTGTCTCTTTGTATTTGTGTAATGGGTGGTTCAGAAATAATACAGTTCAGAAGAATCACTCTAATATGGTCATTATTTAGTAATGACTTCATGTATAAGAAGGCAAACAGAGAGAGAGATGTTGATGTCTGAATAAACCAAGGACAGGCAACTATGGCTTTTCAGATAGTTTTCAACTTCCAGTTCCCATCAGCCTAAGTTATGGTGAGCAAGGTAGCTGCAGTCCAAGACATATGGAAAGCCACTGTTGCCTAACTTTGGTATAAGCTATAATGCATGGAATATTGTAAAATGATTATTTTATTTACGTTCCACCTGTCTCTAGGGAGCACTTGGTGATATACATGCAGCTACTCAGTTTTCTGCTCACAACCATTCCATAAAGAGATTAGAGTTTATAACATCAAATTTACCCAGTGACCCTCATGTTTGAGCAGAAAACTGTATAATGTTAAAGTGTTGCATATTTTACTATATTGCCTTACTGCTACCACCCGATTCCTTTTTCTTTTTCTTTGATTTATTGGTTGATTGTTACCATATTTGGAAGTTTTACTGTTGCAAAACAGGGAACCAATGAATAATCCAAATATCCTCTGCAGAATACCAACACTACACACAGTCTACAACTCTAGGTCTGAGGGAACTATAATGGATAAATCTCTATTAGCACACACTGAGGATATATAGCACTAGTAATCCTACCAGTCCCACTTGCAAATTAAATATTTGGAAATATTCCAATCACAGTTGTATTATAGAAAATGGTTGGAACAGAAGTGCTAATGGAGCAGTGCCAAAAGCTTCTGTGTGCCAGCCCTGGCGTTAAGGGGTCAAAAAGGGCTGTCAGCTGCAGTTTTGAGGGAATACCTGATATAATCTAGTCATAATTCAGACCTTGCTAGTTTGTGCCCAATATAACCAGCCCCTACAAGCTAGCAGGAACATGTAAGTGAAGCACACTGCTTTTAATATTAAGAATTCAAACAGATTAAAAATCTAATTATCATTATCTGAAAGAGAAAGGATGTGCTTTCAGCTGAGGATGAACAAATTTCAGACAATATGTGCTAACATTTTGGAAATCAATAAATAATTAGGATACTGGTCAATGCCAAACAAGCACACTGAGACATCTGTTCTTAGTGTGGCCACATTCCCAACCATAACTTTCTTTCTGGCAATTTGTTACTTACAGGGGCATGATGAATCAGCATATTCTGTTTCTCTGTTCAGGACTTACCATTCTGTTTTCATAGCAACCTGTGCTGTTCTTCCACCAGTATCCAAAAACAGAGCTTAACACAACAGTTAAAAACAAATGTCGATGAAGTAAAAGGACCAAGCCTGTTGACTTAGCTGCATGATAAGCAGCTCTGCCAAGAACAGAACACAGTTTGCTATGTTTTACATCTCAGTGAAGGTCAAATCACTCCATATAGTAAAAGGCAACTGAACTTGAACAAAATAATCTACAGATGCATTGTATGTCACAGCTTTAAAAAAACCCCTTGCAATATTTGTGTAAGGATATCCAGTGGAATTCCAGTTTATAGGTGCAGTTACTGAAAAGTAGCAAACGGTAACTCTTTTCGCCCATCTATTGATAAGCAAGCAGACTGCTTCATTTCACAATGACTATGGCCATTTCTGCACCTACACTGTTATAGCACTATTATTCCACTTTCAACCTCCTATGGAATCCTGGGGTTTGTAGTTTCCTGAGGCCAAAGAGCTCTCTGGCTGAGAATTCCTAAGGCCCCTCCCTAAAACTGCAAACCCCAGGATTCCATAGGAGGTTGAAAGCGGAATAATAGCACTATAACAGTGTAGTGCAGAAAGGCCCTATATCTTGTTCAGCCGCCTCTAGACATGAGATGCTTTTTGTCCCAAAATATCACACTGAATGGAACAAAACACTACCCCAATGGTAAAAATCAACAGATTTGTTGGGAAGGCTGGGAGAGGTTTCTGGATGCATCTTTTATATTGAAAGTGTAAATGGCAAGTGGCTGAAATGGATAATACTGTTTTATACAAAGGAGAGGATAATGTCCTAGAACAACTACATTGTAGGTATTCTTCTGTGTAAATTCTGCAACCAGGAGTGCTTCCAGATAATGAAAATGTCCAAATATGATGAAAACCTCTAACCAGTTATCAATCTCTGTCTTTCAACTCCACTGTCTAATATATCATATCATTAGTTTAATGACACGACAAAAGTACAAGTCCCAACTAAATCCTATTAATTTTGCCACAGCTGCATTATCTCAGGAGAGTTAAGTGGAATTTAAATAAAATCAGAGCTGACTGTATAAACACACAAATAGTTCTGCCCATTAATGCATGAGCTTTTTATGTTATTTCTTGTCAGAAAGACCAAACACAGCACTAAAATGGTGACTAAATTTAGTGGCTTGCATCCAGTGCAAAGAAAACAGGCTGTGATCTAGGAATGATTCCAGCTGATACAAAGGGGAGGGAATGTTAATTTCACTAACTTCCCTTTGCCCTGTAGTCATCTATGCCTCTTCCATGTCCTTCTCAAAGGTCCCCTAATGCCCAAGAGCAGCTGGGCCGGGGTGTTGAAAAGCTCTGAGAGGAATATGCATTTGTACAACAGACTCTGTTCTGTGAGCAGAGTGCAGATCATTATTTGAAATTTCCTTTAGCTGGGCAATTATGTTATAGCATGAAAACAATTTTTAAAAATTAGGAAAACAAGCAGCCTTGTACAGAGTGATGCCCAGGAGTCCAGATATGCCATCATTTTCTACTCAGTCACCAGCAGGTCTCCAGGTGCCCAGATGAGTCTTTTGCAACTTTATTAGCTAAGAGTAACTGGAGATGTCAAGAATGAAATCATGGATCTTATAGGCACTAACAAATCCCCAATATTATCATTCAAACTCAGATATGTAAAAAAATTTAACTTCATCTTCTACGAGTTCATTTATGTGGAATTTCCTCATACATACACACATTCCGCATTGTCTCATTTTCATTGCAGACAGATAGATTAGATTATGAATTGCTATATACCTTGCATCCAGCATGTGCCCGGGTCTTCATTAATGGAGTTGTGGTACACAGCTCAATAGCTTCTGGCTCATGGAAGATTACTGTAGGGAGAGGTTCCTTCCGAAGAGTTAAGACATTTAGCTTAGTCTTCAACATGGTCTGAAAGTGCTAAACAAAAATAAAAACAGAAAGACATTTTTGTTTTTGTTGTATCTGAATCCAGGCCAATATGAAAATTGATATTTCTATCTGCAATCACCTCTCCACTTTTGTAGGGGTTAGAGGTCTAAGAGCCCTGCAGAAGTGGAAAAACCACAAATAAAAACAAAAATTACAAACACTTTAAAAAAAATTAGAACACTTCTCTAGGAATCTCTAGGTCCTCCATAGCAGTTCTATGATCAATTTCCAGCAGCAATAGTCCACAGAGTCATGCTAGTCATGCCCTAGTAAAGCCTAGAGAATTGATCTCTCTAGGAATTTCCAGGTTCTCCTGTGCAACTCTGTGGTCCACTGGTGGACCATAGAATTACATTGGAGGACCTAGAAATTCCTTTTTTTCCTGTGGCAGGGCAAATACATACATATTTTTAAAATAAATTAATTAAATTAACCTGCAAATAATCAAATCTGAGAATGCTGAATCAGCAAAAGTAGAGGGCCAAATGTATTTTCATTCTAACCATATCTGTGTAGTGGCACAGAAATATTGCTTTATGGAATGAAAACCAGACAATTTCACAGAAGCCAGATAGGGAGATCAGAAACCTACACATTTCATTTTTAGTAGAAAAGGTTACAGTAAATGAACGAATCAATTAACAAAAGGCAGGCAGGCAGGCACCAAGATAACACTCTCATAGTTCAAAGCCCCCCCCCTTGGATACTAGCATACTTGCTGGATCTCTTGCTGTAATGGAGGCATTCAGGCACAGCTGAAACAGCAACAGCAGTCACACAACTAGAGAGCTTCCAGATACCCACTGCCCTGCCCCTGTCTCCCCACAAACAATTAGTGTTCATTTCTATATACATAATATGTATATGTATGTATGTTATGTGTGTGTGTGTGTGTATATGTGTGTGTGTGTATATGTGTATGTATATGTGTATGTATACACACACACACACACACACACATTGGCAAAGACATATATACAATTAGTATATATAAACAATTAGTGCTCATTTCAACCCACCAGAGGAGGAAATTGCTACCCTGGACTAGGGAAATCACTTGTGCAAGGAGGTATGGTATATTTCTCTGCATAGGATTTCATGAAGACAGTGCCAGTATTGGATCCTGACCAAGATATAAAGATGCATGGGCCATTAGAAATCACTATGTATGCCTGGATCCAAACTTACTCTCATGCAAGTGGAAGGCCCTTATGTCTGCAAAAAGTAGACTCCTCATTTCCAACAACCCCACTGCAGATTTGCATTATTTATTTATTTATTGTGTTCTTTAACTGCCTTTGAAGACTCTACTATCCCCAGAGTGAAATTACAATATAAACATGGTAGAATTCAAATCATGACAATATTGTAAACAATTTCAAAATAGGCCAGTTAAAATAAACAAGAAAACTACTTCCAAGTTAATTTCTACATCCTTAGTAAAAAGCAATATTAAAGTATCAAGAGTAACTCATACTTTACAGATTCAGATGGCTTAATGCTGATCCAATAAAAATATTACTTTTAGCAACATTTTGTTAATTGGCAGGCTACATTAAATCTTCATTTCAAACTTGTTTTTCCCATACATTCCAACATTCATTCTGGCAGTCATATTATAATAAACTGACAAATGAAAAATGAGAAATTTCTTGTAACTTGGCCTTTGACAATTATTTAACAAGGAAAGTGGGTCTGTTGCAGAATCTATGATGACTTACGTACGTACACCCCTTGCACAGCTCCCATGCTGGCACTGCAGAAGAATAAATTCTGCATAGCACCTCAAAGAGTTACCTGTTACATTATGAAACATTCTCTTTAATCTCGAAAGATTGCAATAGCATTTAATTAGATGAAAGACTGCCACAATTTTACTAATGAAGTTCCATTTTATACAGTGAAACTTCTGTTCAAATACGCTACCAATTTCCTTTTGCTTTTATCATAACATAAGATTTCCATTAAGATGTTATACATTTTTGAGAATACAAATGTTCAAGTTTCATTAGACTTCTTGTAACTTGAATATCTCTGTGGTTTTCCAGTTTAGAAGCTAAACTATCCAGACTGGATTTCTTAAATAGAAATAATAAGGAAAGGGAAATGGATAGTCCACATCCCTTCTTCAGTAGAATTCATGTTTTAGTCTGAGTAGAATAAACAATGGAATAATACAGCTCCTTGGTTACACACAGCTTAACTGGCATACATTGAAAACCTATCCCTACATTCACATTTAATATCACTTAATAAGCAAGGGTTCAGGCCCTCAAAAGGATCTGAAAATCATTCCCGAAGAACCCTTAACTGAGTTTCTTGAAGCTACTAAAACAGCAACAGCAAAACAGATTGTATTGCCTTCAGGCTCCATCAGAGGACACAAAATCCCAAAAGCATGTATGTTTATAGTGGAACTAATAGTGAGGATGTTAGACTGGGACTTGAGAGGCCCTTATTTAAGCTCCCACCCAGACTTGAAACTTACTTGGTGAATATTTGACCAGTAACTTTCTCAGCCTGGCTTACCTCATATAGTTATCATGAAAGAAAATGTAGAGAGTAGGAGAGCTATGTATATTCTCTCAAGCTCATGAAGGAGAAGGGCAGATTAGAATGGTAATTAATAAATAAAAAATACATACTTCTTTTCATTAGACAAGAACTGTGGTCTAGGTCAAGGCTGTGCGCCTTAATATCCAGCCACACCCATAATTAGTAAGTTCAAGATGCAGACATTTTTCAAAACCCAAAGGCTAAGACAGATGTTAGGAGTAAGTCTCTAGATATTTGGATCAGGAGGGAGGGGTGAATGTCCCTATGGCATTTCAGAAGAGCCTGCACCTTCAGAAGGATCATTACCTAAATACCTACCACTTCTTCTACATACACACTACACTCCAGTTGCCATCAAACCCTGGCAATTAAGAGATAAGCTCTGGGTCATACCTTCCCCACCCTGACACTAAACTGAACAATGCCAAAGCAGACTCTCAGGAGCAATGTGCATCATCAAATGCACAATGTGCATCATTAAGTACTTGTTAACTTAAATAAGGAAGCTAAAGGCTCTTAAAGCATTCTTCCCCACTCTGCTGCCCTTGAGATGTTTGGACTTGAACTACCCCCAGACAGCATGGCCAAGGGTCAGTGATACTGAGAGATATACCCAAAACATCTGAAAGGTGGAAGGTTGGAAAGGGCTAATTTAAAGGGAACGAATTAGACTTACGGCTGCTAGTTAAGTCAAATTGCTTCCTAGTAGCTTTAAGTGTCTGGCAATAGATGTTTTCTCTTAGGGAGTATAAGATTAGGAAACAGCTGAAGATCTCACAGTGAGGAGGCCACCAAAACTAGGAAGATGAGATATGTCCTCCATCCCCCAGTTAAGGAAGACAGCAGATGTAATGTCCACCTGTGTGTGGTTTGAGTGCTGGACCAGAATCTGAATCTCCACTCAGCCATGGAAACCCACTGGGTGGCTTTGGGCAAATCATACTCTGCCAACCACAGAGGAAGTCACTGACAAACCTCCTTTCAAAAAAAAAATCATGCCAAGAAAATGCTATGAAAGGTTCACCTTAGGATCGCCAAAATCAGAGACAACTTCAAGCCACACTACAACAGATACAAAGGCTGGATCTACCACTAGGCAGAGTGAGGCAGCTACCTCAGACAACAGCTGCGCGGGGTGGGGGGCAGGGAGTCAGGGGCAGGCACTGAGGGATAGTGTGTATATGACACACAGTATGCCAGGAATCCCTAGGTTACTATGGGGTCCTTAGATGTTTCCCTATTACCAATGTCGATGTTATTCTTATTTCCTAGGCTTATTTCCTAGGATTTCCATTTGTGGAAATGGAGGGTGCACTATCCTATTTTTTACCTCAGAGAGCAAAATAAGTTGGAATCCCACAAAAGGAAACTATAGTTGGGTAGTGCTTCTCCTGAAACATTCAGCACTCAGGTTAGGTAGCACACGTATAAGAAAAAGCATTCTCAGATTTACTCATTCCAAGGACACTTCCCACCACTCAAAAGCTCTTTAAACAACAAAAGAAAAAGACTGTTTGTAATTGGATGCAAATACAAATGCACAGCCAAGTAAATCTTAGGTTATCTTAACTGCATTGCTTTTAGTGGAATAAAGTGTGTCTTCTGCTGATGTGACCTCCACACACAAGAATGAGAGGTCATAAAAAGCCTCATGCCCAATTATTATCAATGGACTCACCCGGGGCATGCCTATGCTAGCACATTGTGTCCATTGAGGATAATGGGTTGGAGTATTTCCAGTTTGCATATACAGATCGTGCACTGCATATACTTGAATATACAATGTGTACATTCCATTTGGAAAAACAAAATAGCAACAAATAATTCACATTTGCACAGACATTCGATATATGTTAACAAACTGCAATTTTTACACATCTTCCCTTTCAATTTATATAGGTATAAATGTCCTGTGTATGCTTTATTTGTTAAGACTATGTAAAAAAAACCCAGATAAATAGATGGATAGATACTGCATGAAAAGATCTTAGCAATGAAGATTTTATATAATAATGAACAAAGGCATGACTTTGCTGAACCCTGACAAAATTGTGTCAAAAGAGCTTTAATGAAAAATTTGTCACCATTGAACAATTGTGACAAAGAGATAGACTATTATACACCTGAAAACATGGATTCTGTTGGAGATGAACATGAAAAGACTGTAGAAGTCTACCTTGCTTCCTAGATCAAGTAGCCATGGACAGTCACTCTATAGATTTACAGGCACACTAGAAATTCCCCAGCTATTTGCCTCAGAACCTAAATTTCCAATAAGCTTCTAGAACTGTAAGGAAGTGTTCTAGCTTAAAAAATAAACTGAAATGATATTTCCGTAACAGACGCCAATTCAACAGTTGCTGCCAAATTCATAGCGAACTTCCCTCAGTTCACATTTAGCTCTCCATCCTTTGCTAACACTCTGGGCTCATTCTGATCTTTACATCTGTAGCTAGCCTTGATCAAATATCTGCAGGGATTCATAAAATGGGATTGCCAGTGCTAAACTGCTTCACTGCTAATGTCATCTTCTCTTATTTTTCCTAGGATTGGAGCTCGAAGGATTAGTACAGAAGAAGAGTCAAGGCAATTAAAATTAAATCAAGGCAATTAAGAAGAACATGTACATTTATAGGACCTACTACAGAAATCCACAGCACAGACATTATAATAAAAACAGCAAAATAGTACAAAAGTAGTTTTCTTTAAAACTCCCAAAAGTCTTAAGACTTCACTCCTCTTCCTTCTGGTAATTGGTGGTCAGAGAGATACCCCATCCATATATTCCTCCAATGTAGAAACCATAAAGATACAATTCTCTCTTTTTCCTCTAAGCAGTGGCACAAAAGTGAGAAACATGAAAGAAGAAGGACCTGCAACAGTTAAGAACAATAACAATAAAACATGACAATGACAAGCACAGATAATGACCCGCAATGACCCGCTATCGCTTGAGCATTCTATCTCAGTTGGCCATGCAGAAGGGCGGGAAGCACAATCACGTGCTACCTTCCCCAGTGCATCCAAAGACAGAAAGACAGAGACACACACTGGAAAACACACACACACACACACACACAACAAAAGGGCCCCACTTCTTTCTTACCTTCTGATATCAAAGCATACACTATTGCTTATATAGAAAAACTGATTGTTTTTAGCTGTAATATTTTATTTTTAAAAAGATGAATTTTAAGTGTAGCTATTATTTTTAAATTAGAGGCTGCCAGAATAGGTTATCTTTAAAGTCAGTCTGAAAATGTTTTGAAATGGCACCCATTCAGACAAGGTAGGAATTCCCAGGCTTGAAGGATCCACAATGGATGATGATGATGATGATGATGATGATGATGATGATGATGATGATATATTTTAATTAGGGCAGTGATAGGCAAAATGAGACCACGTTTTGCGGTGTGTGGGGGCTTTCGGTGGTCTTATTTTCCCTATTGTTGCCCTAAAATTAAAAATGTTTTGAGGCTGATTTTTGGACATTTTTTCACTGCAAAACTGGGCCAAAGTCCCCAAAACAGCTCACAAATGTGGTGGTTTGCATCTCCTAACCCCTTTAAAACCCTGAGAAGAAGGAAAAAATCAACCAAAATGGTGGCCAGAAATGATGGAGCGGAATGGAATAGAGTAGCTAGGACCCTGAACAGCAGCACCTGACATTACAAACATTTTATTACAAGGCCTAATTATTTTGCATATAATCCTCCAAAGAAATAATTCCCATAGTTAAAGTGTCTGTGCATGTATGCATCTACATGTGGTGAATGTTAGCTCACAGAGTTAAATAAATCACACATAGAAACAGAATCGTGGCATCTTTAGGAATGGAGAGTGGCCCAAATAATGTCACACTTCAAAGGAAAGTTTTGGGGTAACTGAAGATATGCAAGGCTAATTAAATTGATTTGAAGTATGTTAAAGGCTACATAACTTTAAAAATAGAATATGAATTGCTTCCAAGCTTCCCAAGAGAATTCTTCTGGCCAAGAAGGAGCATGCTCACCTGTGAATGGACCTTTACTATGATCCAGCTAGGCAGTCTATACATTCTTTTATGAAACTTTATCAGAGGAGTTTCTGGTAGCAGCTGCCACTACTTTCACAGCCTTGATGGGTTGCTAAGGCAATAACAAACTCATACCTATTTCCCTACCACCACTCATAAGTAATACTACTGGGACTCATGTTAAAAGCCCAGACAAATCAATGGACAGGCTTCCTTTTACTTCAGCATATTTAATATTAAGTTCTCAGTACTGTGAGTAAACTAGCTGGGACAGTCTGATGTCTCCAGCTGCTGGACTGTTCAAATATATTGAATGTATTAAAACTGGCTCCAGAATGTCTCGTCTTTGACACTGAAAGCAGTATTTCAGAGTTGGCTAATTTACTTCAGAGCACTGCCCCAACATCTAACATCCTTACCTCCTGTCCTAATCTAGGCTGCAAAAAAATGATGTTTAGATAGCATGCCAGTAAACATAGTTGAAAGCCATTCATATCTTGACACAGAGCAGGAACACTCAATATAGCAAGCATGAGAACTGCATTTACAAATCAGCCAAATATTGAATTGTACCTTAACTCAAAGTTTATAGGTAACTGTTTGAGTCACTCCAAGAGGAAAAGCATGTGTTGACAAGAGAGCTGGAAAAATCTCTGAAGCAACCCAGCATTCTTCAATGGGCATGGCAGACAGAGGAGTCACAACTGTGATACATTTCATGAGCATGACAACCTAACAGCATTGTAGGAGTTTGTTTTTCTGGTTGGTTGTTTTTTTGCATACATTGCTGAAATCACTAATTTTCTGGAACGTACTGACCTGAAGGCACAAAACAACAACTACAACTACAACAAACTTGACTGCTCAGCTCCCTGATGTAGAAGAGAATAATTCTGTTCTGGAAGACTTCCAAATTGCTTTAATAAGATTTACAGTTCATAATCTTTTTCAAAGTTTACGATTACTTACAGTAAATTATCTTCAAAACAGATACCTTCACTATGACTACGGTATGCTACTTTTACTAGCCAAATCTATCTTAGGCTTTTTTTAAAATTCTAAAATTCTTAACACACAACTTTTAACATATTTTTTCATCATCTCTATTATATAGGAATAGACAACTGTAATTATTCCTCATAGGTTGAGAGAGAAAGACAGAATCCCCATGTTTTATATGCAAGCAACAATGACTTAATATGGACACACTGAATTAAAACTACCATGTTTATATAAATGAATAAGCTTAAGCCACAACTAGTTTAAACATACCCATATACCACCAAAACACTGATTTAGTTCAGGAATTGTCTCAATTCATTTTAAACTGCCCATTCAGCAATTCTGTCAGAGATTGTTTCACAATACTATGGGCTCACTTATTCATAAGCAAATCATTAACATTCTTGACATAAATCCATAGTGTGTAGCAATTCCCAGCTATGATCATGTTTTACTACATTTGCTTGGCCCATTATGAATGGCAGTTTTGTTTCATATAAACCATTGTTTAAAAAAAAAGGAGAAAAAAAATCGCAAATTATGTATTGTGAGAAAGTGGTTGGTGTGAACAGCTTGCACACAAGACAACTTCATTATCGACACAATCTGCTAGGACATTTTCCTGCTCAATCTCCCTTTTTTCCATGCCATTATTTCAGACTGCATATGGGGAGAACTTCCTACTGCTCAGTACACTATGAATATGTGTGCATGTGTTTTATGATACTTTCCTGGTAAACATTAAAAACAGACTTGTGTTCTTGCTTGGGAGAAGGTATTTGCCTATCAGTGGAAACATACTTCTCATCCTCTCTTTCTCCTTGTGCATCTTTCACTTTCAATGTACATTCTGAAGATAAGGTCAAAGGAAACATGACAGCCAATCTAAGATTAAAAGATTAGTGAAATAAATTTTTAAGTTGTTATACTAAAGAAGAAATGAATGACATTTCTTATGTTCTGCCACAGCTTGAAAAAGTTCCTCTTTGACTACAACTCCTAGAATTCCCTAGTGCACATGGCTTGAAAAAGTTACTCTTTGACTACAGCTCCTAGAATTGCCGAGTTCCCAAGGCCAGTGGTTATACTGGCTGGAACACTCTGAGAGTCGTAGTAATGTTTCTAAGCTTTGGTATACACAAATGATGCTTTCTATGAATAGTTAATCTGATCTTATTCGTAAATCAATAATCTGATTCAAAGCAAAGATTATATCATTATCTCAGTTGATTGAGACTGCTCTCACTGCTTTAAACACTTTGACAAACTAAAACAAGCAAAAAAAAAATGCAGGTACCTGTTTCAGAACATTTGTAGTTTTTATAATCTGAGACAAATGCCACAGTGCTGAAGACAGGCTGAAAGTATAGGCAATATGGCAAACCCCATAATATCCTGCACCTTCTAAAATGAACAGACACAATCTTACAAACATGACTATTTCATAAGAACCCAAAGCTATGGCCTGCACTTTATTAGCTGTAACATCAATGGAATGCCAAATCAAGATTACACATGCTTGTAATCATCACAACAGAGATATATTCTCTGAGAAGTTAAGATGATCTCCTTGAACTCTGAAGCTTCAGCTGATACAACAACAAAAACTTTTCTGAGTGCTTGCTAACAAAAGGTAGATTCCAGAGGATCTGTCTTGCAGGACACTTCTGCTGGGGATGTGCTAGATCTACATTATACTGCAGTGTGTATGTTTGTCTCATCATAGTTCCATTCAGACAAAAAGAACAGATCTTTGTTCTTGACTGAACATTCAGTCTACTCTAAACTTCATTCCAGGGCTATATAACTATAAACTTCATTCCAGGGCTATAAACTTCATTCCAGGAGCCCTGGTGGCGCAGTGGTTAAATGCCAGTACTGCAAGCCACAAGGTTGTGAGTTCGATCCTGCCAGACTCCAAGGTTGACTCAGCCTTCCATCCTTCCGTAGGTTGGTAAAATGAGTACCCAGCTTGTTGGGGGCATGTATAGAAAAATGTATCGAAATACATGCTATTTCTAAGTTGTTTGCCGCCTCGATCCATATGGAGAAGCGGGATACAAATAAATAAAATAAAATAAAATAAAATAAAATAAAATAAAATAAAATAAAATAAAATAAATAAATATACCATCTACATGAGAGATTCCATCATGTCAAAATAGAATGACGTACCAAGATGCCATAACAGCAAAACATCTCTCATTCTTGAACACTGGAAACCCTATTATTTGTTCCATTTCTAGGAATTTTGATATTTCTGCTTGTTTCATTTATGTTCACTGAGTTTGGGTCATGGGAAGCTGGGAAAGGTTATTCAGGAAGAAAAGGGTGCTTCTGTTCTTTTTTAAAAAAATGCAAACAAACTTTAACAACAACAAAAAAGCCAAAAAAAAAAAGTTTCAAACTTCAAAGTCTATATTCTTTATTCAGTTACAAGTGTCATTTCAATTCCAAGTATTTATTTTATAGGCCTATTTTTCAATCACTTTAGAAAGTTAAACTGCCTGTGAGATAAACTTATTCATAGCTGGATAAGATACAAGTTCAAACCTAGCTCAGTGAGAGTTCCAGCTCAGCATTCCTTGAAAAGCAGTTGTTGCCTGTCAATACTTTTGCCTGTTTATACTTTTATAGATCCTCCTGCAAAGGCACACATATATATCCTCTTGTTTCAATAGTCTCACTATTGACAGCAATAGTACAGTAGGACTGCTCAAATTTGATAGGCAAGTTATTTCAGCAGTTCTTCTGTCTCCTAGCTGACAATGGCAGAGGATGTACCCCCAGTCAAAAGGACCACTACTTCCAATCAGATTATAAACCAGTCCAGAAAATGAGTCCTACTGTTCATTGACCTTGTCAGATGTCAGGGTAGATGGTCTTTGCCCTTTCTCTCTTCTGTCTCTACCAACTGCTTGCGTTGCCACTGCTCAGAGATAAAGGAAAACTGTATTTCAAGTTTGCCCAGCAGACACTGTGCATTCTAGAAAATCTGCATTTCCTAGAATCCATTATTCATGGAAAGGAAGGCACAGAAACATTGTGGGAACCAGGGAGGAGAGAGAAGTGGGAAAGGGATGACTGGCTTCCATAAAAACAGCTATCAAAGCAGCAACAGCCACCTGTGCTACTGCAGCAGCCAAACAGGGGCCATTACATTACTTTACATTACATTTGGCAAAACAATTCAAGCCCATCACGTATGACGCCAGGAAGAGAAGATGGTCTGAGCTGGGATCAAAATTAGCCAACCTACTATTTGGTCAAGATGGACAGTTTGCTTGCCATGGATAATTCAGAAAAAAACTGAATATGGTACTTACCTGTCATTAACCTTGAGAAATCCCACTAATGTTAAGTATTTCATTAGTATAGGCAATGGTAACCTTTCAAAATATTCCTAAAGCTTATTATCACCTGTCTTAATGCTGTAATTGGTCTTAGGAGCATTAGAGCTTTGTCCTGCAAACAATTCTGTTGCCATTATTGAGCTTCCATGTTATGTTTTTAAGGTAAATTTGTAATTTTTTTCTTGTTAGACTATACGAGTTAAAAACAGTTACTTGGTCTAATCTTTGGAGCAGTGTCATTGTATCTTGCCCCTAATTCTTCAAGTATATTTCTGGTACTTCAGCCTGTTCTAAATTAGTTGGTCAACAATGAACCCATTCATCAGATGCCATATGAATCTATTCATATGGAGCCCTGGTGGCGCAGTGGTTAAATGCTAGTACTGCAACCACAAGGTTGTGAGTTCGATCCTGCCTGGCTCCAAGGTTGACTCAGCCTTCCATCCTTCCTCAGGTCGGTAAAATGAGTACCCAGCTTGTTGGGGGCAATTAGCTAAAAAATACATTGTAAATCGCTTAGATAACACTCAGTTGATAAGCGGTATAGAAATAAATGCTATTGCTATTGCTAAAATGCTATATTCATCAGATGCCATTAGGTAGTAATTCATTTCTCCAGTAAATAAAATTAAATGTACCATACAGGAAAGATTCTGCTATGTTGTCCAGCCACTGTGGCATCTGAAAGAACTTCAGGAAAAAGATTTCTTTGGTCCACCTCTATCAAAGCCTCAGGGGTGAGGACAGTGGAGTGGATGATCCCTGGTTGTGGAATTCTGTCCCACTGGAGGCTAGTTTGACCCCTTATCTGCTCTCCTTCCAAGAGCAGGAGAACCCCTTTCTGTTTACCCAGGCCTTTGGTTGTCACTGTCTCTTGCAAGTCTTTTAATTAGGGTGTGCTGTATTTTTTATAATTATTATTATATTTATTACTATATTTAATTTTTATATTTTAATTGTTTTACATTAATGATGTTAACCTAAAAGTCAAAGTTTGTGAGTGAGTTTGTCTCTTTGTCTATGTTAGGCAAGTGAAGACGTTATTTGACGTTATATGATTGGTTGTATCAGGCGAGAAGCCCTCATATGATTGGCTGCCTGTGAAGATTCTATGGAATCCTGGGGTTGGCAGTTTAGGGAGGGGCCTTTAGAATTCTCAGCCAGAGAGCTCTTGGGCCTCTGGCCAGTTGCTATAGAGACAAGGCCTAGCAGCAAGGAAAAGGCCAGTGTATTCCTTCAGAAACCAAACTTCTTTATGCTAACAACTCTGAATACAGACTGGATTGGGGAGTATGGGGAAAAGTTACAGATACTGGACAAGGCAGTTTGGGGAATTACAACACAGGATCTCAAATATGTGTATTTCAACTGCATCTAATTCCTAAGGTAAGGCAAGGTAATTCCTAATGTATTTCTAACAAGTATTACCTATAATAATAATATATAATAATAATATTTATTTATTTGATCCGCCTCTCCACATGGATCGAGGCGGCGAACAACATGAAATACATTATACATTACAAATAGCATGTATTTCTATACCGCTTATCAGCTAAGTGCTCTCTAAGCGGTTTACAATGTGTTTTTAGCTAATTGACCCCAACAAGCTGGGTACTCATTTACCGACCTGCGGTAGGATGGAAGGCTGAGTCAACCTGGAGCCTGGCAGGATCGAACTCACAACCTTGTGGCTTGCAGTACTCGCATTTAACCACTGCGCCACCAGGGCAAAATAAAATCCCAGGCAACGCTGGGTAAATACGCTAGTATATAATAAAATCACTTTATACACTGCAACACTCACATATATACACATATATATATAATTGTTTGTTTACTGTTATAGTTTTGCATTATTCATGGTTTCATCTGTATGTTGCTTTGACTTACATTGTGAATCAACTTGGATCCCTTATTAGAAGAAAGGTGGGATATAAATTAATTTAATTAATGATTTTAATTTATCTCTTTATTAATTAAATAATGAAATAAAGTGTGGGATGATCTGGTGCCTACTCAGTATTAAGGGCAACAATGCCAGGGAGAATCAGAAGAAACACTTGATAACCAAGCCAAATTCATATTCTGAAATAAGCACACCATTTAGCGTTATCATTGCTTAAGACCATAACAGAAAACATTGGCCTTGAACAGTCAAGATAGTTTGAAAGCAAACAAGTGTCTAATAAGTGACTAGAAAAATAAAGAAGGAAAAAAGCGTCAATAGGACTTCATTACTTATTAGCAAAGATAAGTGTCTTCTGCTGTTTTTTGGACTCTACCACTGCATCTTTTTCTACCATTGTATATTTTTCCTTTTATTTTACATATCAAGCCCACATAAATACCTACTTTTTTCTCTTTCTCCCTAAAGATCTCTTGAATTCTTCTGCTCTCATGGGATCTCAGGGTAGTGTACAATAAAATCAATTTAACCCATCCGAAACAACTTAAATAGACTAAATGCATATTGAGCATTTTAGCAAGTTAAAACAACAACCTCAAACCAGCTGAACTAGTTTAAAACAATTAAAAGCCATACATATCTGCAGATTTACATGAGGGCCATACATTTTCTTGGTGCTAGAATTAAGCCACTGTTGAAGCCTGCTGGGCCACTAAGGGGAAGATAATTCACAACAATGGAACCATAGCAGAAAAGGCCTCCTTCTACATTCTAGGACAAAGTTGTGCATTGTCATCTGAGGCTTCTGTTGGGAACCATGCAGTTTAGGTGTGGCTTCCCTAATGTCTAAATTCATCGTACAGAAAGAAAGAGGCCACTTCTGCACGACATCGCTATATCGCCATAGCAGCAGGTTACTTCCAGGTCAGGAGCCATGCTACCACATGACGTCATTGCTATCCAGCTGCTATCCCATCCCGCAGTGCTGCAAAACTGCTCTATTCTATTTCCGGGGGGGGGGACAACATTCAGAGCCTCCATTAACACTCCAATCCCATCAGGCAGCTCAGTGCGGTACCGTAATAGTGCTTGATAGTGCTTTGAGTAATCATGAATGCAGCAGTGGGTAGGTTGTGGGCATGCCCAGCTTGTCCCTCCCTCAGTGACTCCCATGGGTGGTAGCTTTGAAATCTCTCACCTCTCTGTGTTTATTTGTAAGTTCTCTTTTGAGTTAAAAGTTTTCATTTTTTAAATACATTTTTGGGCATTATAGGATGAAAAATGCAATGTGTACTGCTGTGTTTAGTACAGCTTCCAAAGGGAGGGGAAAAAACCATGATCAGTCAGGGTGGTTGGGCACAGTGAAGGTAGGAACAGGGAGTGGCCAAGGATGCTGTGGTGCAAAAGGAACACCAGTGGCAATAGCGCTACTCATCCACAAGATGGAAGGGTGAGGAAAACAGCATTCCTAGCTCAGCAGCATCATGTGAATGGCAATGCTGGGTTGTAACGCTATATCGCGCTAATGGCCTCCAGTGAAGAAATGGCCCGAGAGAGAGAAAAGAGACAGAGAGACACAAGCAAACAGGACCAACAAGAACAGCAATAAGCTCTTTGATTGTGAAACTTGGTGCTGAAACTTGACAATATCTTAACCAACCAAGTTACTCAAGACCCAAGGATCATTTCTGTGTGTGTAGCACAGACCATCTTCCCACATGGACCCACAATCCCCCATCTCTTACATAGAAGCTGATATGTCATGAGAAAAATTGTTTTAATTCTGAAATTACTGTCATGTATTCAACAAATCTCTAAAAACAAAAAAGCACTCACCATCACTACTGTAATAATAAGACCCAGCCTGAGAAGCCTACATACAGTATTGCTGTTTTGTGCCTTACAGACGTTAATATAGGTATTATTCTGTCAATGTTTTGATTTCTTAAAAATTCTAATGGACTAACAATACTGCAAACATTTAACCAATTAACTGTAAGCTTTTTTCCCTGCCCTTTTTAACTGCATAATCATTAATTAACCTCCCTACTCTAAAACTGTAAACTACTCTTGCAAGTACACTTCCAACAGACATGGCAAGATAGCTTTCCTGTTTTCCACTTCAGAAGACCTACATGATGAATGTGACCTTGCTAGAACTTCCTTTAGTTTCTGCCACATCACTAGCACTGTGCACCAGTATGTCCATACACACTTCACTGACAGTTAGTTCTTTAATAAGTTATAAACAGCTATTAATAGTTATTTAATAGCTAGTCTTTTGAAATGCTTAAATACTGCCCTTTAGCCATAAAGTTCCCAGAACAGCTTGTTTGTGTGTGTACATGTGAGTGCCTGCCTCCAAGTTGCCTGTTGACTTAGTTCAGCAGTCCCTGCCATCAGGCTTCCAGTCTAAATAGGACAAGATACACAAGGGAAAATCAATGGAGAGTGAACAGTAGGTTTATGTTGTTTGCTGTAAATCTTATTTAATAATATAAGAGAGGGCAGCTAATATTCTTTTCAAATAACAGACCTGAAACTTTTTTTTTCGAGGTGCAACATTTCACAAGGAAAATTCTCAGAGAGATTAGTAGCAAAGCAGACATTTAGAAGATTCTTCCAGTTCCCTGGGCTGTACTGTCATATATTTTAGGACTCATTGGGAATATAAAATAAATGTTACAGATTGCCTTGAACAGGTGCACAGATTACATTGTTCAGACCTTTAGTGAAACTATGGCTTTGAGTGGATTAGACATTTACTCAGGCCCTTTTCGCATGCTTTTTTTCTTGCGTGAGCGCCCCTTGAGCATCGCATGAGTGGGAGCGTCGCTCCGTATGACGCACTCCCACTCGCGCGATGCTCACAAGGCTAAAGCGGGGCGCATGCGCATTTTTTGATTTTCGCTTTAAGCCGAAAATACTGCGCGCTCGCACAATGCTCGCAGCGTCCTCGCGCACTTACCTGTGTGCGATGTGTCGGCAAGCCGGCCCGGTCACGCTTCCTTCCCCCACGCAGCCTACAGCTCCCAGACTGCGCTGCGGAAGGAAGCAGCGAGGCGCTAGCGCGACGGTCGCGCTACAAGGAAGCCAATGCGGGAGGCAAAAAGGGGTGTCGTGAGCAGCTCGTGTGAGCAGCTCGTGTGAGTGGCTCCTCGCGCGAGCACCACTCCCCACTGCCGCGACGAGGTAAGGTGCGTCAGAGTCTTGGAAAACCTATAAGAAGCAGCAGCATTTGTGTCCATGCTGCTTTCTTATGCTCTTCCCCTCAGGCAAAATGACACCACTATCTTATTAGAAAACATTACATGTTCCCTTTGACCTAACACATAAAAAAATCCCCAAATCCACAATATAATTGGAAAAATATTCCAGCTAAGTCCAACCTCAACAAAGTCAAGGTCAGGGTTGACCAAAACCTCTCAAACTTTCTGCAGGTACTTTCAAAATTTAAACTGCTACCACTGAACCATTCTTATACTTTTCCAAATCAGCATGCTCCATCTGCAGGACGTACTGTATTTACTGGCATATAAGACTCACTTTTTCCCCCAAAAAAATACTGTCTGAAAGTGGGGAGCGTCTCATATGCTGGTATGTTTGGTATGCTGGCAAATAGTATTTGCCAGTGTATAAATGGGTTGTGTCTTATACACAGGTGCATCTTACATGCTGGCAAATATGGTACCTCTCCTACACAGCCAGCTTTCAAAACAATCCACTGAACCATCTTCAAAGTATAAGGCCTACTGCACACCATTTCCGGTTATAATGAGAGTTCATCTGTCTTGTCTTTTATGTGATGCTGCCACTGTGGCCCTGTAATGTTTTAATTTCCCTTCTGAGTTTGTTCATCAATCTGAAAAATTAACGATGGAAATAAAATAAATCCTTGTACCCAATTACTAAACACATTTACATATAAGTTTCCTTCATTTCATTGGAAAGAAGTGTGCTTAGGATCACAGATTCCATACTGTAAATCAACAGTAGGCTCTTTGAAACAGTAATATTATATTAACTTATAAAAGTGTGCAATTTTCTCTAGGCATGCAGTTAAAAGGAAGAACAGTAAAGCTTGGCTACTCTGTTTTCTCCCCCAGCTTCGGCTTATGAAGCAGCTTACATATGAAGCTGAGATGCCTGTAATGTTTCCTTCCACCCTATCCCCATGTTCTATAAAGGATGAAGGGAAAACACACTGTAAATATTTATTTTTCTCACAGATGTACTGAATACAAGTAAAGTCTTTAAAAGAGAGGATATGGTGCAATGCCAAGTCAGTATAAAGATGCTGATTGACTTCAGGCTCAAATTAAAAGCTTTAGAAGTACTAGGACCTCCTTCAACAGAAGCCAGTTCACATCTTCTATTCATTGAGTTCTGTTATGCCTTTCTACATTCCAAAGATCTCCACCACCCTCAAAGTAAATAAAATAATCTGTAAATAAAAAGAATGCATCTTGCTGTCAATTTACCAGTCGCAATGGCATGCCAACGTTTACAACATGGCCTAATGATTCATTATTGAGGGTATATAATGAAATTAAGAGACAGGGAGGCCACATTAGTCCTACTGAAAATAGAGACAAAATCTTTCATTAGTGACTTGTTCCCAAAAACTCTGTCTTAAAAAACCAGTAACACTCTAAAATCTAAATAAACGTTTTGCAATTCATCTTTGTCACATGAAAATAAGTTTGGAGTGTGGAACCACATATGCAGTAAGTCCTGTTGCATACTGGAGAATCAAGGACAGTCATGTGACAGGTTAACAGAGGGCATACCCATGGGTGGGCCTCTTCCCTCAAGGCTAAGGACTTCATAATAAGGCCCTTTTCGCACTTTTTTTTTTGCGCGAGCACCGTGCAAATGTGAGCGTCGCTGCGCATGACGCACTCCCACTTGCGCGGCGCTTACGAGGCTGGAGCGGGGCAGGGGCGTATTTTTTTATTTTCGGCTTGAAGCTGAAAATAGCCCACGCTCGCGCAATGCTCGTGCCGCGCTCACGCACTTACCTCCGTGCGGTGCGTTGGCAAGCTGGCCAGGAAGCGCTTCCTTTCCCCACGGAGCCTACAGCTCCCACAGTGCCCTGCGGAAGGAAGGAGGGGGAAGCAGCAGCGTCGCGAAAGAGGCTTCTCGCGCGAGATGGCCTCCCTCGTCGCAGGAGAAGGTAAGATGAGAAAAGAGCCTAATCCTTACGAGACCCATGGCAGCTTCCTTCCTTTAATTCTTAAGCAACTGATTTGACCACAAAATATTGGTTTCAGCTCCTGCTGTCTGATCTTCCCATAACTCTTGTTACCAGCCTTTCTTTCCAGACTTAAAATAGGGAGAAATCATGAGCTGAAATGTTTGTTATATTTCCATTCTGACCATCTTATTGGGGAACAGGGTAGTGTTAAGTTTAACATTTTACTGGGGCTGTTTAGTATTCAAAGTATTTTGTTTGGCATTCAACTGACTGATACAAATCATTCTTCCCAGAAACACTCTGAAGCAAGACTGGACAAACAAGAACAGTTTCGAAATAGAAATCCCTTTACCTACCACAATTCTATGAAATATTTATATCCAAGCAAGCAGAATTACAGGGAGCATGGTATAGTGTTTTGAGCATTCAACTACAACCATGGAGACCAGAAGCCTTCCACATTACACTGCTACAGTGCTATTATTCCACTTTCAACATCCTATGGATTCCTGGGGTTTGAGGTTCGGGAGGGGCATTTAGAAGTCTCAGCCAGAGAGCAATTTGGATTCAGTAAAATACAAAGCCCAGAATTCCACAGTATGTTGAAAGTGAAATAATATCACTGTAACAGTGTAGTGCGGAAAGGCCACAGGGTTCAGTTCCCCGCTCAGTCATGAAAACTTACTGGGTGACGTTGGGTGTATCATATACTTTCAGCCCCAGAAACCCCATTGATAGGTTTGCCTTAGGGTTGCCATAAGTCAGAAATGAACACAGCAGCAGCAGCAGCAGCAGCAATGCATAGTCTAAAATATTCTTTCCAATTTAAAAAGGGATATTTTTAACTATGTGTGGAGAAAAAGCAGGAAATAAATAAATATTTTCCCCAAATCACTCAAACCTCATCTTTGCATCCATAAAGCAAGGGCTGGTAAGTTGTAGCACTCTGTATGTTGTTGGACTGCAGATTGCATTATGTCTCATTATTCCCTACCACAGTAAAGACTGATGGGAGAAGCAATGCAAGAACATACGGATAGCCACATTTTCCCCAGCCATAATATAAAAATAACACAAGACTACTTCTGATCAGTAATCAGCTAGAGGCTTTTTGTGGGTACCACAAGATAAAATGGATTTACTTTGGGCCTCAAAACTTCCGACTGCAAGAATTAACATTTTAGAAAAATAAAAGACATACATGAAACAAGTTTCTCGTTACCTTCTGTGCGGTTTTCCAGAAATGCTACACTTAAGTACAAGAAACTATATACCAAGAAGGCAAGTGGTGCTTACAATGAAAAAAATATTTGATACATGGTAGCACAATGTGCCAGTTCTGTCCATAACACTAACCTGTTGTTTGTCCTGTGTTCATAAATAAAGACATAATGTGTATTCAGACACTTCTCACTGTTTTAGGATGGCCACAAGGAGGAAACTGGGGGCTACTTCCTATTTTAAACTACAAACAGATTGCTAAGAGAGCCAGCATAGTGTAGTGGTTTGAGCACTGGACTACAACTCTGGAAACCAAGGTTTGAATCCCCAGTCAGCATGGAAACCTGCTGAGTGACTTTGGGCAAATCACACTCTTCCATCCTCAGAAGAAGGTTCAAAAACTCCTTTGAAAAAACCTTGCCAAGAACACCACGTCAGGTGTTAGAGTTGCTGGTAAGTCGGAAACAACTTGAAGTCATACAACAACAAAATATAGGCCCTTTTCGCACGGCATTTCTGATGCGAAAGGGCGCCTTGAGCGTCACACACATGTGAGGAGTGGTCCACATGACACACTCACATTTGCGTGACGCTCAAGGGCCTGACACGGACTGCGCACACATTTTTTCATTTTTGGCTTCAAGCCGAAAATGCTGCATGGTTGTGCATCGCTCTGGAGCCCTGCACGCACTTACCTGGCATGCGGAGCCTCCTGTCCAGTGCAGGCTGGGAAAGGTCCCAGGCTGCACTGTGAAAGGAAGAGGCGGGGCTCTCGCACGAGCAGGAAGCTCATGTGGAGCTGAACAGGCAGGGAAGTGAGAACCTTCCTCCAGAGGCTGCTTGTGCGAGCCCCGCACCCCAGCACCGCAAAAGGGTAAGGTGCGAAAAGGGTCGTAGTTAGGCCCAGACTGGGGAAAAATTTGATATTTCAATAAGGAAGGATAAAAAATATTTGATCTTACTTCTCTAAACAAACCAAATGTGTGTAACCCAACCTCCTTGCTAAAAATATATCTGGGATGTAATCAGAGATCTATAGATATCAAAATCTCTGTTGCTATACATCCATGCTCACTTCCTTAGCATCTTTGTAAAAGCAGTGAACAGGCAATGACTGGGTACAGTGGGCTCCATCTGTGATGACGCATTGGCTTTGCGCCACTGGCCATAGAGGGAATCTGCTACCACTGCACTGCAAAGAATTTCAGGCTTGTGTGTAACAGTATGCTACAAACTGAGAAAGAAAGGAAGAAACCTTGAGCTAAAGTAATAGTTAAGGAATTCTTGCCCACTAACATTTTCCTTTTCCATTGCTCAGTAACATTTTTTCAGTCCAAGGCTGTCATATTTTATTACTTTCATGACTAACACTTGATTCGCACACCATAAGAGAGCTCTTCAGAAGTTCTGGAAAAAGAACATTGTCATATTATACTTAGACAAAATTCATCATGCCATATAACTGTGAAGACCACATCTTAGCTTTTCTTAGAAGCAGGTTATTTCTTAAAGGCAGATCTATTATGTTCTGCTTCAATTCTCTCCTTAGACATGTGGTACCTATTACAGATTTTTATAAGAAAATAGAGCATGCAGAGGGAAAACAACCTTCCTTCAGCTTTCATACTAGAGAACAGTCATCCTGGAGCACTGGAGCAATAGACATTCCTTGGCAATTTTCATTTGCTGATTATATGGTTCTCTTTTAATGCACTGTAATAAGCACTTAGGCTATCTTCTGGATAAAACTTCATACATTAAAAGCAAGGTAAGAGGCCCTGCCATGTCCTTGAAAATCAAGGAGTACTCATTTCAAACAAATGTATGAAAACAATGTCCTTGGGATTAACTCATGAACTCATTAAGTTATTAATTCATCAAGTGTTTCTAGTGATTTCATCTACCTTTCTAGATCCCCACCCACCCAATTAAAGCTGAAGTTTTAAAACTAGGTTTTTGAGATAGTGAAATGAATATGTATTACTGATGAATTTACCTGGAACTTTAATGATGTCTATATATTTTGTGGAAAGCATTGCTATTGTAGAGTTTTGATAGTTTAAAATCTTTTTTGAAAATGTTCTCCTTATGAAAATATGCCTGCTGCTAACATTGTTTTTGTTCTGTCATTAGTAAGATTCCTTTGTTATCCCAAGCTTTTAAAATCTCTGCTATTTTAATCCTTATTACATGTTAGGAGTTTTAATTACTGCTTTATTTTGTGTGGTTTTAGTGCCTCTTGTCTTTACTTCATTTTAGCATGTTGATTCTACGTTGTATTTTCATTATCTACACATGGTCTATAGGTCTATATTTTCATCATTTTGATAAGTAAAAATTAATAAAAATGTACTCAATTATTATGTCATTAAAATTTTTAAGACTTTGATATGGTGGATATGTTTACCTCTTCCACAGTCAGGAAAACAAGAAGCACTGCTGCCTCATGAGAAGAAATATTAGAACTGAAGGAAATGCATAATACACCTCTCCTGTTGGACAGGCTGATATGTGTGATTCCCTTGAGAAGTCAGCAGGCACCAGGGAGGAAGAAAGGGAAAGAGATAACTTTCCGGAAACTGGTGCCCTTTCAGCAGCTTACTTGGATTCATCATCTACTGGGCCCAATCCCAGCAGTGCCTCTGCTGAGATGGGAGCGTGTCTCCAGCACTCCCCTCTACACCAGACCAGCTCCCTGTGGTAGGGAGGACAATAGACACATCTCTTCCTTCCACAGCACAGCCGGGCACTCTCCCATGCTGTACTGGGGAAGGAAGCGCTTCCAGCCTTCTGAGGGGCAGGTAAGTTTGGGGGAGTCACACAATTGTGGGTCATTGACAGGGACAAACGATCAATGTTTTATCCCACAATCACACCAGCTGGTGACAGGAGAAGGACAGGACCACGACAACATTATGCAGAAGCATTATCATGGTCCTGCTCCTCTCCTGTCCCCATGCCAGCATGAAAGCCTCCTGCAGAAAGGGCCTAGATCAGAGCAGAAGGACTAGGTTTGTGGAACAGAAAAAGGGATGAGAGTTTGAAAAAGGGGGGGAAATGAATTCGGAACAGTATGATGGTGGAGTGGGCAGAAGATTTGTGTGCTTCGTAGGTGACCAAGCCCCTAACATTCAGAGCCTTCCAGAATGTCAGGCTATATAAGCCTGAAAAACAGGTGCTCCCCACAAGCATGTACAGAAGCGAAGTGTTAAGGAATCCTAAGGACAGTATCTTTCTGTTTTGAAGGACAGGAAGTGGGGTTGTACTGTGATTTCTCCTCTTCTATTGATTATATATTGAATTTATTTGGATTTAGCTGCAATGAACACCATTGCCATTCTTTAGTGTGTTAAGCACATAGTGCTAAGGTCTAGAATAATTAGGTACAAACTTCTCCTCAAACCTCTCTCCCATCTCCTTCCCTCTTGGCGTCTTTCCCTTACCCCCCCACAATCAAATTCTGCTTTTTTTCCCCCCCTAACTCCTTCTTCAGTGGATTAGTGAGGTGGGAGCTTGGACAAAAAAGATAAAGCCAGACAAATTCATGCTTTGCTATACTTTTTATATCTTAAAAAAGTCTGTTCAGAAGAAAGTCTTCATTCAGGGACAGATGTTTGTAGTTATTACTAAACTTATGATGAATCAGTACTTTCTACCCAAAATAAAGCATTCCTTATTAATATTTGACAAACAAATAATTTGAAGAATGAAGTGCCTATGTTGCTGGGGGTGGAGAGAAAAAGAGAAACAAAGAATGGCCAACTGAAGAGGCTATAAATGAGAGCCCATGATCCTTTTAAAGAAGGTATTAGGTCTCCCCTAAGGTAAACAGCGACAATCATTTTCTGTAAATCCTACAGTCTGGGCCTAAAATTAGCATTCTCATTGAGTCAATTAATGATCAATTAGCTAATTAAATGTCCCAGTTATTAGTGTTTATGGTAGTGAATTACTTTCTTGAATTTTCACTTTATTGCATTAACTTTGAAATCTAATGTTTCAAGGTCTACCATAACTGCACTGTACTGCTAACTGTCAGTTAACAAGCTATTTCAGCTAATGAATGAATTCCAGAAATCAAGTAATTGTTACTGTTGCTAAAGAAATTTGTTCTGACTTTCAAGGAGGGCTATATTACAGTTTGACTGCAAGATAATTGTGCAACTTTTCTGCATTTATACTAGTAAGCCTGAATAAGGAAGAGACATGCCAGGTCACACCATAACCCTATTTAGTCCAACTGTTTTTACACAATGACCAACCACTTACCAAGGGAAACTTTGGCAGCAGGAAATGAGTGCAATTATACGTTCCAGGACCTACTGAAGACAGTTTGGTTTAGATGTTGGCTTATTATTAAGCAATTGAGTCAAAGAGTCTATTTAAGTTGGGATCAGCAATTAGATTTAGGCCAATGAAATTAAAGGACTTCTGAAGGAGGATAAGGAGATTGAGGAGAAGCTAAATGACTTCTTTGTGATCTGTCTTCACTGCTGAAGGTGTGTAGAATATTTCCATGCCTGAACTGAGAATGAGGAACTGTAGCAAACCGTGGTGAGTAAAAAACACCCACACTGTGTTAACCAATTCCCCCCACCAATCAATCAATCAATCAATCACACCAGGTCCAAACAGAAGCCAAAGGCAAACAGACAGATACATACAAACACACACTGAAGAAAGGGCAAGCTACAAAACATGGTTTTAAAAAACCAATTAAAAAATAAGCTTTTTCTTGCTGGACAAGTTTTATCTGTTCTACAACTAATGATTCATAATGATTCATATTTTGCAATTCATTGAAATCCCAGCTTTGTACAGACACTGCATAGTAAATAGATGTGTGTTTCACCCTAGAGTCACAACATGGGTGGCCAAAAGCTGCAGCTGAAACATTTTTTAGTTCAATATCTTATGCAGTCCCATAACAACTGTGTCTTAAGCCAAGTAAAGATGAGTCTTGTGATTCATGTTAAAGGCATTTTGTGCCCTTATCACCTATCCATATGATAAAAATTCCTTAGCACTGCACCCATACTTACTGCATTTTTTTCTGTCATGAAGCCACTAAAAGGCACCCTCTAGCAACGGGGAGGATAAGTGGGCACTCTAAAGTCTACTGCTAAAGATACTTAATGGTCTTAAGTCTCTTCTGTACACCCAAGGAGGCAGAACTAGACATCTAAACAGTTTAATGACATTGTGGAATACAGTATCCCAGTTCTACAGCATAACCCTGTAAGGTGCTGAGGTCAGCTATTCAGGCTAAAACAAGCTGGGTTCAACGAATGAATTCTTTTTGCTATGTGATCTTGATTTTCAAGATTTTCTGGGCCTTGTTTTAGATCTAGAGATGCAAAGGCCTGGGGGAAAAAGAAGAAAATGTTCAGAAAAAAAGTTTCCCAAACATTTTTTTAAAAATTTTTTAATTGTTGTTTGTTTTGGCCAGGGAAATATTGTTTGTTTTGGTCAGACCTTCATATCTGTATTCTGGTCCTGTCATCACCGCAACATTCACCTGCTATTTCCTTTTTCATTTCTAACAGCAACTGAAGGCATTATAGCTACTGACATTTATTTAACAGGCCCCTATTCATTTTAACATTGGTCAAGTAGTGGTTAGAGCACTGGACCACAACCCTGGAGACCAGGGTTTTATTCCCCACTGGACTATGGAAACCACTTGGGCATATCACACACTCATAAAGACCCATGATAGGTTCATCTTAGGGTCTCTGTAAGTCAGAAATTACTTGAAGGCACACAACAACAGCAACAGCAACAGAATTTTAACATCAGAAGATAGGAACAGAGAGATTTGCATGAGCAATTTTTCTGATACATTCTATCTGTATTTTTCTTACAAAAATATAGTCATTCTTTGTGGAATGAAAAAGGTAAACACTGCACTGGAAACAACCTATTTTATTTTATTTATTTATTTAATGCAATAAGTAACTTAGTATTTGTATAAGCTTCTAGATTGAATAAAATACTGGATTTATTTCAGGTTGATTTTGAAATAATTTGAGGTTGATTTTGTGCTACCATAACCAATATTAGCATCTGAACAGTGTAATATATATGAGGCCAGAGCTTATCTACAAGTGACCACAACCACATTCATAACTCAATTGATGTCATTTTAATTCAGTTAGTAATTGCCTCTGAAATCCTACTTTCATTCAGCATTAGCTATTTCAGTGCCAAACCACACTCACTCCGTTTATCTTGGAAAGATTCACATATGCCAAAAGCCTCAAACCATAACAGAAACAAAAGGTCAGTCTATTACTCTACAAATAAACAAAATAAACTTTAAATCAAGCATCATTAGAGATTTCCATGACTAGGTTTGTCTATTGAAGAAATTCTTTTATGCACACACAGCGCACACCAATACCAATGGTTTTATTAATGTTTTTAACTTTTTAGAAGCCATCTTGGGTCCAACTCTCGGAGAAATGTGACATATAAATATAATTAAATAAATAAATAAATAATACATAAATAAATACCTCCATGTAGATAAGAGCTTAATGTTAATAAAACACATCTTCTTATATTTAATAAGACAGCTTGTCATAATCCTTACCTGAGACCATTAAATTGTTTTTCAGTTTGGTAACCAACAGCATGCAGTCTGACAATTCAACTTCCTACAGACAAGATTTCTGAATCTATGTGTTTTTAAAACAGAATACAAGCAATGTGTAAAAATAAGAAATACTGAGAAGATATATACAGACCTACCTTACACATGTTGATTTAACAAGAAAGATTCACTCTAAGTAGAACATCTGAAAAATCTGTGGTTCTCCAGATATTGTTGGACCAATTTCCATATGTTCCAAGTAGCTTGGGGTGGTGGAAGTACTAGTTCATCAACAATCAGAGAACCACAGCTTCCACACCACTAACTCGGACATCCAAAAGGCTTTTGACAAAGTCCCTTACAAAAGTCTCTCAAGCAAACTTTACCATCATATTACAAGAAAAAAAAGAATACTGTAATATTTCTTATACACTGGAAGTATATAAAACAACAGACTTAGCATTATTAATCTACCTGCATTGGTCCCATCCTCTAATTTACAAATATAGAAACAACCAGTAAAATCACATTTTTATGGAGGAAGGAAGTAAATTAGTTAAAATAATATTAAAATTTATACATTTATTTTACTTACTTACTCAATCTTTTTGTATTCCTACCAAACAAGAATTCAAGGCAGCTTGCCCACTTCAGTAGAGTAAAACAAAATCTCCTATTTGATTTTGGAAATAAATTTCCTAACCAGTTTCAAGAAAGAAAGTAAAAAGTGCTTGGTAGAGAGCTCCAAATGTCTAGGAGAAATGAAAGGCTATTCTACATTGTTCCCAGAATTTTTAAAAAATAATTAAATTATAAATTAAATTATAAAAAAAATTATAAAGAAATAAAGAAATTTCCCACTTTTTCTTTACAACTCAGTACTCCAGATGTCTCAAGATCACAGTATTTTTTTTAAAGAACTCACCTACCTCCCAATGATCTACTTCTGGAGCATACTACAAGTATATCTGTTCAATAGAACATACTAATTTTCTTGTTTAGTTGCTGGAATCAACAAGGATCTCACAAGATACCCAAAGTTTTCAAATTAAGAAAACTATCACAAATATTCTGGATCAGTTAATTAGTTACATATGAATAATGAAGTAAAGTTTCCCGGTCTGCCCTACCCAGCCACATGATCAGGTGAGGGAGATCCCGTCAGCTTCTGTTTATGGCTAAAGGAGGATGACATTTCCATCTCCTCCCTCTGTCAGTAAGCAAGGTTGCGACAAGGACTTGCAACAGGGGGCCTGCTTCTGATGGTCACAGCCTCATGCAGTGATGGGAGGAGGTGGAAAAATCATCTCCTTTGCCCCCCAACTAGAAGCGGAACAGACCCCCTTTGCCTGGTCCTGCTTCTGGTTCTTAAAGTTGGCTGAGGTGTTATTTACATAGGTTTACAGCAAGACTATATAGATTTACTGAATACAGAGCAGTTATGGATTCACAACTCTAGATCAGAAATCTGCAACCCTGAATGCCAGCCATTATAAATAAGCCTATCTAGCTACCTGTTCCTCATATGAAAAAATCAAGTAGATGGCCACCTTACAGGAAAAAAAGAAATTAGGTAAGTGTTCATGGAGCCTATAGGCCAAATGTCTAGCACAAGAAATATAACAAAGCAAACAAAAGGGAAAAAAGGAGAGAGGCAAGAAGTCCAGTTGTGGATGGAGACAAAATGATTAAGCCTAAATCTTACTGATTTTTAAGCCAGATTTAGGATAAAATACTTTCGATTTAAAGGGCTTACTTTTGCATTTAGGTTTTTATCCCTATCCATATTCAGACAAACATATGTAAGTATTTACAAGCATATGTATGAATTGTCCCTTGGCTCTGCCAGGTCAAGATAGAAGGATTTGTTCCATGTCATTGGGGCAGGAAATCTGTTGTTGGTTTTAGTCCTGACTTTTAGAAAGTTATCCAAGGTGCTGAATTTGTCTGGGGGATAGAGTTCAGTACCTGGAGTAAAACACAGTGCATATTCAGCATCGCACTGACATGAAAGCTATCCGTCACCACTGGAGAGAGCCCAGAAATTTTTACTGGTTCAAATTGCCCCTATTCCCATTACTTCTGCAGGAGCTATTCTCTCATATAATGCAAACAAGTATACTTTTTATATTATGAAACTCTGAAGGCTATGAGATATGATCTTGTAAAATGAGAGAGAGAGAAGAAGTGAGGTCATGTGTCCTTTGGAAGTGTTGTTTGCTTAACATCAGGACGCAGCCTTAGCATTTTAATTATATGGGCTCTGCAATTATAAAAATAAAATAAAAACAAAAAATAGAAAGAATGTGATTCACAACAAGACTCTTCAGGCATCCACACCCTTTATATTCAATCCTGTCCACAGCAAATTTATGCAAAGCAAGACAGCAGGGAAGGCCACTGGTTGCTGCTCAACTCGAGCTACTTGCTGTGAGAAATACGATTGGTGGAAGGACTTATGAACCATTCTGTTTAGTCCATCCCAGGGAAAATCCACTCTCCTACTCGAAGAACATGAATACTTTAAAGAACCAAACCTCGTGGCCTGATGGTAATTGTTTATTTTCCATTTCTGCAGTTTCCCTCTCGACATGCTCCCTACAAAACTGGGCAGGGAAAATGTTGTGGGAGGTACTTTATTCCTCAAGCAGATCAAGGTGAAGGGAAATGGCCTACTAGAGCCTTAGTTAGGATTCCACAGGCTCCTGAACACCAGCATTTCGTACTACAGCAGCCCTGGTTCAGCCACTCCACTGTTTTCAACTGTCACGGGCCCAGCGTCAACCTTAAAGACATATGTTTCATTTCTCAAATGCAGCCTGGCGTCTTTGAATACACTTTCCCTGCTGCACATACACAGGTTCCAAGTGACTCACATTCATCAGGCAAGCTGGCCAGTTTTATACAATCTGCCATCCATCATCTACAACTGGTGTTCTTTCAATAAGACATACCAAAACCCCTCGCACACACTGCTTTCCTGCCAAATCAAAAACACACTTAAAGAAGCCATTTATTATAAAAAATTTAAGAGATTTAAGATCACCAATTTCTAGGTCACGCATAATCTTCGGTTTAAAAAAGTAACATTATTTCACATTGAGACCTTCTCTGCAAAAAGTCATCAAGGTCTCTGTAATTTAAGAAAGATCACATTTGCCATGCAACTGTGGTAACTGCTACCCACGGCCTGCTTTTGCTTTCAGTGGAGCTCAATTATCTTTTTTTAATTACTAGAACAAATGAAAATTGGAATATAAATATACATTCTGGGCATAACTATTATTTAAGCAAAAGATAAAAGAATAGCAAATCTGTTTTCTAGCTTCCTCACAAAAACCAGGAAAAGATCTGAAAATTCTTAAGCCTCTGAGTACAATTGTATAAATTAGACACCAAATATGTTTGTACTTTTAAAAGTGTAAATCATTACAACACACACCTTTCTAAAGAGCTTTATACCACTTTATAAAGATGGACCTTGTAAATAAGAGTTTTAATAGTTTCTCAATCACTCCTCTTTTGATTGCATACAAAGATAAGATTGTACAAGCATCGTATTTACAACAATTAGAGAGATACAACCTACTGCCAAGCATACATTTTCAAGCAATAATTATCCATTTAGAACACTTCACGGTATTTTTGAATACACACTTAAAGTAAGTAGAAAAGTGCTAAGTGGGTATTCAGTCTGAAAACTATCAAATTTTAGTAGAAAGTAGAAATACAAACAACAACTAGAGAAAGAAACAGGAAGGAAACATGGCCCATTACTAACTTTAAAGAATGTATGTCTGATCGTTAAAAACAAAGTTAGTGCAACAGAAAGGTAGTCAACTCACCTCTCTTGCAATATGAACAATATTCTGTCAATATTTATAGCAGTGGTGGGCAACTTATGACCCTCTAGATATTTCTGAACTACAGCCACCATCATCTCTCACTGTTGACTATGTAGGTTAAGACTGCTGGGAAACGCAGTCCAACATCATCTAGAACACCATAAGTTGTTCATTTTTGAACCACAGGCTTTCTTCAACTTTAATTGCTGAGTAACATAAGGTTACCTCCAGTTTCATTATGTCTGCAGGATCCTGTTTGAAATGGATTCCCTTCCAAGAATACTTCCATGAATCATCTTCAGTGAGCTCATTTTTACTGTTGTTGACATCAAAACCATCAGTTAGACATCTTTCTAATGCTCAAAGCTAAAAAGAGGAAACTGTTCTAATTTATCTGACACCTTGAAATCCAAGTCCTTTTCCCCCCCATGATTTCTACCAATATTAGCTCAAATATTAAAAGTGTTATAGAAAATCAAACTTGCTTTACAAAATTAAAGTAATCAAATAAGAGGGATCTATTTAGTTTCCCTCTACCACATTCTGGTTTCAAGGGTGAGTTTTAAAAGAGATCTTTGTTTTCTAGCAATAAAGGCAGCATGCAATGAGAACAAAATTAATTTATCTAATCTTCTGGAGAGAAAAAATATAGAAAGAAGGAGAATTATGAAAGAAGGAGAATTATGAAAAAGTACTTATTTTAAAACTAGCCCTGAGAAACCAAAAGAAACCAAGGAGAAAAGATGTATACCTCCCCATTCCATGGAATGAACTGAGAGGAAAAAATTGCAGGGTTCAAAGAAAATGTCTTTCCATGATATTGGAACAATTTTATTGAATGCGCTGCTTGTCACCACGACAAGTCTCACTTTGGGTGGAATTAGACCTCACAGTAGGGCCTGAAAAGATAGCTGAAGCCGGCATGGGAAACAATATAAGCAGACACTTTCTGAGAGATATAGGACCTAATCTGCAAAGGGATTTATTTGTACATCTCATTAAATAGGTCATTGAATACAAAAGCTCATGGTACAATAAATTTGTACCATGAGCTTTTGTGCCATAAGGACTTGTTGTATATCCTGTACAAGACTAAAATGACTAATCTTTTTAGAATGGAAGATAAGTGTAGACTTTACAAGCTGGCTCTATAAGTATTGAGACTGTCTGGAAACCAACGTTCTGTTTTTATACAGCAATGCAAACATAAGCGCTTTGTTCTGCAGCAAACATGAGGGAGAATTTTCTCCTTTCACTTGTACCAAATGCTAGGGCAAGTCTAATAACATACAACCAAGTCAGTACCTGGGTTTCAAAATTTTCTTGACACAAATAGATGAAAGGAAAAGAACAGAAACATGCCACGCAGGGCCCAATCCTATAGATGTCCTCTCAGAAGTATATGTATTCCAATGTAAATATAAAAAAAAATTGACACCAAAGATAATAAATTCTTCGGTACTTTAATTAGCTCATATTGAGGAAAATATAGACTTCAGTCATTAGGTGAACTGTGAACTTTATAAGACTGTGTGCTGTAAATTAATGCCCAAGGTTAGTTTCCCAAAAGCTTTTCTCACAAAGGACTCACTGAGTTTCCTCTTCCTTGGTCAAACAGTACTTCCCCAAATTAGTTCTCTTCTGCAGTGTCTCATTTTCTATAAAATATAACAAACTTAGAAAAGAAGAACTGCTCTAACTAGTGCCAGATGAATGCTTTAAATTCCCCAGCCTTTGTTTTCAATTTTCTGACCTAACGCTAACTCAAGGCAGCTCTTTGCAAAGCTGAAAATCATTTTTTTAAAAACTTTTTTTTATGCAAAACCCTCAAAATTTAACTGGCTGCAGCAGAAGATAGCCACAGGTAAGAGAAGGAAATCCAGGGGTGTGAAACTCCTGCTGAGGAAGCATCTCAAAACAGCAAGGAAAACATTTAAGTAGCGAGATAGTTAAGTACCTGTTTGAGTTTTGCAACACAGCAATCTCTCCACTAACACAGGACCTGAACTTGCTAAATGAACAAAAGTCTTTATGAAGGTAGAAAGCCAGCAGCGGTATAGGGATTAACAGTGGATGGAGCAAGTGCCCATAAATACCCTAAAGGTACCAGATCCCATCTGCTCTTGGAAGCTAAGCAGGCAGCCCTGGTAAGTATTTGGATGGGAGACCACCAACAGATCCCAGGTGCCATGGGCTGTTATTTCAAAGGAAGGAACTGGCAAAGCCACCTCTAAGTATCCTTTACTTAGGAAAACCCTATGAAATTCATGGGGTCACTACTGACTTGAAGGCACATACACAAAAACTTAGGTTCACAACTACAACTATCTGTTAAATGGTACAGTGACTCTCATAAAAAGAAAAAAAACCTGTTCTCCTAAGAAAAAGATAGCTGACATGGAGAGCACAGAGGATTTTGTGGACAAGGCAGTGTGTTAGCACTGATCGTTTCCTAGGGTTACAGCTTTTAATCACAGAAATTGATGGCTCTAGAAAATGAGGTTGCTATCCCAAGGAACAGAGAAACTCTACTAAGCTCTAAGACCAGGGAAACACCTCCAACACTCTGGTGGGCTCTAAGTAGTGGGAACCACACCAGGTTTTTGAGTGGAATCTAGGGGAGATTGAAGAAATCACAAGTAGGCTAGCTTAACATCTATTCTCCAAGTGAACTGGTAGAAAGCATGATTAAAGAGAAAATTATCAAGCATACAGAAGGGCAAGCTTTATGGAAAAATCACTATCATTTCCACAACATCTGAGTCCTGTCTCAAAAATTTCTGGAGTTCTGATGTCAAGGAGGTTAAATACCATGCACTTGGACTTTCAAAATGTTTTGTAAAAATCTATCACAAAACACTCCTGAACAAATGTAGTGTTTATCGTATAAGAAAGAGGAAAAGGTCCTGTTATGACTTCTCCAAGAACAGGAAGGACAAAAAAAAATCCACAGTCAAACATACACACACACACACATACAAAAGGACACACAGATGGAGACAAAGGATTAGACAGCATCTAAGCTAGCAGTAATTCATGAAGAAAGTGATCTTGGGGCTGCAAGGGACAGTCCATTGAAGATGTTATTTATTTTATTTTTATTTATTTTGAATGTACATGCTGCCTTTCTTCCAGGATGGGATCCAAAGCAGCAAGCATCCATAACCTCTCAAAAAGGATACTGTGCAGTATAAAAATGTGAAAAAACTGAAATAAGGGAAACTAAGCCTCCTTCATTCCATAATTAGCATGCAGTGATATAACAACTGTCTATGGTGTTCCACCAAAAAAAGAGTAGTCAAACATAATTATAAAGGAATGTTCCATAAATCTGAACCCTCCACATGCATTGAACTACAATTCCCTTCATCCAAAATATCTATATTCCAACATATCTGGAGGGCACGAGGAGCCCTTTCACACTGTAGGGATTTAGCACTATGAGCCTACTTTAACTGCCATGGCTGAGAATTCTAAAAAACTCTCTCTAAACTGCAAATCCCAGGATTCTATAGTATGGAACCATGGCAGCTAAAGTGGAATCATAGTACTACAACTTATATCCTATGAAAAAGCTCTGGATTCAGGAAGTCAGCTGTAAAAGAATGAAAACCAATCATTATCAGTGTTAACTATTGCACAACAAACTGGAAAGGATTCAAAGGAGAGCATTACAGGTAGCAGCAGAAGACAAGGGAAAAATTAAATTTAAGACTGCTACTCCATTTTCTGAATCTTCCTGTATTATAACAGCTACACACTGCTCTTTCCAACCACTTCAAATTGACTGACAAAGAAGTAGAAACTGTCAAGTTTCTCCATATTATGTCTGATAAAGTGCACACTCATCCATGAAAAGATATAGATTTATTAAACCTCCTCTGTTTGAAATAGGGAAGCTTTAAATCCAAACCACAGTATTTTCTTGGGAGGTCATCTTTTAGGGAGATCACTGTGTGAGATTTTTGTCTTAACAAAAAAAAAATTAAATTAAGTGGGCCAATTAGTTTTTTTTTTTTAAGATACAATCTGTACAGAAAAATCTGCCCAGAATAAAATACAATATGCACTGTTTTTTGCACAGAGAATGACAGAAATCAATTTTATATGCACCTATGACAGCCTTCTCAAATTGATGTATTTGCTCCGGATGAGTAAAATCTGAATATCAGTATGCAGTTCATCACTGACAGATGACAGTTTTGCCATGGATGAGTAGATCAGACAATTAACTCTAGAATAACGCCAATTAGAGCGTCCACCAATAAATAATTAGAGGGATTGTATCATACATGTCCCATTTTACCTGAGATTAGTAATAGCTTATCTATAAGCAAATGCAATGCCCAGCAAAGAAAAACATAGCAAGTGTAAGATAGAGCTTACTAAAAGGCAAAAACGTAATTCTTAAGAGACAAAAAATAGCATTTTTGGCAAATATATCAACATTACAACACCAAGCTGCCACGACAGATGAAATTCCAGCATCTGTTAGCTTTGATGCAGAACCATCTGTTTCAAAAACAATGAAAATGAATGTAACATTCATGGCAATCTAGCTTTACCATGCTGTTTTACTGTAATCTATTTTTAGCATATTGCTTCATTATAATCCAGCTTTACCACATAATTCTCATACAATTTCTGCACATGGTACCTTGCACAGAAACTTAGCCCAGAATCCTGTATGAAAGTCATGTCTTCACCAGTGGACTTATGTGCTCAGTAATTAGAATTGGGCAATCCAGTAGAAGACCGTTAACTGGCAAAGTGACCATTGTACCATGGAACCTGCGCATAACAGGACTGATGCACAATGGGACTAACGCACATTGAGCACAAACGCACATCAAGCAATCTTGCCAGTGTTCTAATACACATCTTTCTAATTCACTAACAGGGTTTCTTAGCACCTCTGCTATTTACACAAATTTACACTAAACAAGATATAGGATTCCAGCATTTGCACCTAATTTTAAATGAAGGGATTCTGTGATGGCATGTGCTCCTTACTGCAGTACCTAGTGTGAGTATTTTTCAGTAGTGTCTCACTCTCTGATGTTTACAGTCACCACAGCTGCTGTCAGTAACAAGGATGTGAATAATCCAGAGTAACTAATTGTTACCTGTCTCAAAGCTTCAGCCACACCTTCTATATACTGAGATTTCAGATCTAATAGAATCAATAAGAATAATTTAAAATGCCAAAATAACACATCTTGTGGTGTTTCAGCCACAAGAACAGAAAATGCTTCTCCTCAAACATTCCTGCTCGCCTCCCCCACTACTATCTAATATTATCACACATTTTGTAATATTGTCTAACTAAGAGGAAAAAATCAGAAAAACATGCATGGGAATTAGGAAGGTATAATAGGCAGGGAGCAGACAGCACAGACATTCTAGATTTAATTCTTGGTTTTATCATTTAGCCAGTAGGAAAACTAATAGGAACTAATAGGAAACAACAACAAAAAAGCACATCTCAAAGGTGGGACTTTTGCAGTGAAACAGTGGCAATCACTGGATTACAGTATGGAGCTAACACACACTTGGAGTCATACACTGCCATAAATGAGCAAGTAAGAATTCAGGATTAAGATCAAAGGTAATTCTGAGCAAAAATTCATGCACCATTTTAATGAAACGCTATATAAAACTTCATGCCCCACTATTAACTTCATTTGCACATGATTTTAAAATCAGTTCTTTTTATAAGAGACTCATAGATGAATAATTACCATGGATGAGCACTCACTACAATGGAAATACAGCTATGGAGAAAGCAATTCTGAACATTCACACACAAACAGTACCTGGGAATTTAGATTACAAAAACTCCTTTGGGAGACACCCAAGATCTAAATCTCATTATTACTTGTACAAATTACCAATCTCATTATTACTAGTTCTGACAGTAGCTCACCAAACTCTTATGAAGCAGTATAAAATACAACATTTTATTAATTCTTTCCAAAACAAAGAGTGTAGTCACAGCACAGCTTTCTGCCATTATTTTTGTTTGCCATTTTTATTAAGTAAAAAACAAAGAAAAATACAACACGACAACAATATAGGGTAATTAAAAAAGCTACACAACAATACACTATCAAAAGGAAAAGACATGGTTACAAATATTAAACTAATCTACAAAACAACTACAGTCAGCCCTCCACATCTGCAGATTTCATTTCTGTGGATTTGATTATTCACAAATTATTTGCTATCAGCTCTGCTGCTACCCTATGCCATTTTTAATAGGGACTGCAAGCCTTGTGAGACTTAGAAACTGCGAACAAGGCTTGTAAGTCCCTATTAAAACGGTATGGGGCAGCAGTGGAGGTGGTAGTAAGCCCCACCAGCCACCCACTTCTGCCTTGTGAAGGAACCCTGATGCTTCAAAGGGATCCACAGTGGGTTGAATATCGTGATAATTCTTTTTTGTGTTAAATTTGGTTTGGGAGACCGAGAGTTCTTCACTTTTTTTTTCACTTTCATGAGGGTTGTGTGCCCCAAACCCTAGTGAATGTGGAGGGATGACTATACAAAAGTACAAATAACTAAAAATTGGTTCCCACCCTTGTTGCAAACAGTGAATAATAATCAAACAGTAACAACTAAGTATCAAGTTCTTAAATTTAGATTAAGGTTAGTACTTATCCTATTATGTATTTTCATAGTAAATATAAACCCACAAGACTAATTAGTTAACACAGTAGAATATGTAAAATACAATCAAATCCCAAATCATTCTATATTTTGTGTTAGTATAGAATGATTTATCAGAGATAGAAGAAAAAAATTACTGGTAATAATTAATAATCATTCTAATTTAATTATTTAAAGTCAGTTTTGGCCACTTGGTAATTATGTCACTTACAAGGCAACATTCAATCACAAAATTACTTGAAAGCTTGTCTAAACTCCTTAGATATTAACAAATAAGTCCTTCTTAAGTTATTCTGTCTTATATAGAAATCATCCCTAACTTAATATAGAAATCATCCCTAACTTAATATTCTATATTAAAATTAGTAATTCTTAAAATAATAATTCTCTATGTAGTAAGTAACTTTTAAAACCAATAAAGTACAATTATTTTTTTTAATATCATTTTATTAAAGGTTCACAATTACAACAACCATTTATTCTTGCTATTTCACATGAATTATTTCTTGAATCTTCCAAACTGATCTAGACTTCATTTCCAAAATCTCTTAACATTGTTATATCATTGTACTGCATTTTTCAGCTATTTTACACATTAGTACATAGCATTTCCATTTCCATATTCCTGCTTCATGATATCTGCCGTAATCAACACAATGAAATTTTTCCACATATTACCATGAATTATAGACTTCTATCAAAGGTCACCCAGCAATCACCTACAATTTGCCATTCTTTCTGAATTTCATCATCTGATTTCCCTTTCAATCTTTGAGAGACCATGTCAGCGTTTTTATTTTCAATAAAGGTTCCCCACCATTGTTCTATTGTAGGTATTTACTGTGTTTTCCATACCTCAGCGTATTCAATACGTGCAGTTGTTATCATATATAATAATATTCTCCAATATTTCTTTATATTCATACCGTCTACTAAATCTGTCATATTTAACAAATACAATTCAGGAATCATAGGAAATTGTAGCTTCATTATTTCACAAATCCTGTTATGTATCTCAGTCCAATATTTCTTGACCTTTGGACATGTCCACCACATATGATATATCGTACCCACCTCTTTTAAACATTTCCAACAAAGCCCAGTACCTGAATTGTAAATTTTTTGTAATTTATCTGGTGTCAAATACCATCTATAAAACATTTTATAATAGTTCTCTTTTAGATTCTGGGCAACTGTAAATTTGTTTGTCTTTTTCCAACTCTGCTCCCAAGAGTCCAGTTGAATTGTATGACCAATATTCTGTGCCCACGAGATCATTACTGCTTTAACAGTTTCTTCATACTTTTCCTGGTGCAATATTTCCTGAGTGATCTCGGCTAGTAAATGAGGAGGGTTTTCAAAAAGTCGTTTTATCACTCCTACCTTCTCCTTTATTTCAATTCTATATGTCTTTAAATCCATCTGAAACCTTTCATTTAACTGCCTGTAAGGAAACCAGTTAAGAACTGTTCCTTCTTGCTCCAACTTGTCTCTTGATTTAAGCTGAAGACTATTCGATTTTTCCCTCTCAATTATGTCCTCATATCGAAGCCATTTATCAGATTCGGTCCATCTATCAAAGAAAGCTTCTTGAGGGGAGACCTCAAGATCTAGGTGGGCAGCTGCCTAATGTTTCTAGATTTGTAATCTTCCCAAACTTTCAAAAGCAATTTCCTGATGTAATGATTTGTGAAATCTTTATCTTTTTTTGCTTTATCATAGAGCATATAGGCATGCCAGCCCATCCTCAAATCTGCTCCCTCCAATGTCAGCATTCTGACATCTTGTAGATCTATCCAGTCTTTTATCCATATAAAAGCCGCGGCCTTATAATAAACCTGAAAATCAGGTAAACCCATACCACCTCGATTTTTCTGATCTGTTACACTTAATTGTATCAGGTAGTCCTTCTGGAATTCAGGCATAAGATCTTATATTCAGGCAAACTGTCTCCACCCCCCCCCAAAAAAAAGAAAGAAAATGCAAAAAAGCAGAATTATTCCACACTTAAGACTCATTGACAGCGAGGTCTCTTCACAGTAAGCTTCTGCCCACTGTTGCTAGTACAGCAATAGTTGCAGTTTAAAGAGAAAGGAAATCAGGGATCAGCCAGCTTACTGTTATGTTAATGTGTCTTCTCCTTTAAAAATCGGTGGCGGTGCTTGTGCCTGTCTGGCGTCCCTGTTAGATCCGTCGAGCTCTTCGGTCCTCTGGCGTCTCTCGCCCCTGCTCTATTTTGCAGAGGCTTGACGCCAGATCGGAATCCCCCTTCGAGCTGTTCTGCACCCCCTTTACCGGGGGAGGGGGTCTGCCGCTTCTCAGATGGAAGAAAAGCAGCTGGAAACCAACAGGAGACAGCACAGAGATCAGAGCTTCACTCCATGCTGCCACTCATGTGCACCATGCGACGGAAGTCAGCAATAAAGTACAATTATTAACTCTATTCTTTTTGCAATAGTAAAAATAGCAAATTTAGAATTAAGATTTTAATTTTTAATTCCTTATTATCAACTATCCTCAGTCCTTTCATAACTTTTCTCTTTATAATCATAAACTGCTTTCTTCATCAGACATATTCATCAGACGCTTTCTTCTTCTATTTCCTTTTTCTTCCTAAGTTCTACCTTTGTTCCAAAAATTGGATCATATTTAAGTATTTCTAAAAGGCCCCCTATCAACTCAGCCATGCTTAGTCTGTGTCTTTCATCTGTATATGTAAACATCAATTCTTCAAGTTGATGCAGGAACAGTTTTTCAGGAAAATCTGTTCATCAGCATATCCATCAATAAAGTGTTATTCTCCTTTTTCCCAAAGAAAACTTCTTCTGGAATCACAAGCCAGTTGCCCTACATTTTCCAGGGTCACATCTGTTCAGGTTCCAAGTTTTGGACTTTCAACTTTAAAGTACGTGGTTGAATTGTAACATCTCTTTATCTTTCTAACATCAGCTGTACTGACTCTCTCCATCTCTTGCTGAGCATTTATCTCATCTTGTATAAACACAATTTCTGAGTCTAGGGGCAACTCTTGCAAAGGTTATGTTGTGTCCTCTTTTTCTTCTCATTGCCAATATGTTATTTCTGCCACCTATTGTATTTTAATATCCTCAGCTGCATCTATTCCATCTTTAAGCTGTTGTGACAGTTGTTCTATGAGCACATCGAACTCTTCCTCAGTAGCTGGTTTAACTAAATTCAACAAAAAAATTCAAAAAATATTCAGATACATCCTCAGACTTTCGTAGGTCATTTTTAATTTGAATGTCACTATCAAGAGTTAGAGTCATCATGAATTCCATCCAGTATTTCCTGTTCTTACAACAAAAAGGTTGTGTTCCCAAAACATTAGATGACAGGAGATCTCATGTAAGATTTCCCAGGAATGTTATGATTGTCTTAATAGTAAAAATTTCAGTTCAGTTATTAATATAAACCATATATAGATATGATCCAGATCAGAAGCAAAAAAAAGTCCCATTAATTGCCATATAACACAGACACACAAACAATAGAAAAAGGGTGATCAGTTGTTTAAACATCCCAAAAAAAAATTTACAGTCCAAATCCAAATCCAAGCATAAAAGAAAGAAAGAAAGAAAGAAAGAAAGAAAGAAAGAAAGAAAGAAAGAAAGAAAATTACATCCCAAAAAAAAAGTAAGAGGAAAAAGAGGGGGGAAAAGAGGGACTGGATATTTAAACTCCATTCATGTGTACTCCCAGTGGCAATCAAAAAAGGAGGTATTGTCATTTTAAACATAGCACAAGAAAGCTCTAAGACTATAAGAAAATTCTAGCTGCTGCAAACAAAGGGATTCTTGTCTTCTACAAGCAAAACTAAGGCCCTTTCCACACGCGGGCGAAGAAATGGCTGGAAACACACTGAAATCGAGCTTACCTTAAACCAGGTAAGTCCGTCGCCAGTGGAGCAGCGCGTTTTCACTGCTCCACACTTGTCGGCGTCCCACGGCGTCCTACAGCGCCCAAAATGGCGGCTTACGACTGGCAGAGGCTTTCCACCAACCAGAGAACCTCGCCAGTCAGAAATCCCACACCTGGCAGATCTGCAGGCACGTCCTTGCGCGCGCCTGCAAATCCGCACCGGGCACTGCGACACGGCTGCACGGGGCTGCATGCCCCGTGCCTTTTAAAAACCACACAAAAAGTGGTTTTTAAAAAGCACGTGGCGCCGCCACTTCCGGGCGCCCTAGCGCAGATTGGGTGTGGAATTACTTTAAAGTAATCCACCCAATCCACTTTACGGTGTAGACGACCTCCCACGGAGGTCACGCTACCACCTGTTATTTCCCCGCGTGGAAAGGGCCTAAGAAAGATGAAATAACATACATTACAAGAGGTCTGGACGCTGGGATGGGGGCGTGATACCTTCACACGCACGTACCCGGTTCCACCAAAGTGTGTGATTTTCCTGAAGTTTTGGGAACCACTGTAGCTGCTCTGTTCCCAAGCAGATACTCAGTAGGTCCTGATCCTGGCTCACATGGAGTCTTCAGACTACCTGTGTATCGGGGTGTCCACTAGCTTGACAGGGGGAGCTCCTCCTGTCAGGCACAATGCTTCTGGGGTCCATGATCTAGCAGAGCTTGCTGGACCACATCCGCCATTAATGTGACCGGGTGCCAGAACAGCTCCCTGCCATTCTAAACGAGCACTTAAATTTCTGCCACCCTAAACATACAACGGCCTGAAAAGGCTGAAAATATTAAGAATCCATTTCCCTCCTACTGTGGAAATCCCCTTAAATTCTGACCTATGGATGTACTAACATCTACATTTTTACACCGAAAGAATAACCATGCCAGAATCTACACACTACTCAGTCTCACACTCATAATTTTAATTTTGGTAACATTCACTCACCTTTTCTTGGTGATCTGTGCCCACCAGTTGTTCTTCATGATGTTATACAAGCAAACTTTATGAGCGGTTATAAAATAGTGCTGTTCTAAATAGTGTTTTCACCACAAGTTTTATACTTCTGCTCCAGCAAACCCTTTACTCACTGCAAACTTTAGCACTAGATTTTTTTTAAAAAAATACCATAAATCTGTTTGTTTTCCCACAATATTTACTTATAATATTTATTTACCAATGAAGATCGCTATGGTAAGAGCACTTACATCCATTTTGACACAACCATCATAAAAGACCATGGCGAATTCAAATGCTGTTTATTAGTCTGTGAACTGGCAACCTTCCAAGATCACAGGCTCTTTAAAATGAATCAGCAACTGGTCCTGAAACTTCAGTCCATATATTCAGTCAAAGAACCAGCAGAAGGCCTGTTTCTAGTCACAGAATAAATTAGCGTATGGCTGCCTTCAGGCACTGAAATATTGCTAGCCCAGTAGCATAGCCACTACGGTATTATTCCCAAGCTCTAGTGGAAATGAAAGGCACTTCACATGTCTTGCGCCATGTCATTGTTCCAAATATGTACATGAAAGATATGTTCCACTCCTACTGAGGTAGAAGGATGTACAATGCATGTGCTATTTCTTATGTGTAATATGTACTTAATGTGTTTTAATAGCTTTTAGTTCAGTTGATTGTTTAATAGTTATTTATACCTCATTCTTCTGTCAAAAAAGCTCCCAGATTGGCTTAAAAATAATTTGAGAATTCCCCGCCTCAGGCTTAAAAACTATTTTATTTATATGGTAACTTTGTCTCAACAAGTGACTCAAAGCAGCTTACATAAATGCTAAAAGAGAAGAAGAAGAAATAATTATAACAGTGATTTAATTAAAACACAATTAAACAAGTTACATTCAACACCATTAAATTTTTAAAAGTGTGAAATCATTTTAAAACATAACAATAATATTAAACTTACTGTTTTAGCTATTTTGTTTAATTTATAAAGCAAGCCCCTTTGAGTCCTTATAATGAAAGAAAAGAAGAATATTAATTAATTAATTAATTAATTACCCCTCCCCTTGGCATGTTCCCCTTAGCATACTCGTAGTGAGTATCTGGATATGCTGGCTTCAAGTTATACATGCATATTGGCTTATACAGATGTAGCAAAGTTTAATGTAGACTTTCCTAATTCACAAATTCTCCCATATCCACACCACAAAATGTTAAACCTGGTGAATTTAAATAAAATTCCTCCCATGTTAAAAAAAAGGGGGGGGAGGGATATATACCAGGAGGAAAAAAGAAGTTTATTTTTTGCAGACAGTTACGTGTACATTCCTTTGCCAGATAGATTAGATCCAAAGAAAATATGGGTGCACCAAAGATCGACAGAAACCAATGGCATTTTTTTAAAAAAAATGTTGTATTCTTGCAGTTAATTCATTTCATTGGGGAAGAAGGTTAGTGGCTGATTCAGGACAGGCCAAATTAAGCATTTCTTCACAGTGCATGTAAAATGGAATTAGATACAAGATATAGTGATGACCACCAAACTGGATAGTTTTAAAGGGATACTGAACAAATTCATGGTGCATAAGGCTCTACATTACCTGCAGTATCAGAGGAAACATGCCAGGGACTCCAAGGGTGTTCCTGAGCTCATGTCCTGCTGTGAGTTTATCATCAGCATCTGACTGGCAACTGGGGGAAGAGAATGCTGGACTAAATAGCCCTTTGGGCTGATCAAGCACAGTTCTTCTTATGCTGTTATATGAAGTTTCATCTCAATGGTGTCAGTTAACCTTTATCCATCCCAACTGGACATCAGCTGAAGGCATAAACCAAATGACCTCAGATTCCCTCAGCGTATAGTACATTACTGGACGTCTTTAAACAGAGGTTGGATGAGGATCTTTCATGAATGTTTTAGTTGTGTATTCCTGCATGGCAAAGAACTGAACAAGATGTTCCTTCTAGTCTCTTCTAGCTCTAAGAGTCTTTTTTTCTTTGATTCATTACTTCCTTTATAAACTCTTAATTGGGGAATCTAGCTATTATTGTCTCACCAAATGAAAGCTGCCATCTTGCACACATTTTGAACCTTAGCAGGAATAGTTTCCTTTGAAAATCGCATATGAAGCAAAAGGTCCAGGTATGAGAGCCAAAGGGTCTCCTCATAAGCCATGTCCTATGAGGAACAGCTTAGGGAGCTGGGTATGTTTAGTCTGCAGAAGAAAAGGTTAAGAGGGGACATGATAGCCATATTTAAATATTTTAAGGGATGTCATGTCGAGGAGGCTTGTTTTCTGCTGCTCCATAGATTAGGACAAGGAGCAATGGATTCAAGCTGCAGGAAAGGACATACCATTTGAACCTCAGGAAGAACTTCCTAACAGTCAGAGCTGTCCGGGAGTGGAATACACCTCCTTGGAGTGTGGTAGAGTCTCCTTCTCTGGAGGTTTTTAAGCAGAGGCTTGATGGCTATCTGTTGGGAATGCTTTGATGGATGTTCCTGCATAGCAGGGGGTTGGACTTGATGGCCCCTGGGGTCTCTTCCAACTCTATGATTCTATGATTCTATGAGAGTGAGGAAAGCTGAAAGACCACAGAGCAGTCATCCATTACTGCATTGTATCATTATCACCTCCTGGCAAACCCATGCCCTGACAGGCCTTCTCTTTCACTCAAACTCACTTCTAGTATCAAAGCATGTCTCAGAAGATAGCAACTTGTAGAAAAACCAGGGGCTGGGGGAGGAATAGCAGCCCATGTCACAGAAATCTCATTTGTTCCCCCACAGATACTGAGACACAATACACTGATCCCTACCCATGTTTCCTACACATACTATGACTGGGCAGATTCAAGCTCAAACAAAAAGATTGCCATCATCATGTCTACCTTGGCTATCTGAAGCCCAGATGTTATAATATAGTAGAATTAGAGCTTTTTACAGCATTAATAGAACAGGGAACAGTTGTAGATTTTGCTACAGGGATGTTTTGATAACTTTCATTCTCTTGATCATTTTAATGGCATTTTCAGATTAAAACATTTCAACATGCAAGTTGCCTAACTGTTTTATCATAGCAAATGGCTGGTTTTTTATTGTGATCAACCCATTCTCAATCAAGGAGAACATATTTTGGCTATCTCCACCCTGAGGAACAATCACCAAGGAACACAGATGAAACTACATTAAGCACTGCTTTGTGTAAGCAGCTGATCCCTTACAAGGATACTGAGACAATGTGCCATCGCACACTATGTTCAGCTATCAGTCTGGAGAAAAGGATCAAATATAAACTGGTGACCCTTTCTTAAGACGTATGTGTTCAAGGTTCACAAGTACAAAGAACCTGTATAGTTATACTGTGAAAGACATCTCAGTAGGAATTATAAGAACCACCAGAATAACCCAAGATCCCAGCCATTTTTTAAAAAATCCATTGATCATGGATGTTACAGTAATTAGAATCTTTTTGCTAATATTTAAGGCTTCTGAAATCACTATTATTTTCTGTTATTCTACAGTTCTTTAGTCTCAGTTCATAGGAGTTGTTCATCAGGAACAGGCTTTGCTGATGCATTCAGAGTTGGACTTTGCTTCTATGCAGGCAGGTCAATAGACAAGATAAGTATGGGAAATCCTCTCTTACACTTCTGCTCCAGACGCCATGCATGTTGTACAGTTAGATTTGAACTAACACTTTTTAAGAACTTTAGGTTAAATAGACTGTCACAAGGATTCAGACGATGGCAGTTTTGAAAGAGTATAATAATATCTGACAAGTAAATTCAAAACTGTGAAGTGTCTGAATCATGGTACACAGCTAGAAGAGTTTACAAAATTAAAAACAACGAGTTGCATCAACTTAGCCTATATCTACCTGCTGCATAATCCAGATAATTATAAGCAGAAGTTCCAGCACTTGAAGCAGGAAGAGTTGAGGTAAGGGTGTCATTTTTGCAGTGGGTTTCATAACAGTACAGAATGAATGTCTTTTATAAAAAATCTGCACAACTATTGCTCAGGGCTTAAGTGTGCCAACAGTTTTACATAACAGTCTGATTTCAGAAAACAATACTGCTAAAATGACAGTGTACATAGCAGGAAAAGAAAAAAAGAGAGCAATTAAATTAATGTTCTTATTGCCCAAAAGCCACTGAATATAAAGGTGGTGTTTCTATTATGTAAACATCACAATGTGGAATACAAGCCAGAACAATCGGTTTGCCAAGGGTCGCATGCTTTGGAGCTCACACATTACCTTAAGGGAAGAAAATCACGTCTGATTGAGTTGGATTTTATTTTATTTTAGGAGCAGCCACACTGGCCTAGATGAAAAACACACGGAGACCTGACAGCTGCTGCTAGGAGATTTTCACAGAGATACCTTGCGAGAGATTTTTTACATCTAGCATGATATAAGGGGATCCTAACTTCTCTCTGAAGACATTCACTCCAAGTATCACTGTGAGATAACTAAACTAAAACAGTTGTGCTTCGGACATACCATGAGAAGACACAACTGGCTAGAAAAGACAATAATGCTTGGTAAGGTAGAAGGCCGTGGGAAAAGAGAAAGACCTCATTTCAGATGGAGAGACTCAATCAAGGAAGCCATGGCCCCGAATCTACAAGACTTGAGCAGGGCAGACGATGACAGGATGACTTTGAAGTCTCTCATTCATAAAGTCACCAGATGATGAAATGAATTGATGGCATTTAACAACGTGTCACTGTGAGGGAATATCTTCAGAAAGAAACTGAGATGTAGGTGCCCCATGTTCCAAACAAAACACCACATTTCAGAAATTCAGCCTGATGCCAGCTCAGCATTAGTAAGGCTAAAACATTCTACACTTTAAACTTACACCATTGCCACCATAAAATGATTCATGCTTAACTGCAAGAGTTTGTAAATACAGTACACGTCTCCCGTCCATGTACTTGCCAATCTCTGGTCTCCCCTTGACAAACTATTATTCCGAATTAAAGTATTTTCCTTCCTGCCATGCCTTTCAAACCATCCAGACATCAAGACTGTTTTGTTTTGCCACTTCAAAATTTCTTCAGAGTTTACTTTGAGATTTAATGCAGCTTTGGCCTGCCAAAAAAGTTTGTCTGCGTGATTCCATAAATTTATCTGGCAGTCATTCTGGCTGACCATCTGGAGAATATTTTAGGGGGGGAGAGACAGACAGAGAGGAGGGGGGAGGGACCTGCAGCAAGAACAGCCCTGATTCCCCACCACACACACATACACACATACCCAGGAGACCTCAATTTCTTTTTCTTTTTTTGCAAGCATCTCGCCTTTGCAAGCCAACACTGTGTGTGGGGTTGAGCAATGCTCCTCTACCGTCTATCAGGCATCCCAGAACAGTTTGCAGGCAGACACATCAGTTAAACTCTCGCATACCCTTCAGATCTCTCATCTCAAAACAGGGGTACACGTAAAAGCTGTCCATTATTTTTCAAGAAGGAAGAGAAGGGGGAGATTTAGAACTGCGATTCAAGGTTTTGGGAAGGTGACTTTTAAGGCCATTTCCGCACCAGACTGTTATAGCGCTATGATTCCACTTTCAACATCCTATGGAATCCGACCGGCCCCTCCCGAAACTGCAAACCCCAGGATTCCATAGGATGTTGAAAGTGGAATCATAGCGCTATAACAGTCTGGTGCGGAAAGGTCTTCCCCCAAACCTGGTGCTCTCGGGTTTTGGACCCCAACTCCCATTATTCCTCTCCATCAGCAGCGTTGGCTGGAGCTGATGGGAGGTGGAGTCCAAAGCATCTTGGGAGGCCCCCAGGTTGGAGGGAGTCTGCTCCAAGCTGTCCAGAAGGATGCATTCCGGCACATGGTACCCAAAGGTGCCCCCCACACATACACACTCCCTTCTGAGCGCCGGACGGAGGAAAAGAGACAGGATCTCCCCCCCCCGGAAAAAAAAATCTCAGGATCTGCAAGTCATCCGTAGCGGTGGCGGTGCGTACGTGTTTCCGTGCCTTTGCCAAAACAGGGACGGGGGGGGAGGACGCGAGCGAGGCACATCTGGAGTCAAGATCCCCCAGCCCCGCCTGGAATGCGACCGTGGAGCAGGAAAGTTGCAAGCGCGGGGTCGTCCGGGCGGGGGGGGAGGCAAGTTGCGTCCGCTGCACCCCCGCTTTGAGTTGCACACGGACGGTGCATTGCAATCACGTGACAACCGACGGCCCCCCCCGCGCCGCCCCCCTCCCCAACAGCCGCCTTGCCTTCCCTCCTCCCCCCTTACCTGCAGTCTCTCCGTGGCCGGCTGCCACATTCTTCCTCCCGCGGGGAGCTGGCGGGGCGGGAGCGGCGGGACACTGTTGCTCTCGGGCTGGCGGCGGGGCGGCTGCGGGAGGGGCTCCGGCCAGGCGCGCTCACATCTGCCCGGCGGGGGTCAGCTCGGGACGAACCGCGCCGCCCGGAGAGGACGACCAGCCCTGCGCGGCTGAACTCCGTCGGCAAGCGGCGCGAGCGAGCGAGCGAGCGAGGCGCGCCTGCTCCCTACCCTCCGCCGTCCTCGCGCGCCAGTCTCCGCCTGAGGGCCCGTCAAGCGCGGCGGCGGCGGCGGCGGCGGCGGCGGCGGCAACGGGGCGGGGCGGCTCCAAGCTCCGCCTCCCTCCGCCTCACGCTCCGCCCTCAGGCCCGCCCGCCCTGGCAAGCCCCGCCCCTTCCCTCCACTACAGTTCGGGGCGCCCTCCCCGTTCCCTGCTAGCCTGGTCCGGCCGCGCTCCGCCGCATCGAGAGCGCCTTTGCCCTCGGCTTGGCGCTCGGGCATCTTTTGCGCGCGGCCGCTGCGGCTGCCCTTGGGGGACAAGCCGACGTCCCAGAGGCCATTTCCGCACTAGACTGTTATGGCACGATTATTCCGCTTTCAACCTGCTACGGAATCCTGGGGTTTGCAGTTTAGGGAGGGACCCCTCAAAGGCCCCTCCCTAAACTGCAAACCCCAGGATTCCATAAGGTGTTGAAAGTGGAACAATCGCGTTATAACAGTCTAGTGCGGAAATAGCCAGAGTGTGTGTGTGTGTGAGAGAGAGAGAGAGAGAGAGAGAGAGAGACCATTTCCGCACTAGCCTGTTACAGCGCGATGATTCCACTTTCAACATCCTCCGGAATCCTGGCCCCTCCCGAAACTGCAAACCCCAGGATTCCGGAGGATGTTGAAAGTGGAATCATCGCGCTGTAACAGGCTAGTGCGGAAATGGCCAGAGAATAACAAGAAGAAGAAGAAGAAGGGGTCACGTGCGGCATTCCTCGATGATGCCCCCCAAAGCAGAGGGTGCCAAGCTTTCCCGTTTGCAAGAGATCGTGCGTGTGCCAAGAGGCCTTCGAGAGGCACCGATGCCCTGGTGCTCTGATGATGGCGCTCAAAAAAAAAGAATTACTGTCAGGTTAAAGACGATCCGACTGGGGGTTCTCCCAGCCCTCTCCAAACTGTCATGCAATCGTGGTTGTCGCCTGGGCAACAACACTCTCTCGTCTGGATTCTGTTGCTCATCTTAACCAGAGTAGACCCATAAAGTCAATTGGACTTACCTGTGTGTTGACTTCCTATTCGACAGTTGATGGGATGGATCTGTTCTAGCTGCCCAACAAGATCCCAGCCTGTGTGTGACTCATGGTCATAGAATCATAGAAATGTAGAGTTGGAAGAGACCACACAGGCCATCCAGTCCAACCCCCTGCCATGCAGGAACACCAAATCAATCCCGACAGATGGCCATCCAGCCTCTGCTTAAAAACCTCCAAGGAAGGAGACTCCACTACACTCCGAGGCAGCAGATTCCACTGCCGGACAGCCCTGACTGTCAGGAAGTTCTTCCTGAGGTTCAGGTGGAATCTCCTTTCCTGCAGCTTGAATCCATTGCTCCTTGTCCTGGTCTCTGGAGCAGCAGAAAACAAGCCCTCTCCCTCCTCTACGTCAAGCAAGTAGAAAGAGAACAAATAAAAGAGGCAACTGAGGGGATTCGTCCCAAGTTTTCTTTTTTCCGCCATGCTTTGCAAGGAATATATCTCTTGTCCTAACCTTTTCAAATCGAGGCCTTTCCTCAGTCTGAGCACGTCTTAATGTTCCCACTGTTTTGCAATGCAACCTGAGTGCTATATATTGTTTATTGCCATCTCTTGCCAGTGCTGTGAAAAAAGATTTTAAATCGTTTCTCCTTAGCCCGCTGCTTCCAGATATTGAGGGAAGAGAGACAAGTGTAATACAAAATTTAATGCTTTGTGATATCACCATCCTTTTAATTCTTGCACTGTAGATATAACAGAGTTTTGTCCTTGGTTTGCTGACTTTTATAATAAATGATACACAGGTATTTCAGAGGAAGCAACTGGCAAAACTGCCTCTAACGGCTTTATTGCACAAAGGTGCGATACCCCAGAGCAACATGTTATTGCTGGTTCAGTATCAGTCCTATTGCATGATATTGTTGCTAATAAGCTTCTATTGCATTGCAATCTGTTCAAAAGCAGCCCTTTTTCCATGCTGGAAATAATCCAGTAATGACCCTCTTTCCCGCAAAAATCCCATTAGCTGTGGTACTGTGATTTCTCAATAGCGCTGCCTTCTGTAGCCAATCCAGTAATGGCCATGATGTGGGTATTCCCAGATTGTCCCTCCCTCCGCTGTTCCCGTTGTGATCTCTGCCCAATAACCTCCAGAACGCTTCCGGTGCTCAGGGGTGAACACAGAAGGAGAAGCGGGGAGAGGATTACGCAGTGTGACAATTTTTAATTTTTTTTATTTGAATTTGAATTTTTATTTTTTTAAAATACACTTTTAAACATTATAGCGCAAAATGCGTAATACTGCAGCATAGGAATGTTGCATTGAAGGGACATTGCTTGGAAGGAAAAATGTTATGACATTACAATGTTTCTGTGCTACTACAGCATTAAAAAAAAAAAAAGCAATCATGAGGTATAGGGCAGAGAAAAGGACTCACCAGGGAAGGACTGTATGAATAGTGCTGCTCATCCACTGAAATCAAAAGGGTGCAGTAGAGGGCTTGCAGAACCCGATACCATCACAGAAATGGCAATGCTGGGATTCAAACTGAACAATGTGGTATTATGGTATGGTGTGATAAGGTCCTAAATATCCCTTGACTAAGAAAACCCTGTGAAATTCAATGTACACACACATATACACACATTGAAAAAGGCGATGCAGTCCAGTGCATGGCTGGGTAATAATTTATTTGTTTGTGTGTGTTTGTGTGTGTGTTTAATGGAAAACCACATTTCCTTTGGGATAGTCGGCAGATACAGCGTACCAGCATTGGATGAAACCAAAGCCTGTTGGGAACAGGGCACGGATTCATCCTTTTTCTAGTGGTAAGCTGGTGGCTTTCATGTCAGTTGGACAATGAAACCATTGTAGGCTTTAGTTTGAGCTTTAAAGGAGCTATCCAAGGTGCTAAACCTGGTTTCTGGATAGTTTGGACTAAAACTGAGAGTTGATTCACTTTTCCAACTGGAATGGAAGCCACTGGTTGCTATAGGAAGCCCCTAACTTTTGATGCCCCATTGTCTGACAACCTGCTGTTTTGAAACACTCTCACATTAAAGACAAGTTCCATCAGTTTGACATGGGTTCCTCTCTTTCATCAGTTCTTCTCACCTATGGAAGCTTGCTTGGAACTGCTCAGACGTGGACGCTGTTTACAAAGCAAGCTGAGATGAGGAAAAAGGGCTAAGCCAGTGGAGACTTTGCAAGCAGTGCACATATGGTTGGCCCAAATGAGTTTATGTGAGTCCTTCATGCTCCTTACGGTACAATACATAAGTTCTGCTTTTCAACCAATTCAGTTTTCTGACAGTGCTCCATTCCCCAACCTGTTAGATAAGTGAGGAAAGCCTGTACTTCCCTTTGCTCTCCTTTTGACACATTCTTCTCTTCTCTCTCTCTCTGCCATTCATTCTTTTTTATTCTTTCCCTATTCTGTTCCACGGATTAGGCTGCTAGAAAAAGACACATCACTCCTGCAGAGACCTAACTCATTTGCACAGGGCTTTTGAAATTGAATCTAGTTCCCTTGGTTGCCCATCACTAATTCATTTTTTGTACCTATATTTCCATACAAAGTGTTCCAGTTTCAGCCTATGCCAGATCCATGTCAGACTCAGGAAGATCCATACCTGGAACTCTAGACTGCTGTTTAAAGTTAGTTGTGAACACTAAGGTAGAAGCCCTGAAGTTCTGATTCGGTACAAAACAACCTTTCTGTTTTCTGTATTTCATCATTCCTGGTTTGCTGTGTGGATTTACTTTTTGAAACCAGTGTATTATTTTTCCTTTCTTTTTAACATAATGAAACTCCTTAGGGCAACTAAAAACAATTCCAGAGGGTATTATTTTAAAGAATTCTTGATTCTATTTTTTTTAAAAAAAATCTTTGTATCAAGAATGGTATTTCTGTTAGAGAATTTGCTATCTAGAGCATCTGATACAATTCACAACTTCAGCATATTTGTGCTTGAAATTGTTTTCAGAGTTTCACCACTCAAGTTTTGCAAGCCCAACCATTGCCTACATCTGATCAGCTTTTTCTTTATTTCAGAAACACTTTGTTTCATAAAGACAGAGAGAAGAAAGTAGCTCCCAGATAGCCATTCCAGTGAAAACTGCATCTCTCTCTCAGGCCATTTCTGCACTAGACGGTTATAGCGCTATGATTTCACTTGCAACATCCTATGGAATCGAAACTGCAAACCCCAGGATTCCATAAGATGTTGCAAGTGGAATAATAGCAGTATAACAGCCTAGTGCATAAATGGCCTCAATCTCTCTCTCTCTCTCCTCTAACAGACAATATGTATTGGTAGGTGAGAGTAACAGAGACATCTGCTGGTGAGTGATAAAAGCATTTTCCTTCATTGGGGAAGATGTAGCTCAGGGCCTAAAATTTAACCAAATTTTCCCACACCATACTTCAGACCACACAGACGTAAACAGCAATCTGGCATGTGTGACATCATCTGGTGTTGATTGTGGCAAGTCTTTTCTTAATTATTAATTCTCTTCACTGTTTTGAGGGAGGCAAAGTTTGGCTTTTAGGTTTTATACAAAATAAAGGAACAAGGAAAGAGTGAGGCATTTTGCATACAATCAGGATTGCTTTATCCAGCTTGCCCCAAAAATTGACAGCATGTTAAAAACTCAGCTTTGAACAAAACCTTGACAATGTGTCACAAGCAATTTGTTGTTGTTTGTCATTTCTATTAGCATCTGGAATAAATAAAATACTTACAGCCTTTCAGATCTTTGGTTTTAGTACTAATTTGAAGCCTCCTTCTCATTTTCTTTAGCCCCCCTCCAAAAAAAAAGCGATTGCAGGATTTTGGTTTTGCAAACGGTGAGTGCTCACAAGAATATAAAGATATTTCTTTACTGTGTCTCCTACATTGTCAGCTTGCAGAAACTTCTCTGCATTACACAGATTAATGAGTCTGAAATGCTGTGCAGAGGAAAGATGCTATGATCTGGAAAGACTTGAGGGTTTTAAGGCAATGTATAATCTTATTTTCACAGAAGCTTTGTAGTAGTTTAGTTGGCTATTGAGTCTCCTGTACTAAAATCCATTATTCTTGTGTGACTTCAAGTCGTTTCTGATTTATGGCGACCCTAAGGTAAACCTGTTGCATAGTTTCCCTGGCAGATTTGTTCAGAAGGCACTGTCTTCCTCTGAGGTTGAGAGAGTGTGACTCACCTGAGATAACCAAATGGCTTTCCATGGCTGAGTAGGGATTTGAAACCTGGTCTCCCAGACTCCTAGTATAGCACTCAAATCACTCCACTGCATTGGCTCTCACTGAAACTAGCATTGAGAAAAAAGCCAAGGCTTATTGCAAAATCTGAGGTGGCACCTTGGAGAGCAAAGTAGATTCTTAAAAAGTAAGCCATGAAATGCTTAGCGCTCAAAGTGGGGTGAGATGCCACCCCACTGCTTTCCTGATGACCTTCAAACCATCCCACTTTTTCAGCTGCTCTAGAAGAATGCTGAATAACTGTGGGCATCCTAATATTGCTGAACTTCAGTTTACATGACTTCTCAACATTGGCTAGGCTGGAAAGGGCTAGTGAGAGTTACAATCCAACACCCAGAGGGCCACAGTTGTTCACCTCAATGTAAAACTACCTCAAAGTGCTTTGCGGAGGCAGGCTCAAGCCAATATTGTGAAAAACCACTTGCTGTAGGTGAGACTTGTTTCTAGAGCTCAGAAAAGCAGACTGCAGTTTCTTGCTATTTGTGAGGCTTTCCAATTCTTAACTCACCAAATATGAGGGTTTCTTCTTCAGAAATCCCTCCCTTGCCATCAACTCTGGGTGTTTCTCTTAAGAAATTCCACCACTGTTGCCAAATGTGAGGTTTCTATGCCTTAATCAACCAGATGTGAAGACTTCTATGATGCTTACTGAGATTACCAAGAATGAGGACTTTCTCTGACCCCACCTCTTCTACCAATGTAAGGATTTCCTCCTGTCCCCCTTGTGTGACACCAACTGTGGGGACCACCTAACGTCCTCAAGGTATATATGATGATTTATGCAACCTCTGTCCCCAGTGGACATCGTTCTTCTATGTTCAGTTCTGTCACCACAGACACCTTGTTTGAATCCACCTTTTTGCACAGATGGTGCTCTCAGAGGCCAAAAGTATATAAAAACAAAAACAACAGTTTATTTACAGAAATTAAACATAACAAGCAGAATAATTACTTATTACATTTAAAACACTATACACAGCCTTTCACACTTTTCTCTAGTGAATTCAGACCCTTAATACCACTTATTTATTCCTAAACTTGACCTACTCTTAATGATAGATCTTCCATGCCCTTTCATACAGATCATCCATAGTGTTGTTGTGTACCTTCAAGTTGTTTCCAACTTATGAAGACCCTAAGATGAACCTATCATGGGGCTTTCTGGGGCTGGTGTGTGACATGCCCAAAGTCACCTAATCGATTTCCATGGCCAAGTGTGGAATCAAACCCTGGCTTCCAGGGTTGTAGGCCAGTGCTCAGACCATTATACCATACTGATCCCTCACTAATCCCAACTCTCCAACTAATCTCCATACACCCACTGTCTGCCATTCACCAACATTCACCATCATTCACCAGCCTTATGCAAATCTCCTCAAACATTCCACCAACCAGCATTCTATTTGCTCTCTCTTCCAACAACTTCTTACTTCATACCCTGTTAAACACCCTGTTATGCCATCACAGAACTATATAGAAGTTCTAAATAACCACTGAAAGGCCACACTCTTTACATAAAAGTGGTGTTATAAGGGGAGAAGACAGAGTTGTGTATGAAGTAACAGGGTGTCTTATCAGATTGGAGAGCTGCCATACTAGTCTGAGAGAGAAAGAAGTAGGCCCTGTCACGCTTTAGTTTTGTGGGAAAGGTATTAACTACAAGTAACACTTTGGCAGAGATCCCAATTAGTTATGAATGCATAATTAAATCATAGAATCATAGAAATGTAGAGTTGGAAGAGACCACACGGGCCATCCAGTCCAGCCCCCTGCCATGCAGGAACACCCTCAAAGAACTCTTGACAAGCGGCCACCCAACCTCTGCTTAAAAACCTCCAAAGAAGGAGACTCCACTACACTCCGAGGACTCCACTACACTCCGAGATCTCCTGGCTCAACCCCCCTCCCCAAACCTACCTTAACATCCAGCAGCTGCACTAAGCTATGGAGATCTGTTCTACTGCCAAGCAGGATCAGAAGGATAGTGTTTCCAGTTCCGTCCTGCCAGCGAGCAAGGCTGCAACCATCAGAACTAGGACCCCTCTCGCAATTCTTTGTCACATCTTCATGTGCTGGTGGGTGCGGGGCTGCAAACATCATCCTGCCGCATGCTGATTGGCAGCAGACTAGACCTCCATTGCTTATTGTGGATGTTGGCTGTTGAAGTAATTTGGGAGCATTTATGACTGTGCCAATAGTGCTGCAATTGTAAATATGTACCTTTAGTGAATACAGAGCAGTTATGGATCTGTAACTTTGGGTTACAAATCAGTAACTGTAATACCAGCCATTACTTTTATATTGTAAATTTCTTTTTTTTATGTTCAATTTTTCTATTTTATTAAGCACAAACATAACACACAACAAAATAACAAAAAGAAAAAACCTGTCAATACCTACAAACTACACAAAAGTAAAACACAAACTAATAATACAGGCAAAACTAACCATACATAATTCCACATAACATAACAACATAACTACAAATAAATAAAGAGCTGGTTCCCACCCATTGCATACAGTCCATAATACTTACACACTTATATCTAAGTGTTAAACCCATCCTTAATACAATAACTGCTGGTTGCTACTAATCACTAATCACTTATCACTTATCATTATAATCATTTGCTTAATTATCTTATTTTAAGATAGTAAGATAACTTGTAAATTTCAAGATCTATTTAGTACAAGCCTATGGGGGACATCATATTGGCTTGAAAAACAATGTCATTTCTTAACTTTCAACCAATAAGAAACTGTCCAATTCTTTTGCTTTTCAATGAATTGTATCAGTTCACATTTCCTGCCTGTAGTTTTCCAGACAATTACTTGTAATAAGAAGTGCTCGCAGTCTCTAATTCATTCTTTGGAGTGCCTTTCTAGTGAGATGCTTCATTCTTCTACTATCACACTCCATGCATTTCTGCTGCACTCTCAGCAGCAAATCAAGATTTTATAGACAACGGACCAAATTATTACTATTATTGCTTCTCATTTGCCTTCGGAATTCATGACATGTATTCGAATAAGTCTCTTCTCTGAAGAGCTTTCAGTCCAAAAATGGACAAGTGGGAGGGATGAAAAGAGAGGAAAAAGGAATGCAACAAACAGAAAAAAGCATGAGTGTATGTTGATGTTGTGTGCCTTCAAATCGTTTCTGACTTATGGCAGCCCTCAGCTGAATCTATCATGGGGTTTTCTGGGTCCAAGAGTGTGTGATGCACACAAGGTCAACCAGTGGGTTTCCATGGCTGAGTGGGGAATTGAACCCTGGTTTCTAGGGCCGTAGCCGAAGCATCATATTTCTGAACTAAATTTAAGGGAAAGTGTTCTCCAAGGAAGTTGGATTCTTTGACATGAGTAACAGAACTAAACAAACATTGTTATATCTGCCTGTACCTCTGTGAGGTGTCCCCTAAAATAGGCAGTCCCAGCCTCAGTTTTAGTAAGAGAAAACAATCCTAACCAATTCCCCCTCCCCAGTATCCACATGTTCTGGTGGAGCAGCGGGGGGAGCAGAGAGGATAGAAATGGCTCACTTCTTCATTGATGGACTGGATAAGTTTTAAACAGAGCCTAGTTGACTTTCTGTCAGAAATGCTTTAGCTGTGGATTTTTTGCATTGGCGTGACATTGGGTTAGATCAATGCTATCCAAAGTAGTAGTCCTAAGACTTTTGCTGATCCCTGGTGAGTTTCCAGGAAAGAAAGAAAAAGTTGTAGCCAATAAACACAAATATAGTACTGGTTCTCAGTACATGGCGGGGAGGAGGAATTGCCCGTCTTACATATCATATAGCCTGAGAAGCACCGTGTAGAATGATGCTTGAGATCTCTTCCAATTGTATGATTCTATGCTTCTACATTTTATGAGCTCTAGGGCTATGATCATCCAGGCAACAATAGTGGATCAATGCAGATTTAATCCCACAGTGATCCCTTGCCTCTGGTTCTAATCTGCATGGTGAGCCTATCTCAATATTTGGATACCTTCAAGTCATGAAGACAGAGGGCTCCAGCCTCCTTGCTCCAGCAGCCTTCCTTGATTACTGGCTCTGTCCCTGGCGGTAATCTAGGTCTCTATGGCTCTTCTCTCTGCTCCTCTACAAGCAGAACTGTCCTTTAAAGCTGTTCCTGGGAGGTCTTTATTCAGGGAGATTTTGCCATTTTTATCAGTTGCTAATATGTCTTCTCTTGCTTGCATTGTCACTAACAATGAGAATTTCCTATATCTAGCTGGAGGGGAGGACTACAGAGGAATGCCACAGGGTTCAAGGAAAATTTAATTTAAACCTAAACACAGAGGTGCCAGGATTCACTCATATCTATCCCAGAGAAGCCATGGTATAAGTGTAAATTCTAATAGGAAGAAGTAATTTAAAAACAAAACAAAACTTGGGACAGCATTAAAACTAGAACCATTTGGATAAAATTGCACTAATTGTGCTAATGATAGAAGCAAGTTCATTTTCATAACTAATTCGGAATAAACAACACAGACATTTAAGATGGTTTGTTAGAAGCAGTGATTAGGATCTACTTAGAGGGACCCTGTTCCTTAACTTGTAGTGTTATGTCAACCCATCTGAGCTACTGTTTACACCTGGCTCTTTTTTGTGAGTATGAAAAGTTCTAGTAAAAAATAATGTCAATCCTGTAAATCTGAGCTCTGTAGGCACCTCATCCATGAGAAACATACTTAACACAGCCAGTAGCATTGGTTCTCAGGGAGTTAGTCCCTGCAGGGGTATTAAAAAACCCCTTCTGTGATCTTTCTCCTTCATTTCTTTTAAAATAACATTTCTATCCCTTTCTAGGCTGTACAAAATAATCTGCTGGACCTGTTCCTCACTTCTGATGTTCTAACCAGAGATTGCAAGAATTAACAGACAAGCATGCTATGCTATGAAATTGTACTATGTTTCATATACTGATTTTCTCTTCATTGGGACCCAAAGCAGTACACACATAAGATTATGAATGTTTATATTCCTCACACCCACTTTATAGTCAATAGGGGTTACTCCCAATAAGCAGAGCTTGAAAAAGTACCTTTTTTTGGACTGCAGCTCCTTGATTGCTGAGAATTCTGGAAGTTTTAATTGAAAAAGAATACATCTCCATGTTCCACAATATGAACAGGCTTGGGCTATGTGTTCTCTGCCTTGCCCCCCTTGTTGTTTCCTTAGCATTTTTCCCTGCAAAATTACTGGCTATGCACCCCCTGGTTTTTGTGCACAAAGTATTAGTACACCAGTATGTTCCCCCACCCTTCCAAAAGGATTACAGAAATTTGCCTTGCTGTCTGGACACATGTACCTGAAGTGACCCAGTTTAAAAGAGAGAGCAGCTGCATGAAATGCTGCCCAGCTAGAGTTTCTATACCTGCCAGTGTTGCATTTAAATTGGGTCAGAGTCTGAAATGGAGAAAGTCACCTCTTACAGATATGAATTACACATTGCTAATGATTTGTGAAAACGAGGCGGAGACGAATAACTCAGAACATCTTGAAACACCCGACTTTTTACTTAGTTTGTACAACATATACATTAGATTGTACACCGGGGCTTCAGAAAAGAACAAACAGAGTCCTGGAGCTCTCTCCTATTTCCCATGATCATAGACTGAGTTGCTATGGCAGCCAGGTATCCTTCAGTGACCCATCTTTGTTCCAAAAGAGTTCATTTTTACTACCCATTCAACTGGAATCATGCTGTATTCACAAATGCCGCAAAGCCAACTATTTTTTTCTTTCCTTGTGTTATATCCTTCAGAAGAATAATTTCAAAGCTGACGAGCGGTACCAATAAGCCAACTAGGACTGTTGCCTTGTGCAAAGATGTAGAAAAGTACTTTTGAAGTCAATAGAACTTATTTCTTAGGGGTACCTGCACTGGATTAGACTGCATGCATATTAATCCTTGAGACTGACAAAATGTAATTTTCTGCATGTTTTAGATTCTATACCCAATATACTGTTGTGCCAGCTAGTGCAGGTTAAAACGAAACCTTTGAAAGGATTTTAGTGAAAAGAGCTTCCTTTAGAAATTTCCCCCTCAGCTCTGCTGGGAGATAGAACCTTGTTGCTGTTGTGTGCCTTCAAAGCATCTCGAACTTATGGTGACCCTAAGGCAAAACTATCATAGGGCTTTCTTGCCAAGATTTATTCAAAGAATTTGCTATTGCCTTCCCCTGAGGCTGAGAGAGTGTGATTTGCCCACGGCCACCCAATGATTTCCATGATTGAGCAGCGATTTAAATGCTGGACTCCAAGAGTGCTAGTCCAGCATTCAAACCACTACACAACCCTGGCTCTCTACAGCGCTTTCCTTCTAGGAAAAGACTTCTTTTTTTCAGGGGGGGCATTTGGCAATGCAGAAGGGGCTTTCAACAGGTGGGTGCTGTATCTTCCTATTGACAAACCTTTAATTTTCTTTTAATTCAAATACATTTTACTAGAATGTTTTTAAACAATGCCTTAGTATTTACACATTTAGGTCTTTTCATTTACACTTTTTAAATTAATCCTGTTGTGAGTCTCCTTGTGTCTCTGTTTTCAGAGAAATGCAAGATACAAATCAAATAAATAAATAAGTTACATGAAATGCAGTACAAATTCATTGCCCAGTGCGCAGGTGAGGATTCCCTATAGAGACAACAACTAGCTTGCACTTCAGTAGGAATGTAAAGCTTTACCTATTTTTCACACACACGAATGAATAACCTCAAAACTTTTGTTCCTGCTGTCTCAGCCTATGAGAGCTTTTCTGCATACTTCAATTATTCAAACATGATTTTCTGTGGAAAAGTATGTTTTTGTGGGCAGGAATAATATGCATTTTTCACATGAAAAATCTTGCAAGATTGATCATTTTTTAAAATGGGGTGTCTCAGACAAGGACAAGAAAATTTGCAAGTATTCTTTACATGTCTATTCCCAAGACCATTATAGCAATTTTATTACATGAAACAATGAAAAATTGTAGGTATTATTTAAGTACACAGTATTTAAAATATCAGTATGATTTGATTCACTTCATCATTATGTTATTTATTTGATACAGGCACGTCAGCTGCATATAAGATTGTGCTGTCTATATATAAATCATCTGCATATAAATGCTGTCTTTGGAATGATGTATGCATAATTAATAATCACGCACAGAAGACAATTCTTCGTTGCATTTTTAAGTACCCTCAATAGACCTTGATTTAGCATGAGAGGTAGGCAGTTTGGACCCAAAGAATTCAGTTATGATTTCTTGAAGAAGAACAGAGTAGATTGATGTCACTGTATTAACGATGTGGATGAAATAATTTAGTTGAATATTCTCAGGATCATTTAAAGTAGCAGCACTGAAAAATTGTGTATTACTTCCCCCAACCAACAAATAATGTATGAGGCCTTCATTCTTACATGAGGAATCACATAAATCTGAGGCCTGATCTTGTGTGCCACACAGGTGATCACAAGATGGGTCTACTTGCAACATCTCTGCTGAAACTTATATGGGTATGTCTACACAGAATTGCTGATTAGGATAGAAACTTGCCTGGCCCAAGATGTCTCCCTCTGATCTTCAAGTCACCCTCTAGGGAAAATGAAAAGGTGTTTTAAAAAAAAAAAGAAAAGAAAAGAAACTAATTGTATAGTACTGAATGTTCACAGAATGTGGGTAGCAATTAATCAGGCATTAAACAGGACCGGCCACCTCCTAGGCAAGGAGATTTTTCTATAGGTGGACATCCTGCATCTGGGCAATAACCATATTGACACGGATATCATTTCATGTGGCAAATGGCAGGTCAGACACTCTGGTGAGCGACTCAGTCATCAGCTGAGATGCAGTTAGTAACATACACAGGTCTGTTTACATAACTTTTTTGATCATGGTATATGGAGGAATTCAGCACATCCATCTTCTACGATGCCTTCTCCAAGGCACTTCCTTGTTTTCTGGCTGGATATCCCTCTCCAATGCTATTCAATAGCAAGAGGAAGACAGGGAGATGACTAGAAAAAGCCAGGCAGCTAACCAACTCTGTTTCTGCAGGCTTCCGCTGGAGATCCAGGAGGGTGATGTCATCTTGGTCGTTATTACCTTGTTGCTAAGCCATGTATTGGTAATACCTCTCAGAAAGCTAGTTGGACATCCAATTGTGCTATTGGTTCCAGCACAGGATTTTTCCCCCAGTGTATCAGGGACTGGCACCACATATGTGTCCATTGACTACAACTGTTCTTGGAAATACACCGCAGACTGGCATCCAATAGCTTGTGAACCAGCACCAATCCACAACTACCTCTTTAAGTAGCCCTATCTTAGAGGAGCTACCTGAACAGATAGGACCTTTCCTAATCCCAAAACATATAAAAGACCTGAAACAACAGAGCTAATTTCATTCTTGGGTATGGGTCTGCTTGCTTTAACATAGAACTCTGATTCCTGGCATCAAACATCCTGCTTCCTGGTTTTAAGAGTTCTCTTGTTGAAAAATTGCTGAAATGAATGAAGGCTAGAAGTCCAGGCCTTCTCATTCTCTTCTCTCTCCAGGATTGTAGTCAGAAAATCTCATAAGTTTATTTTCTCTTTTGAAGCCCTGGTTTCTAGAGAAACTCTGGTTGCTTTGTCCTCCTCTTTTAAATTCTCTTTTGAAATTGATTCAGTCAGAACCAGAATCCTCCCACCATCTCTTCAGGAAAGGGAATATATTCCTCCCCTAAATCTATTTTACAGGAAATGCTATCTCAGGTCCTTCACTTACCATTGTGTGTATTTGTGCAGCTTAGGGAACCTTTGAACATTCACTTCTTCCTCTCTCCCTCCCTTCCTTTTCTTCACAACCTTTAAAATCAATATAGTTTTGCCCTAACTTCTGTCATCACCTGCAACCTGAATTCAATTCTCTACAGCATTCCTATATCATGCAATGACTACTTGGATTTTAAAACCCACCCAGCTTTGTGAGTTCACTTATCTAAGTTAGTATTTTCCTATTTTGATACAATTGTGTTTCATTAGCTAGAATTTGTGTTATCCATGTAGACTAAGGGTAGCATATCTTCTTTTCTTTAAAAGCCAGAATTCCCTCTGACACTTTGTAAAAAAAAAAAGTAACTTTGGGTGACTCTGGCTCCCAGAATCCCTCAATCAGCATGACCAGTGGACAATGTAGTCTAAAAAAATAACTTTCCCAAGCTCTGCTTAGGGGTTCACATGCTATTGGAGTCTGTATGCCACATTGGGTATGTTGAGAGTCAAAAGTTGTAGACTACAATTTGCCCTCTCCTTCCTTCCTTCCTCTCTTTCTTCCACCTCTCTTTCTGTTACCTCTTTTCTCTCTTCCTCTGTCTTCCCTCTCTCCCCTGTACAAGTGGGCTGCCAGGAAAGGGAGAGATCACTCATATTGCCAAAAGTCTGAACAGATGGCTTGCAGAGAATTTAGGAATAATGCTGAAGGCTGTGGGTTGCCCATCCGTGGAGAGAGGAACTTGGCAAGCCTGGACAGAGCAACCAGTCATAGCTCATGCGATGCTTTCAGGGCAGGCTATTGGCAGGGGAGATATTTTTAAAAACAGCGGCTTCTTTCTTAAACAGAGCAAGTTGTTGTTATCACGTCTATTTGTATCCCCTTTTCCCCCCTAAAATTCTGAGTCAAAGCAGCTTACAGTTTGCAAGAATATGATTTTTAAAAATGAACATCGAAATAGAATTAAACTATTTACAGTTTTAAAATTATTCAAACCTCAAGTTAAACGAATAAAATACAATTTAAAATGATAATAAGCAATTTAAAATAGTTCAGTTTTAAAGAGTACAACATTATCTAGACCATTCTATAAAAACTGTTTTAAAAGCCTGTTGGAATAAAAAGGTTTTAGCTCGCAGATGGAAGGACAAGGAGAGAGCTATTTTGACCTCCCTGGGAAGGGAATTCCAGAGTCTAGGGGCAGCCACAAAGAAGGCCCTCTCTTGTGTCTCCAGTAACCATACTTATGATAATGATGGGACAGAGAGAAGGGCCTCTCCTGATGATCTCATGGCCCAAGCAGGCTTAAACAGGGAGAAATAGTATGTCTGGGCATGAGTTATATGAGGTTTTATATGTCATAATCAGCACTTTGAATTGTTCCTAGAAACAAACTGGCAAGCAGTGGAACTGTTTTAAAAGGGCTGTAATCTGCCCCAGTTAAGTGTCTAACTGCAGCTCTTTGGACAAGTTGAAGTTTCCAAACACTCTTCAAAGGCCGTCCAAAGTAGAGCATGTTACAGTAGTCCAAATAGATGTAATTAAGGCATGTACTACTGTGGCCAGATCCAATATCAGGTAGAAATAAAAACAATAAGGTAGGCAGATAGAAATGGAATAAATCTTGATAGAAACAGTTTTAAGTTAGAGCCAGTTAGGAGTAGAAAAATTATTAAGACTGGGAACAGATGGGGTAGTTAAGTGAAAGAGGGAAATTTTGGTTTCATAGGAGCTGAGGATACGGAAGGAGTCCATGGGGAGAGTATTTCTTTGTTTTAACGAAAGTGTTACACTGTATTGTGTATGGAGCCAGCATAATGCTAAATGTTTAATGTTTGTGTTGTACAATAAAACTTTGCTATTTTGGTGTTTACCTCTGTGCCAGGATATGTTTTATTTCTGTCTTATTAAGATATTTAGGTCACACTCTACCAAACTGAATTGATCAACAACACATCCATTGATCCAGTATAGTGATCTATCTTAAGATTCAAGGAGGGGTTTTAAGGACAGAATTGAGGAGCTCAAGGGTTAGAACCATGGGACCAGCTGGAAGAAGAGATCTGTCACAAAGTATGTGACTGTTGCCTTATGGGGGTACTTTTTGCCTTCTAAAAATTCTAGGAACCATCCAGGAGCTTGGGTGGGTCAGGAGGGACAAATTGCAAAAAACAATTTGAAGTTTCCCCACTTCTGGTGCAGATAGTGTCATGTCTAGCTCAGCATAAGAAAGCTGCCAATGATGAGAGAAGAACATTTATTTTATTACAGAAGGAAATGTCTAAGTAATAAGTTTTTAATAGGAATTAAGAGATATGTTGTACAATCTTATGTATGCTTATGTAGAAGGGCAGTTGGCCCTTAACTTTTGTGGGGATTAGAGATGCAGGACCCCAGCAAAAGTGGAGAAACCATAAATATCAAAATCCCCCCAAACCATATTTAACACACATATGTTACAGCCCCATGCACCCCTCAACATTGATATGGTTTAATTGGCAACATATTTAATTGGCAACTACATTAATTGGCTCTGATATCAAATCAAACCTGAAGGTGACTGGGAGGTCAAGCCAGAAAGAAGAAGGACTCTGACTGTAAACATGAGGTTGCAGGCAGGTCAACCTGAAACATCCTCTAGGTATAACCTAGATCATTTATCAGGTATATCACCACTGTTTTAGAGAATAATAGTCCTAAGCAGAAGTCAGAATCTCTCCCATAAATACAATCATTCAGAAGGGAGATCTCTCCCAACCAAGCACTGATTGCTTCAATCCTGTTCCCGTACACTTGGTTGTTTTTTCCTGTTGTCCTGTCCTACCCACAATACTGAGCTATTACAACAGTCATTATCTCTTTATCATCTAAGCACTGCAACCATTTGCCCATCTGGACACCATTGTGATAGAATCATAGAATTATAAAGTTGGAAGAGACCACAGGAACCATTCCTGTCATGCAGGAACCCACATCAAAGCACTCCTGACGGATGGCCATCCAGCTTCTACTTAAAAACTGCCAAAGAAGGAGACTCAACCACACTCCAAGGCTGCATATTCCACTCCAGACAGCTCTGAGTGTCAGGAAGTTCTTCCTGAGGTTCAGGTGGAATCTCCTTCCCTGCAGCTTGAATCCATTGCTCTAGCCTCTGGAGTGGCAGAAAACAAGCCTGCTCCTCACCCCTAAGGGGATGAGATGGGGAGCAGGAGGAGTGAGAAAGTGACACCCGTCTCATCATCTTCCCCCTTCTCACTCATATGAGTGACTGAATGAGCAAACGTGCACACCCTCCTCTCATCCCATCCCATCCCATCCTTCCTTCTGCCCATGTGAATGAGGGAACATGAGTACATGCCTTCCCCCATCTTATCCTTCTCCCCCTCCTAACCACATGAGTGAGCAAGTGATTGAACATGCATACCTTCTGTCCTCCCTACAATCTAATGGCCATAGATTGTACTTTGATCCATTTAGGTACACAGAAGACTACAGTACAGTGTTAGCATTCCCCCTCACTCCACCAGACAGACTGAGACCAAATTTTAAGCAGAGGCAAACAAGCAAAACATTTCACTGTAATATAGATCATATAGTTACTAAATGTCTGTCGCTGAAAGCACTGGATGAAACAAGCTGATCCTAACTTTCATAAAACCACAGTTATTTTAAGTTTAAGCTGCAATCCTGTCTCTACTTACATGGGAGTAAGACCTGTTGAATATAATTGGACAATGGACACATTGCAGGTAGAAAAAACTACCTTCAGCTGGGTTCTTGTAAAAGGAATCTTACTATCCACCATGATTTGGACTATAGTATATTATTACAATAAGTTAGTTACTAAACTGATACATAGTACCATGGATAATAGTTCATGAACACTAGCTAATTCTGGATGTAATAACTGGAGTGCTTGCTTCAAGATCATTTTCTCACTAACCATCAAGAATTTAATAGTTTGCCCCCTTTTAATTCATGACATGGAACCTGAATTACTCCTAGAAAGATTCCATTTCTAAGGAAATTTTTCAAAAATCAATAGCATATGGAGGTCTTATTGCAAGTAGATTGGCTGCAACAGCTGGAAGGCATTTTGATTGAAACCTAAAATGTATCGACTAACAAGCTCACTATGATATTTAAATCTTACACATGCTTAAAAAAACAAAACAAAAACTTGAAAGCATCAGGAATGTGTCATCTTCATGTGTGAATCAAGCATTCTGGTGTGAAAATTAAACAGATGCTTTTGAAAGATGGAGACACAGCTGATAAACACAGTTCATATAACCTTAAAAGTGTCTCTTCTAAGCCTTATCCTTCTCTAACAATTCACTTTAATCTTGTTTTGTGAGGAAGTATGCAGAAGAAGCAATGTGAGCAGTGAAGGGATAATTGCTTACCAACATAATCTCGGTGTTCAATGATCTACATTTGGAATGCACAGCATGTCAAGGGGGTCAAAACCCAGAATATTAGTCTGTAGCCTTTGTGACAACTGAAGCTGCATTGCTGAGGTTGTTGCTATCTTTAGTTATACCCCATCTTTTCTCCAAAACTGGGAAATTACAAATAAAAGTGCATTATAGTTTAAAACATTCAGAAGATCAACATTAAAATAGAATTAAATTATTAAAAAAATTAAAATACACATTTAGAATGATTTTTTAAATGTTTTTAAAAACCGTTACAGCAGTTTCTTAAAATCAATGGCTTTGATCCTGCACTGGACATACAGACACAATGTCATGGCTTTGCTCTGTGTTCTGGTCCAACCCCCACCCCTACCCCCATCCCGGCCAAATCCAGGCATCAGTACAGAGAAAAGAAATTTTGCTGTGCTAATGAGTGAGGCATTGAACTCACCAAACCATTTTTCTGCCAATGAGCAGTGATGTGACAAGCAGGAGCAAGGACCTTCTAAGGTCCAGTCACAACTCTTCATCCCACCACAGCTTGCTAGGAGGAGAGGGCTGGACAGAGAATACCATCCCTCGGTACAACTGCCTAGGTCACAGCAATGATACCACAGTTGTAAATGTGGTTGTAAGCATAGCTTTAGACATAATAACTGCCAAACAGGATGCCAACTTTTTTTTTAAAGTCTTTGTCTGTCAATAGAAAGATAGCAAAGAGAGGGGCATTCTAGTCTACCTAGAAAGGGAGTTCCAGACCACAGGAGCAGCCACCAAAAAGCCCTCTCACATACCTACACCAACTATGCTTGTAAAGGTGGTAGAGCTGAGACAAGGGCCTCTGTTAAAAATCTCAGCACCTTGGAAGCATGGGGCAAGATCCTACATTACATAAGCATAGCATAAATATCCACTTGTGGGTTTATGTTATGCAAGTATTACTCAAGGTGATGGTCCCTGGACTAGTGCTGATCCCTGAGCCATTGGCTACTGGTCCCTGGAAAGTTTTCAGGAAAGAAAAAAGCAATTGTAGCCATAAGGGCACAAATATGTTCTTGGCACATTAGAAGAAGAAATAATCACCAGTCCCCCACATCACAAAGCCTGAGAAGCATTGTTATGCTATCCCTGTACTCAGTAATGGTGCAGCACAATGTATACAGCTCAATGGTCAATGTATATGGTTGGCTACCCATTGTGTAACTGCAATGTGTAATGCACAAAGGCAATTCAGGGAAATGGTGTGCATTCACACCCTACTCTGTTTGCTTTAATGTGCTACCACATGCACAATGGTCCCACATGTGCAACTCAGCTTACAGTGTCAACAACTGGATATGACCATTACACAATGCCCCATAGTGATATATGCAGGCACAACTTATGCATGCATATATCACTTACAATGGTCTGTCAGTAGCCTAGATCTAAGCCATAAGGAGCATTATAGACCATAATCAATATTTTGAATTGTGTCCAGGAATAGATTAACAGGCAGTGGAGCTATTGTAGCAGGAGAGTTGTATACTCCTTGTAACCCACCCCAATTAACTCTCTGGCTGCAGCTCTTTGTATCAATTGAAGTTTCCAAATATTTACCAAAGGCAGCCCCATATAGAATATAATACAATAATCCAAAAGTGATATAACTAAGATACGTGTCACTATGGCCAGATCAGGCATCTCCAGGAACAGGGGTAGTTGGTACACAAGTTTCAGTGTGCAGAAGCTTTCCTGGCCACTGCAGAAACCTGGATCTCCAGATTCTAACTGAGTCTAGGAGTACACCCAAACTGCAAACATATGCAGGATAAGTGGGATCCCTATTGCCTGATCTACCTTTTGACTGATGAGGAGCACCTCTGTCTTGTGTGGATTAAGCTTCAATTTGTTCATCCTCATGCAATCCATTGTTAATGTCAGACACTGGCTGAGAAAGAAAACAGCTTCCTTAGAATTTGGTGGAAAGGAGAAATATAGTTGAATGTTATTAGCATACTGATGGCACCAAAACTTAAACCTCCAGACAACTTCTCCTAGCAGTTTTATGTAAATGTTGTGTAGAATGGGGGACAAAACAGATCTCTGAAGGACTTTGCAGACCAGCAGCCGATGAATCCTATAGTACCACCACATGGACAGTCCAGGTCCCATCTCTTTAGGTGGCCCTATCTCTTTTAAGCTTCTAGTGGGCAGCTAAAACAGTGCTGTTCTTCATGGCATGCAGTGTTTGAAACTGCTGTTTTGACTGATTCAAACTGGATTCCGGGATTGTTTTTAGACTGCTTTTATGAATTTTTAAAGAATATTTTAATGTATTTTAAAATGTTTTAATTTTATATTGTCTTAATTGGTTTTGATTTGTTCATCACCTTGGGAGCCCTTGTGGACTGGAAGGTGATACAGAAATATTATAAATGAAAGAATGAGCCTTCAGTTCACAAAGTACAGTAGCTCTTGCAAGTACACAGTTAATTCCAGTTTTAAATACATAGGCCAACATAAATGACTTACACATGCCCAAGTCCCATTTTGGATGGGGTACAGAGGGCTATTCTCTTGCTGTACCCTCTGTCCAAAAACCTCTTACCATCTGACATCTCTCAATCCACAGGAGGGGCCCTTGCTATTCTCATTTACCTGTGAAGAGGAGGAGAGGAGCATGAAAGATGATTCAGACAATAAAGATTCAGCTGTTCCGAGCTCCGGTTGGAAGGAAAAGATGGATGCACTCCATTTGAGAGCACATACTCATTTCTCCCCATCCCCAACCAAACTGATATCAGCTGGTTCTCATTGGTCTGGATCACCTCCCCCTCCCTCTCCTTCCCAGCAGTGAGCAACAGCAACAGGGGGTCCTCCTAGGGCTTGATCATTGCTTGATGGGGGGAGGAAGCAGAACTATGCCTATGGAGTTCTGCAACAATGTAGGTTCTTGTCCTTGGTTTTTAATAAGGCAACTAAAAATAAATACAGAATTGAGGATGCTGAATGATCTAGAAGAAAGAAAATACAAAGTGACAAAGATTCCGTTATATTATCAGTGTTTCTGGTTGCACCCTGTAGATGACAGAAGGAAGACAACAAAATTGAAAATCTGCCATATGTTACAAATAGGCACATAGACTTCATGTAGTAGTAACATCTCTGATTCCTAACACATATTCTGAGCTTCAGCGGTTGGTAATAGCCATCCTGTTTGTAAATGACAGCTACCCAGAAGTGGAGGAAGAGATTCCCCGAATATCTTTCACAGATTTCCTCAATAATTCTGTCCTATTTCCCTCTTAATCTGCATTTTCAAAAAATCCTCTTGAAAATAAGTACTGAAATAGATAATTAATTCATATTTAAATGTACAGTCATCCCTCCACATTCGCTAGGGTTAGGGGCACAGGATCCCCATGAAAGTGAAAAAAAAATGGGAATAACTCTAGGCCCTCCCAAACCATATTTAACACACAAAACAAGTATGAGCACCATATTCAGCCTGCCATGGATTCCTTTGAGGCATCAGGGTTCCTTCACAAGGCAGATGTGGGTGGCTGGTGAGGCTTACTGCCACTTCCACTGCTGCACCACACCATTTTTAATAGGGACTTACAAGCCTCGTTTGCCGTTTTTCAGCCTGCAGTCCCTATTAAAAATAGCATAGGGAGAGAGCAGAGGTAACAGCAAATAATTCGTGAATAATCAAATCCCCAAAAGTGAAACCCACAAATGTGGAGGGCTGACTGTATATGTCAGAGAAGTATGAAATCTAATGCATAGCTAAATTTTGAGTGATCAGATTTCTCTACCAAGCCCATGTTCAGCTAAGTTCATTAAGCTTGCAGAAGAGTGAAGCTTGAAGACCTAACCTACTGCCCAATTGTCCAGCTTCAAGAATTGTGCTCACAATTTAAAAACTGTGTTAGCACAGTGTATCTGCAAGCATATTTTGGTCTATATAAACCTTCTTGATCTTTGACATTTGCTGGGAAGACCTTGTTCTAGTTAAACTTTTTTCAGGAAATAAGATCTAAAAGAGTTCATTGCAGAGCCTTCTCACTGTAATCTCTCTTGGTGCAAAATCACTTTTCTAAGCAGATCTGTTAGGCAATCATTTTTTATTCCACAGATGCAATTCAGTTTTTAAAAATTATTTACAAAGTCATTTTAATTAAGTTTTATCTACAGACAGTGCATCTCTTTTTTCATTGTATTCAATTTTTGCTTAAAATTTTGGCTGCTCTTTCCTTGCATTGTTTGTTTATAGTAGGCATTATACACAGTTGCACAAACTGTTACTTGCAAGATATATATGGGTACATCCATATATATGTAGAATTGGTACATATTTAAAATTACACATTGGCTAGCATCCTGTTGCTTTCTTCTGCAAGCTTAAGTTTCCTTAGTTGAGCAATTGTACTTTTTTGGCTGATGCATAACATCTGTATTCAGCTGAAGGTTACAGAATTGGATTAATGTATATGATGGCATTGCACATCGTTATGCAGTGCATGTTGCCCATTGTGTAGATCACACATTGTGCATTGATTGGATGGCTTGGCATAGTTCATCATTGCACATCAATACAGAATTGTGCAGATTTGATTGTGCAGCATAGCAATTCTGTAATGAGGTGGTATAGTGCAACTAAGGCATAACTCCATGAGCATAAAGATATGCTACATCTCTTTGAGGCAGGATCTCAGTCATTGTCTTTTTAATAGAAATACAGTTTAGAATCCTTTGGGGGTTTACATCTCTGGGAAACGGAACCGAGCAGTTCAGTAAAGTCTGTATTCAGTAAAGGCTGTTGTTACATCACTATCTAGGGGAGTCGGCAAAGTGACCTATGCACACTGGGACCTACGCACAACAGGACACCACCTAGAAAATACCAATGCACATTGGGATACTCTTGCTATTGTCCCACTATGCATCTTCACAATTCACTAACAGGGTTTCTCAGCACCTCTGTTAAGTAGCTAAATATACATAAAGTTACATAATGGTCACTCTGACAGAGGATTCCAGCCACAGTTTATAGGTTGATATCAATAAATAAAACCTCATGAATTCAAAGGCACTAAGTGTGCATCTGTAATGGTAAAATGAGACTACTTTAAAAGTGGAGAGGGGACATTATAGAGCCATTACTCTAGCCTATCATCAAAAGACATGTAAGTAATAATTTATTTTCCAATTAACTGTATCATTCAGTCACAGGCAGAGAGCAAGAATACCACGTTTATTATCCTTACAAATAGGAGGCGGAGAAATAAATGCAGCAGTTATTAATACAGCCTCATCAAGATACATGCCATTGTGGTCTCAGTGCAGATCAGACCCCCCATATCTGCAATTTTAATTGCAAATAATATCTGAGATTCTTGATCATAGACAGCTATGTAGCTGCATAACTACTTTAGTTACATACTTAGGTAGTGTCTCCTAGCCCTCCCCCAATCCTGACTTACCGGGCAGCAGCTGCTGCAAGAGATGGAGGTGTGTTCTTCTGTTGATGGAGATGCAATGGACTGCTGCTCCATCCCCCCTCTCATGAGTGGTTTCTGGTGTGACAGTCAGAAGTGGGATCCCTTTAACTATTATCCCTTGTATTCTTCAGCATCCTGATCAAGGCCATTTCTGTTATAGTGCTATTATTCCACTTTCAACATCCTATGGAATCCTGGGGTTTGCAGTTTTGAAAGGGGCCTTTAAAATTCTCAGCCAGAGAGCTCTTTGGCCTCAGTAAACTACAAACCCCAGAATTCCATAGGATGTTGAAAGTGGAATAATAGCACTGTAACACTCTAGTGTGGAAATGGCCCAAGAATGGTTCCCTGTTGCTCACAGCAACTGCTGTTCAGTAAATCAGTTTTGGGGGGATTTTTATTATCTCTATGTATTCCCCATAGTATTGAATGTGTAGGAAATGTAAATATGAATCCATTATGAAATGCATAATTCTAGCTTATGCATTCACAACATTAATCATGAATTCTAGTCCCTACTTGTTTCTACAAGACCCTTTTTTGGAAATGCAAATTGCAGATTCATGCCCCACCTGTCCAGACCAAGCCTACAGGAAGAGGCAGACAAAAAATTAAAGCTCCTCAGTTCCCGTTCTAGGATCTTTATATCAGCTGATATCAGCCTTATCTAAAATAATAGCCACCACATTCCACTGTGGGTCTTATGTGTAATTTGGCTCTGAGCCTGGATTCATTTATAAAGAAGAAGGAGGATTGATTTTCAGGGCAAACAGAATGGCTTCTGGGCAAGTCTGAGCCCAGGCATCCTTCTTGGTGAAATGATTAATAAGTACTGTGCATACTGTTTATTTAGCGGTATAGACTGAGAAGTGGCTGAAAAGGAAAGCTAGAGCACTGCCAGTCTTAATCTACAGGAGAAGAGAGTCAACTCTCAAATAGGTTGCAGACTCTCCTCTATAATTTATCATTTCTTAAAATATTCATTTTTTGAAACAAGGAATGGATATCTGGTCACTTACTCCACCCCCCTTTTTTTTGCAGCCCATTGAGTTCTCAGAGAGTCCAAAGAACAGAATATTGGCCCTTCAACCTGCTACACTTGCTCAACCTATCCTACACATGAATGCAGTAGCATATCAGGATTTAAAGCAGGCATCTTTTCAAGCCCTTACTACCTGGAGCTGCCAGAGACTGAGCCTGTGATTTTCTGCATGCAAGCTAGTTCTGTGTGATGACACACATAATGTGGAGGCACAGAGAGTTCCACACAAAGTAAAAACTGCCAGCCAGAGCCTTGTATTTTGGGTTATGTGTAGCTTGTTGCTCAGGCTTTAATGATTTATTGTGTTTAATCTTGTGCATCCAGGGATAGAAAGCAGGGTGAAAAACAATAAATCAACACAAGAGCCATAGTTGGGATCCTGCAAAGTATGATCAACTGAGGGGGAGCAATAATTAATTACAATGAAAGCAACGACAAAACACATGTGGTGCCAAACAGTGGAAGACAATATTTTTACACCCATCCAGCAGGAGTCATTGGTGCTACACTGAAATTTATAAAAATACAGCACAGTAGTTTGTGTTGTGTGGTTCTGTATTAGATAGATATGCTCGTGTGCGTTACAGAAACCTGAAGGTTGTGCTTTACTTCATCATTCTCAGAAGCATAGCTGAAAAGAACTGCAGAGGAGGAATGTGGGGTAAAATTTCAGGGCTTTTTTGTTCTACTGGTGAATTCATGGACTATGTGGCTGCTCTGATATCAAGAGTTTTGCTCATGCCATGAACAGAAAAGCACACAATGGAGAAGCCACACGTCACCTCCAGGTTCAGTGAATGAAATGGCATCTCTGTCAATGGGTTTGATTCATTAAAAGTAATCCTCAGAACATCGCTGTTCAAGGTCAGAAAGGAACAAGACATTCTTCTATAGCATATTGCTTCCCAGCTTTTTAATTAAGAGTACTACATGTCAGCATGCTTTTTTGTTCAGCTTCCCAAGTTGGGAAATGCCACCAGATTTCCCTCTCTCTTCTCTTAGTCACTTGCACCAAGGAAGGTGCCAAATGCTGGTTGCTTGTCATGTTATTAACTTCCTGTAAGACTGTTTCCTCCTCGTTTAAGTTTAGGCATTCTGCAGTATGCAGCTGAAAATGTCAGTTTGAAAAGAAATCTCTTGCTTCAGAAATCCTAAAAGTTCAACTTGATTACAGTATCATGTTTGCGATCACTGATTAGATCTCCAAATGGAAGCCAGAATCCACTTGGGCAATTATGTATCCATAATCTAGAGTTACACATTCTTAACTGTTTTGTATTCCTTGCTAGGACTAGTTCAAGGGATGTGCTGGGGCTGTGAAAGACCCCCAATCCCCACTTACCAAACAGCAGCTGGTGTGATTGATAAGTGCCTGTTTCCCATAACCCAAAATATAGGCCTGGCAGCTGGCTCAGGAAGCAGCTATTTTCATCCCACTTTGCACAAATTGCAGCAGGGACTCCTCTCCTGCTTGTTGCAACAGATATTGCTCATGAGAGAGGTGAGAACATCAGATAACTGATTCCTGAACAACAGGGGAATGGACAATTGTTGATTGCATTGGCTGCTCCCTGGTAAATGAAGATCGGAAGGTTGGGCCAGGAGTCATTGTGTAGTTGTGTAACTACAGTGGTTACACATTCAGAAGTGACCAAGTGGATTCCAGCCTTGATTTATATCTTTTTAAAGTAGCCAAGGACTGAGAGGGGAAGAAGTTAGAACACAGCCTTGCAGCTCTTGCCCCTGCCTGATTTAAATCCCACTCATTCAGCCTCAGAGCTGAAAGGTTTGCAGAATTTGCACTAAGAGAAAAGAAGAAAAGAGAATTCCCTCCTACATAATATCCCTAATCCAAGGGCTGTGATTTTTTAGAAGTTTGTATTTGGTGATTTAACCACAGATCTATAATGTAATGTCTATGTAGGTTGTAATTCTCTTATCAATCCAACATTCATTTATCTGGGAATGAATCCCATTAAATTCAGTGGGGTAGACTTCTGAGTAGACATAGGATTGTACCATTACTTAGCAATATGAGCTGGCCATAAACAGGATCAGTTTTCTTCATTCTGCTAGAGATCATTGCAGGTGAAATAGTTTTACTAGAAGGTGTTGGATTAATTTAACCAAGGTTTCAAATGATTCTTGGACAAAAGTCTGAAAAAAAAGGTGAGCCTGTATTTCTTTAATTTATGAAGACAACATCCTAATACAAACTATTTAGAAGCCTTCTCAAATGAAAAAAGGTGAAGTCAGTAAGTTACTGGTTCAGCCTCAGAGCCTAAAGTGGTGCTAAAACACCACTTCTAAACAAGAGCATGTTTCATTTCCCAGATAAATACAAGCATATGTATCTTCCAAACAAGAGTATGATACTTCTTGCCATCTAGTATGATTTCTTTCCTCCATGTTCTTAGGTTTACCAGACAAACATATACTGCTTTTATATTACTCACAAGTGCTCCAAGTCTGCTAAGGAGATGCTGAAGTACGCGAGAAAAAGATTTGATGACTGAAGAGAAGATCTTATGGGAGAATGTGGACAAGAATAAATGAGAAAGGTATATAGTGGAGGAGTAGCCGATCACACTTATGTATCCACAAAATCTGTGGATTATTTCCACAGCTGCTGTGGTTAACAGAAACAGATGAAGACAGGTTAAGACACCTCAGACAGATGGAGTCTGAAGTGTTTCCAAGGACAGCAGGGCACAACAGAAATAGCACACTGATAAGAGACAACCAACAAGCAAAGTACATAATAAACTACGAATCTCTATCATTTTTGTGCTCAAAAATTCTATACTCTATTAGATTGTGTTGGACAGCTTGTGCCATCAGCTGTTCTTGTACTGCAAATTCTATCAATGCTGGCTAACAAAGTCAATGTTCAGGATAATGGAAATTGCAGTCCAGAAAAATCTGGAGGATCACAGGTTGCTCACTATATTAGAGAAACTACTGACAAAATTATGCAGAAATATATGGATTTCTGTTTTCTTGGAAAACACTGAATTTCCTCAGCATCTGGGGTGGCATTGTCACATAATGAAATGATAAATAGCAAGAAGCAAGAAGCTAGAAATACCAGCACAAATGCCAGGCATAATAAAAGCAAGGCACACCCCTATCAACCTGTCTTATTGATAGTTGTCTGTCAGCTACTTCAGCTAATAATAGATGCCCAGAGCAGGGACAGTGTAGCTTTGGATCTCTAGATGGTTTGAACTTCAGTTCCAAAATGCTCCAGTCAAAACAACCAATGGATTATAGGATTATGAGAATTGTAGTTGAGAGCCAGTGATACCTAGCACCTGTTCTAGGGCTCTGTTTGGTTCTTGTCACTGGAGATGGTGCCACTGAACTTGGAAACTTCTATATGCAAGGCCTAAGCTCCTCTTAGCTATAGCCGTGAATTCCATGTAATCTTCATGACTGAACTTTTGAAGGACCAGATCTTCCTACATGAGCCAACTTGGAATATAAAACTTCTGGTGAGGTCTTTCTCATGGTCCTGCCACCTTCATAGGCACATCTAGAATAGTGCCAATTCAGTAACTGCTCCCAGGCTTTGGAATTCCCTCTCAAGTGAAGCCAGGAGGACTCCTTTCTCTCCACCAAGGTTCTCCTTATATCAACAGAAAACTTTGTTATTGCAATAGGTTTAGTTGAACTAACTGCTCTATATATTTTTATATTTGTTTTTTAATGAATTAGTTTTAAACAATTTTATAATTGTATAGATACATCACATTTTGACAATGACTTTTTGTATACTTATACTGGTTTCCATGTGTATGTTTTTTAATCTCTATACAGTCAGCCCTCCACATTTGCGAGTTTCACTTTTGCGGATTTGATTATTCACAGATTATTTCCTGTCTCTTCTGCTGCCTCTCTATGCCATTTTTAATAGGGATTGCAAGCCTTGTGAGACTGAGAAACTGTGAATGAGGCTTGTAAGTTCCTATTAAAAATGGTGTGGGGCAGCAGTGGAGGTGGCAATAAGCCCCACCAGCCCCCCCTTCTGACTTATGAAGGAACCCTGATGCCTCAAAGGAATCCACTGTGGGTTGAATATGGTGATCATACTTTTTTGTGTTTTAAATATGGTTTGGGAGGGCTTAGAGTTATTTGCATTTTTCCCCCTTCATGAGGGTCCTGTGCCCCTAACCCTAGTGAATGTGGAGGGATGACTGTATGTGTTAAGTATCTTCAGCTGTCTTGACTTCCAGTTTCACGGAAAAGGCAAGGTGTACATGAAAAAAATAAAGAAATGCATGATTTGAGACCACAATACTTGACAGAGCACCTCCTCTTATATATACCTGCCAGAGATCTGCTGGAGAAGCCGTCCTCTCTGTCCCACCAATGGAGGGAATATACTATGGGAGGATGTGGAAGAGGGACTTCTCTGCTGTTGCACCCTATTCATGGAATGTCTTTCCCTTGGAGGCCCAGCTTGCACCAGCATTGGCTTCATTCCACCATCAAACTGAAACTTGGCTTTTCAGTAAACCTTTAGGCCCTAATTAATTTTACCCACATGTGGAAATGTGCATGGTTTCCAGTTATCTTAAACTGTTTTAGCTGGTTTTAAACTGTGCCAAGGTGTTAAATTTTTTGATATGGTTTTAGTATGTTTAAATTATTTTTTATTGTTTTAAATCCTTTAAATTGATTTCATTGCATGCTGCCCTGAAATCCTTGGATATAGGGTGAGATATAAATATTTTAAATAAAAAATGAAATATCCCAGTTCATTCTAATACATGTCCAACACCCCATGGAATGCACCAAGGTAACTCTTAGACCAGTACAGGATGTTTTGACTACTGGGGCTTAGCTACTATATTCATCACTTGCTTTGCTTGTTTTCCCTTTATGTCTTCATATGTAGAAGCACCCTTTCTACTCAGTGCCATTGCTTCATCCAATATGAGTCCTGTGACTGTTACATACTTCCTATGAGGTAAAATGTGGACTTAAGTTAGCACTACTGTGTTATCTGTAGGAAGGCAGTGACAAACCAAATCAGTATTCTGAAACCAACGATCTCATTGCTTTTTCTCTCTTTATCAGCTTGAGGTAATGTTGCTGCTAAGTCAACAAAGCTGACAGGCAGTCAGCAGCTATCTTGACAACACTGAGCCGTGCCTTTACTATGTAGAGTACAACAGTACACAAAAATAACGCAGCCACAATTCAATGTGCCATGTACCAAGAAGAAACATGTGGCAGAAACGGTTGTCAGTCTGTAATGGCTCTTTCTGAGATGACAAATATATTATCCATCATATTATTAAATGTAAGTGTCCACACTTATGTCATATAGCTTTTCTATATATTACAAACCAAATTAAGCCTATTCCCACTAGGTAGGACAGGCAAAAAGTATTCTGATTCCAGCAATGCCACGGATGGTTCTTATTAGACACGTTAGGCAAATGGCTTGGATTCAAGGGCACTCACTGGAAAGTGGTTATGAGAGCCTCCATTCTTTTACTCCTGCTGAAGACAAAACAAGACCAGCTACCACCTTGAATTGATCACATTTATTCAATATTTTTTCAAATAAGCAAGAATTTTGAAGCACATACGCAATCAAATAGAGCCACAGAAACCCACACACATATAAATATGGTGCACTATGAGAAATACATAATACTGAAACAAAGTAATACTATACATTAACAACATTTGAGAGACAAACTGTTGAAATTATAAGTTTAGTTTACTCACACTATAAAAAACTTTGACTTTTTAAAGAAAAATATAGTTCCAATATAAAGGGCTGATCCTGAGCACTGTTAAATCAGAGGACATCACACTATCCACTCATTTCAAAAGCAGGAGGATCAAATCCTTTGTTTGCCTTAATAGGCACTTCAATTATATAACATTTTTACAAAGCTTACCTTGAATACTATTACAAAAAATGACAAACATCAACTCAAGGGTATGTTCAGCAAGTTTCAGGAACATAATGCAGAAATAAGCTAAGTATCCATGCACAAAAGAGGGAGGAAGCTAATTCATTCAGTTTAGGAGTAATAATTTTTACTAGATTCCTTTTCACAAACACAAACATCTCAGACTTCATTTTTCAGTAATGGATATATCAAGTTTTACATTTTCCTAACTCTACTGAGAATGCTGGCACTGGTATGTTGAAGAGAAACTTGTCATTTCTTAGCATATCATATTCCATCTGTAACAACCACACAGGTTCATCTTCTTAGCTTGGAAGAAGCACACACTATTGTTAAGATTAGAGTTTCTAAAGCCGAAAGTACATTAAAAGGTAAACCGTGAACTTCACAAATTCAGTTTTAAAATATTTTCCCCAAACTAAAAGCTGCAGAAAACTTGTTCTTAAATTATCTACAGAAAATTTTGAAGCAGCTAAACATTTTAAATTTCTTACACTTTCTTCATCTTAAAAATATTTGAATTAATTCAGTAGCCCATCCTTTTGAAAAATAATACCCCAAAAAAGACCTAAAGTTGATTACAAATCTTTTGTTTTAATCAGTGTGACCAAAGGTTTGTCATCAGGACTGTAGTCTTCATAAGCAATTGGAGTTGCATCATACATTGCAGGTCGAGATTTCTTTCCAAACCTAAACCCCGAGAAATAAAGAAAAAAAAGGAGTAGAATTACAAATTAGTTAACACAACTAATTGGAAAAAATTGGAAAATGCTGGCTAAAGTGGAAGGCAGTAGGAAAAAAGGAAGCCTGCATTGCTGATGGATTGAATTAATCAAGGAAACCATGGCTTTGAATTTGCAAGACTTGATAATTGGGGCTCTTGGAGATTTCTCATTCACAGGTTTGCCATGAGTTGAAACTAATTTGATGACAAGTAACAACAATAAGCACGTACTAGAGATCCACTCACCCACTGTTACGCCACATATATTTCTAATTTTACTTAAATCTGAAGTCCCAGGTATAGGTAGCATGAGAACACACTGCAAAAAAGAGTCAGAGATTTGCATCCTATTCAATATTTCCAAGGTTATAAGCTGGATCTCATTACTTTTGGGATTCACATTTTATGACTGTTAGTGACTGAACATGACCTTGAAAACCTACCTCTTAAAGTTGAGACAATGAACTGTGTCAGGACCCTGAGGCATCTCTCCTGCCTCAATGTGCAGTGCTTCAGAAACACTTTGGTTGGGCATTCCTAGCTTAATGAGTAAACACTGATAGCCTCCAATGGATTGTCCACAAAATATCAGAAGATAGTCAGTCTACTGGTGAACTAAGGTATACCTTTAATCGACCCTATGCAAATAGAAAGGAACTGTATTCTACAACACACAGTAAATTATTCCAAATCGGGAATGAGCAACTGTGGCTTCTCACATAATTTTGTACCGTACCTTTCAACATCCCTTTCAAATCGATTAGGTTGGCTATGGCTGACAGAGTTGCAGTCCAAGAACATCTAGATGGCCACAGTAGCCCAGCCCTGACCTTAAGGCTTCCCCTCCCTTTTAGGAAAGAGAATAGGTATTTCTGCTTCAAAGCAATATAGGTGCAGGGGCTGTTCCTTAATCCTGACAGAAAAATGGAATGGGCTGGCTAATCATTGCCACAATCTTTTTGTCTCCTTTATTTGTGGTGAGAAAAATGTACATGCACAAAAAGTTCACAGGAAAAAAACATCTCATCACTGTGCAATTTCAGAACAGCAGGAAGCAAGAGATAGCAGTTTCTGCCTGATAGATTGGGATAAAAGTTACTCTTCTCTTTTAGCTAGCTGTTCAGCCATGAAGAAAAGTGAGAATGGTAATTTGAAATAAAGAGACCTGTTTAGTACAAACCAAACTTGGGTAAATTTAAGAAAAGAGCTTGTATTTTTCCAAAAGCTATTAATATTTATTTGCAGGGCCAGATTTAATTGCTTCCAGACACATAGCTCCTAGCACTAGCAATCTAAGTCATGCACAATTATTCCATCTCAATGGCTTTGACAACTTCTTCACTAGGAGATAGTCCAGATGTGTGTTTTTGAAGTTTTCTGATGCTATCCTAAAGGTTCAGGTAATCATTGTGTGGAGATCAGATTGATCAATTAAATACACTGATCAGTTAAACTCTGAAAGTCATTATGGCTTGTAACCCTAGTGGAATAAATGGCTCAAGAACTTTCTTTGCTTGGATGGCTAGTATTGCTAGTAAGAAAACAGAGTAAGTACAAAAATAGTCACTTGGATCTATTAAGAAGAAACAAATAAGGCTGGTGTTTGCCAATAAAGAGGAAGATGATGTTGTCTCTCCAGTGTAAGCAAATATTGTATAGCCCCATACAGAACAGCGTGTCACGGACAGCCATTAAATTACAAAAACAGACAATCCTACGTTCACACAGAACCTCAGAGGACTGGGTGGCAGAAAAATATAAAGGAGAAAAGATCAAACAATTTGAACTGTAAGCTTGATTTGCATTGTAAGCTTGGCTGTTAAGATCTAGTAGAGTGGGACTGCCTGAGTGACTCCACAGGGTGGTAAATATTCCACTGTCTAGTGCAGAGTTTTCCAAATTGTGTGTCTCGACACATTAGTGTGTTTCCTGCAGTGTCTAGGTGTGTTGCACGAATGAACTGGGGTAGAGGGGCTGCCTCTTCCGCCACCGTGGTGGGCCAGGCTCAGGGGAAGGAGCTGCCTCTGCCTCCAGAGCATGGAAGATCGTGGCGAGGGTGTCAGTGGGCGAGGTCCGGGTGGAGGAGCTGCCTCCACTTACTGAATTACTTACTAAATGAAATTATGCATGTCTAAAAAGTGTGTCATCAACATGAAAAGTTTGGAAAGCTCTGATCTAGGGGAAGTTCCAATTGCTTTGAATGATGCTGAGTGCACCCTCTTCTGAAGAAGACTTCCCTTGCTGCAGACTTATGTGAGAACTACTGCCCTATTGCTCATACTCTCTTTCTAGGCAAGATGTTTGAACGTGTGGGCAACATCAGATATTCTTAGAGGAAATGGATTATCTGGATATATTTCAATCTACTTGCAGGCAAGGGAATGGATCCCACTGATGATCTACCGTAAGGAAAAGGTAGGGGGGTGCTACCATTTTAATCTTCCTGGATCTCCCAGCAGCTTATAAAATCATGGTTGTCTTATAGGATGACAGTAGGAGGCACTGGCCAAGATCTTGCATCAGAGGCTGTGAAACATAACTTTACAATGATGGAACTATGTCACCGGCATGATATGTGATCGTAATAGGAAATAGTATTTTCTGTGTGGAAAATAATATTCCAATGCATAAATATTAATACCTGCACAGAAAATGCTGCTTTATGTGCAGAAAATGCTATTTTCTATGCAAATCAACAATGTGCAAATTTTATGCAGAATGGAGAGAAGTGAATAGTGAGGTGTCACAGGGTTCTGTCCTGAGCCCAGTGCTATTCAACATCTTCATCAATGACTTGGATGAAGGAATAGAAAGCATGTTGATCAAATTTTCAGATGACACCAAATTGGGACGGGTTGCTAATACGCCAGAGGAGAGGGTCAAAATTCAAAATGACCTTGACAGATTGGAGAGCTGGGCCAAAGCTAACAAAATGAATTTCAACAGAGAGAAATATAAGGTCCTGCACTTAGGCAGAAAAAATGGAATGCACAAATATAGGATGGGAAACACGTGGCAAGATAACAGTACGTGTGAAAGGGATATAGGAGTCTTGGTGGATCACAAGCTGAGCATGAGTCAGCAGTGTGATGAGGCAGTCAAGAAAGTCAACATCAGGACAAATGCTACACACAGGGCTTGGCTGCATCAATAGGAATATGGTGTCTAGATCAAGGGAGGTAATGACACCACTCCATTCTGCATTGGTTAGACCTCATTTGGAATACTGTGTCCAGTTTTGGGCACCTCAACTCAAGAAGGGTATTGACAAGCTGGAATATTTCCAGAGAAGAGCGACCAAAATGGTGAAGGGTCTGGAAGTCACACCCTATGAGGAGTGACTTAGTCAGCTGGGTATGTTTAGTCTGCAAAAGAGAATGTTAAGAGGAGACATGATAGCCATGTTTAAATATCTGAAGGGATGTCATGTCGAGGAGGGAGCGAGCTTGTTTTCCAGTGCTCCAGAGACTAGGACAAGGAGCAACGGATTCAAGCTGCAGGAAAGGAGATTCCACCTGAACCTCAGGAAGAACTTCCCGATGGTCAGAGCTATCTGGCAGTGGAATATGCTGCCTTAAAGTGTGGTGGAGTCTTCTTCTTTGGAGGTTTTTAAGCAGAGGCTGGATGGCCATCTGCTGGGAGTGCTTTGATGTATGTTCCTGCATAGCAGGGGGCTGGACTATATGGCCCTGTGGTCTCTTCCAACTCTATGATTCTATGAAACCCCCAATTACAGCATTGTCTGCACAGAAAACACCATTTTCTGTGCAGGAATTTATACTTTTGCATTGAGGTGCTATTTTCCAAGCAGAGTGTTTCCTAAGCAGGAATTGCTGGTTTCAGCACAAAACAACTGTGTGGGATAGATGGATGGATGGATGGATGGACTGACTGATTTTGCAGATTACATCCCAAATTGTGAATAGCCTTCAAAAACTGCATTTTTTAAAGACTTTCTCACAGAAAGGAAAAAAAAATTGCTGAAATTATTCATGGCTGCCTTTGAGAAAAGATTTAATTAAAAAATTATATCCTGAAGGAGTGTTGGCAGTTGCACATCAATATCACCTGGAGAGTCATACGATGTAGAAAAACCATCCTTCACATCCCTTTACCTTCCATGGTTTGGTTGGTGTGGCTGGAGTAGACGGACTCTTCTGCTCTGGCATTCAAACAGTGGGATCCGTTGTTCCATGAGGCTTGGTTCTTCTTGCAATTACCTGCAATTACTTCTCTTCTGCTGGGTACATCTGCTGCTGTTTTTGTTCTCACCCTTTTCAGTTGTTGTAGTTAATGTTTATTTCTGTGAGTGTGGATTTAATGTATTTCTTCCTTAAAAATTAGTGATTTGTTTTAATTTGATTCTATTGCAAGCCATCTTGAACACTCACTCGGTGTGTGTGTGTGTGTGTGTGTGTGTGTGTGAACAAACTCAGAAAAAGTCTTTGAAACAGGAAAAAGCACTTCAGACAAATTTGTTTTGGATCCCAGAAGGATGCAGTTAATCACTTAACCCACAGATTTATTACAGTGACTAATACAACAGACATATTAAATTCTTAAAGTAAAACATATGCTTTAAGACTTTAATATTCTTGTTGTGATACTCACTTTAATAAAAAAAATGTGTGGAGCACAGGAATAAAAAGTGAATTGTGTGTGCGTGCATGTTTGTAAAAACTAAAAACAGAATCACATAAGATTCAGTAACAGATGTTCAGTACTTTATACAATACAGCTCTCCCAGACTGTATGTTAGAACTCACATAGGAAAATACGTATTTTTAATGCACATACTTCAGGAAGCAACTTTCTATTCTTACTTACATCCAGTATGCTTGTTTTCTATATGATGGAATCTTTTTTAGCACAGAAATACCTCATCATGGGCCCTTCGTGCACAGTTTGAAGAAGTAAAGCCAGAGCACATGTTTCTCATCTAGTCTGATGTTTGGCAGAATGAGATCACGCCTTCACTCCCCTTTTACCCAGCCCCCCAACAAACAAACCTGGCATGTCGGATGGAGGCAATGGCATTACTGAATTCGCTGTCAATGCTCCTGCAGTTGTAGAATTCCTCATATGCTGGCCTAGACGAGCCCTGATACTCAATGCGGCTGATACGACATATGCCCACAATTAGGATGATCAACATCAGGACAAATGCTACGCACAGGGCTCCAATTATGATGTAGAGAGAATGGCGTGGCATGTTTGTCAAGCTCTCGGCCATGTGTCCAGATTTCCACTGTAGATCTAGAAGCAAGAAAATGATCAGTTTTGATTAATAGCCATTCAACTTGCTTATTAGCACAGGATGAGCATACTGCTTCACTCATGATAAACACCTACGTTCACACTTTTGCTCAGAGCTTGAAAATTTTATATATATATATATATATAGAGAGAGAGAGAGAGAGAGAGAGAGAGAAAGAGAGAGAGAGAGAGAGAGAGAGAAATGGAACAGGAGAATGAAAGCCAATTTCTTACATCACATTTTCCTGTAACAAAGGCAGCACCTAGTCCTCTCCTTCTTCTGCCCATACTTAAGTACTTCTGGACGCCTGAACCAGCTATGCTATTTTCCACCCAGTAAACCAGACAAGCACATCCTCCCTACTGGTGTGATTGGGAAGTGGGATGTATAAGTACAAAACCTGACATAATATTAAGAGTACGTCAATGTACATTACATTGCTGGAAACACAAAGCAAGAGAGTACCATGGCCTCATGTCTTGCCGGCAACTCGAGGGAAAGAATTTCAGACTAGGTAGGCCTTTGTTCAAATAAGAACACTTCAGGAATGATGACAGATATAAGCGACAAACACTTACAGGAAAAATGTTACAGAAATTGTGAGGCAACTAAATGAATGAGGCTTGACACTGTATCACTGGGATCATTTTTGCAGATGTATATATCTTTTAAATTTATTTGGTCAGTTACACAGGCTTAAGGCTGAGATCCACAGCCATAATTACACAGTGGCATTATTTCAGGGATTATTCTTCTGGCCTTTCTAGTAACCACTCCAGTGGCCTTCCTGGTGCATGTGTGTTCGGAGGGTACTATAAAAAGCATCCTGAAATTAGACTGGCCCAAAGGATTCCAACCTAAGTGTACTTTTCATGAGATAAGGCATCAATTGTTTCCATGGCAACATGATGATTACTTTTATTAATACTAGAAATCCATTTAAAAGTAGTTTGATTTTATTAATATTTGTGAATATTTTATTTATTATAAATAGCCTGCTTTTCTCCTTGCACCAGAATGACGCCAGCTTCTATCCAATCTAAAACAAGGAAGTATTGAATACATAACTTACAGTTATGCATTTGTAATTGCTATGAATTCACTATCCCTGTGTAGTTGAAGGTATACGTAGGGACTGTGAAAATCCTCAAACTTCACTTAGGAGTAAGCAGCTGCTGGGATCAAGGGGTGTCCATTCTCCTGTTGATGAAAAAGTGGCTGCCTGACATTACCACATCCCCTTGCACGAGCTAACAGTGAACAAGAGCCCGACTCACAAGCAGCAAGGTCAACAAGTGTTCCACGTGAGCATTTAGCCAGGAAGTTTTCAGGGGAGACCTGGAGTGCTGTTTCAGTGCTTACTTTGGACTCTTGAATATGCATATTGAGGGAGCCGTGGAAGTAACCTGCAACAGCTCTAGTATGTTTGTGTTCTTGCCAGAGCATGTGGGTAGCTATAACTGCAGCAAGTAAAAATAAGTCACTCTGTTGGAAGAGAACATGGGGCCTGTGCATCTACTCTTCAGGATATAGGGAGCAAGAGGTTTTCTTGGGAAGAGGAGAGCAGACTGTCCTAGATGAGGAACACACAGGGGATGTCTCTGAGGAGCAGATTAATTCCCAAACACAGGAGATAGATGTTTGGAGGAATGTGACACACAGAAGTAGAAGAACAGAGATCTATCTGTTTGGAGCTACAAAATAAATTAAAAGCTCCCTCCCTTATCAGTGAGGACAAGGGATAGGAGCAAGAGCAACAGTATCAGTCCTCAAGAGAACATGCAGGGGACCTTGGAAGCTTCAGCACATAGATTGGTCTTGCCAATCCCCAAAGGAGACGGGGGTGGTTGTAGGGATCTCCCTGAGGGGTATAAAAGCAGTGGTTTGTGAGTTAATAGGATGGAAGTGGCAGGATCCTTAGGTGGAAGTAGCCATGTTCTCCTGGAGTTTATTATACAACAGAAAGGGGAAACCAAGCGTAATCAGACAGGCATTCCAGACTTTAAGAAAGCTGATTTCAGTAAACCTAGGGAAATACTGGGCATGATCCCATGGTCAGGAATACTTAAAAGAGAAAGGAATTTATGATGGATAGAAGTTTCTTAAAAGTGAGATGAACAGGTTGCTTACCTGTAACTGTGGTTCTTCGAGTGGTCATCTGTGCCATCATACACTAGGAGCTTTAGCGCCTGCGCGGTAGCGTTCGGAAACTTCTAGAGCTTGTTCGCTTGGCGGGAACCCCTCCCCCACGCCGGTACTGCGCATGCTCCTCCCGCCGAGCAACGGTCTCTCCTCAGTTCTGTCGTCCGCCGTAGAACCTACAGGGACCTGAGAAAGAGGGGAGGAAGGGCGGGTGTGTATGATGGCACAGATGACCACTCGAAGAACCACAGTTACAGGTAAGCAACCTGTTCTTCTTCTTCGTGGTCTCTGTGCCTTCATACACTAGGAGACTGTGTAGCTTACCGGTCGGACGGCGGGTCAGGTCCTACAGCACGGAAGCCAACACCTCACGTCCAAACCGGGCATCTCTGCGCGACCGGCAGTCGAGCCTGTAGTGGCGCACGAAGGTCGATGGTTGGGACCAGGTCGCCACACGGCAGAGTTCATGCAGGTCAACTCCTCGCAGGAGGGCCGCAGAAGTAGCCACCGCTCTGGTGGAGTGGGCTCGAAGCAGGACTGGCGGAGGCTTCCTCGCGAGCTCATACGCCAGTTCAATAGTCCTCACCACCCACTTGGAGAAGCGCTGGGTGGACACTTTTAGGCCCCTCCGACGTCGCCCATAGCAAACAAAGAGATGCGGCGTCTGTCGGAAGGAAGCAGTCCTGTCCTTGTAGAAAGCCAATGCCCGACGCACGTCCAGGGAGTGGAGGGACCGCTCCAACGGTGTCGTCGGGTTCGGGAAGAAGGCAGGCAGGATGATGTCCTGGTTGAGATGGAAACTGGACACCACCTTTGGCAGGAACGAGATGTCAGGTCTCAGGACCACCTTGTCCCTGTGGAAAACCGTGAAGGGCTCATCGGAACGAAGAGCTGTGATCTCACCAGCTCGCCTCGCTGAGGTCACCGCTACCAGGAAGGCAGTTTTCATTGTCAGGAGCCTGTCATCCGAGGTCGCCATCGGCTCGAAGGGCGGCTTCGTCAGCTGCGAGAGCACCAGCGAGAGGGACCACGGCGGTAGCGGCGGCGATACCGGCGGGTAGAGATGATGAAGTCCTTTCAGGAACCGCTTAACGGTATCGTTCCTGAAGAAGGCCGAGGCAGCAGATCGTGGCGGTTGGTATGCCACGATCGCGGAGAGATACACCTTCAGGGATGGAAACGCCAGGCCCTGTTGCCGGAGGTGCAGGAGGAAGTGCAGGACGGTCGAGAGCCCCGCGGGCGATACCGGCTCACTCCTCTCGTTAGCGAAGGTCAGGAAGCGTCGCCACTTGTATTGATAGTTGCGACGGGTGGATTCCTTCCTGGCCGCGACGAGGACGGTACCGAGCACGGGATCGTCTAGTGCGATATCCTCCAGGCATGGAGGGCCAGGCGTGGCAGGTCCGGATGGAGGACTCGGCCGCCGGAGTGGGAGAGCAGGTCCGGTGTCGGTGGCAACCGGAGCAGGTCGTCTCGCGCGGCTTGTAGCAGGGGTGCGAACCAATGTTGCCTCGGCCAGTACGGGGCTACCAGGATCGCGTCGGCTCGGTCGGCGAGGATCTTCGATATCGTCCGGCCGAGCAGCGGGAACGGCGGGAACGCGTAGAGGAGTTCCCCGGTCCACGGAAACTGGAAAGCGTCCCCGATGGAGGTACGATCGTGGCCCGCTCTGGAACAGAATCGGCGACACTTCGCGTTTTCCCTGGTCGCGAAGAGGTCGATCGATGGTTCGCCCCAGCGGTCCCGAATCAGTCTGAACGCCTCTCTGGAGAGAGACCATTCGTGATGGGATGAGGTGTCCCTGCTGAGGGCGTCTGCCGTGGTGTTCTCCTGCCCGGCCAGGTGAACCGCCACGGGATGCGTGTGCAGGCGAATGCACCATTCCCACAGGCCGAGCGCGATGTCGAGCAGGGTCGTGGAATGAGTCCCACCTTGTCTGTTGATGTAGCAGACGGCGGTGGTGTTGTCCGTCAGAATCAGGACCGTGCGCCCCGCCACGGCATGGCGGAACGCCCGTAGGGCTTTCCAGACGGCGAGCAGCTCCAGCGCGTTGATATGGAGAGCGGTCTCGTCGTCGGTCCATCTGTCGCGGACTCTGAGATCGCCGCAGTGGGCACCCCATCCATACAGGGAGGCGTCGGTCGTTACCGTCACCTTCGGTGTCGGCTGTTGGAAAGGCATCCCCGACATGAGATTGCGTCGCGACTGCCACCATCGGAGGGATGAGCGGACGTCTCCCGGCAGCTGCAGTCGGAGTGTCTGTTCGTCTCGCAGGGGGTCGAATATGCGGACGAACCAGTGTTGAAGAGGTCTTGCTCTCAGCCTGGCGAGATATGTCACAGCGGTCGTCGCAGCCATGTAGCCCAAGAGCTGCTGGACGCTTCTCGCAGGTAACGTCGGGGCCGTACGAGCGTGAGCGGCGGCCCGGATCAAAGTTTGTGCTCGAGACTCTGGTAGGTACGCCCTGGCGGAGGTCGAGTCGAGCGTCGCCCCGATGAAGTCCAAGATCCTCGCCGGCTCGAGGTGGAACTTCTTCGGGTTCACTTGTAGACCAAGGCGGGTCAGGAGTGACAACGTCATGTGGACGTCGTGGTAAAGTCTCTGTTTGCAGGACGCCACCAACAGCCAATCGTCGAGGTAGGGGAAGACGGAAGCGCCCTTCGTCCGCAGGTAGGATACCACCGGGGCCATGCACTTGGTGAAGACCCTTGGGGCAGTCGAGAGTCCGAACGGCAGCACCTTGTACTGGTAACAGGTGTCGTCGACTGCGAAGCGGAGGTACCGTCTGTGCTGCGGGCGAATGGCGATGTGGAAGTATGCGTCTCGGAGATCGATGGAGGCGAACCAGTCCCCTCGATGTAGGAAGGGTAGGATCGACGGTATCGTGACCATCTTGAACCTTTTGGGGCGGATGTAGTAGTTCACCCCTCTGAGGTCTAGGATCGGCCGGAGGGTACCGTCGGCTTTCGGTACTGTGAAGTACCTGGAGAAGAAGCCGGTGGTCTTGGCCTCTTGCGGGAGCCGCTCGATAGCCCCTTTCTGGAGGAGGGATTGGATCTCTTCCAGGAGGGCCGGACTCAACGGCGTGGAGTAATAAACGCCGCGAGGAGGAATATCGAGAAACTCGATGGCGTAGCCAAGACGGACGATGGAAAGCACCCAAGAGTCCGTAGTGATATACTGCCACTCCGCTAGGTGTCGAGCGAGAGTCGGTCGGTCTCCGAGCGCTGATGGTAGGCTGAAGAGTGGGTATTGGTGGGTCCTGCCAGGCCCGTCAAAACCGAGACTTTGTCTCGGAGGAGGACTTCTTCGACGAAGGCGGGCGCCGCCTAATCGTGCGCCTGGCCGATGAGCCGGAGGACGGTCTCGACTGTCCAGACTGGGCCGAACGCTGGAACGACGAGGTGGAAGATCGTCGCCAGGATGGTCGGAAGGTGGAGGCCCTGCGGGTCTGCGTGGCCGGCTGCAGCCCAATCTTTTTTGCGGTCAGTCTCGCCTTGACGAGATTGTCCAAAGCTTCGTCTGTGGACGAATTGAATAGGCCTTCACCGTCGAAGGGGAGATCTTCAATCCTCCTTCTGGTGTCCTCCTGGATGTCGGCCGGTCGAAGCCAAGCATGGCGACGGAGGCCGACGGATCCCGCCATGACCCGGGAGGCGATCTCCACAGCGTGCCGGGAGGAGGCCATCTGGTGCCGAGCGATGGAGATAGCCTCATTGAAGATCACGGAGGAGGCTTGGCGGATGTCCTCCGGTACCGCTTCCATCGCTGGTTGCAGGCGATCGAGCACCTTCTTCAGGTATGCCGCGAGGCAAGCCTGAGTGTTGGACAGCCTGATCTGCAAGGAGGCAGCCGAATAGAACCTCCTTGCGTAGGCGTCCAACTTCCTGCCCTCTTTGTCCGGCGGGGTGGTGTGTTGCCTGCCGGAGCCCTTCGTCTGCGCGGACTCGACGACCACAGAGTTCGGTGCAGGGTGATTAAATAGATAACCGGCGTTATCCTTCTGCACCCGGTAGAGGTGTTCTAACCGCTGCGGTATCGGCTGAGCCGAGGCCGGTCTATCCCAGGCGGCCTTCACCAGTCTGGATACCCGGGGCAGGAGAGGCAGCGGGGCCGTGGAAGGTCGCTTCTCCTCGAAAACGGAGAAGGCTGGATCGTCGTCCTCCGGCTCCGCATCGGCGATCTTAAGGCCAAGGGTAGTGGCCATGCGGAGCAGCATCGCAGAGAACTGGTGGACGTCCTCTGGAGCAGAATCTGGGATCGGGTCCCCGAATCCCAACGGAGGAGACTCCTGGGAGGCCGCCTCAGACACCTCAGACTCCACACTCGAGTCGTACGACTCCGAGCTAGGTGAGTCCTCTCGCCGCTCGCTCTCCGGCTCCTTCGTAGTCGCCGCAGGTGTTGCCTTCCTAGGCTTCTCCGCAGCCGGGGCGGTGGTAGCAGCAGCGTCCCGCTTGGGATGGCTGACCACGGATTTCACCCTCTTGGTGGTGACCGGGGTAGTCTGGCAGGCTGACGTCGTCGTAGCCCGCTCAGTCACCATCGACTCCGTAGGGCGCGTCGCCGTTGCCGTGACCCTAGGAGGTGGCGATATCGCCCGATACCGTGGTGAAGGCTCCCTCGCCCTATGATATCGAGGGGAGGGAGAGCGGCTGAAGGAGCGGCGGTCCGACGGAGATCGGCTTCGGCGTCGACGGTACCGAGCCTCGTCCCCTCTAGGCGAGCGCGATTCGCGCTGTCGACGAGGTGACCGGGACCTCCGGAAGGTCTCCCAGCGACTCGGGCCACGATGGTACCGATCCCGGTACGATGGCGAATGCGACCGATAGGAGGCCGGGCGCTCTCTCCACTCAGATTCCCTCGCGTACCTGGCCACGTAGGACGCCGAGGTGTATCTGGAGGCAGACGAGCGAGGTTGTTCCCCTCTTGTCTCCCTCGGAGGCGGCGAGGCCACCGGACGCTCGGAAGAGCGGGACCGGGACCTGAAGGAGGTCGAACGCCGCTCCGGAGAAGCAGAGGGCTCTCTCTGCTGCAGGTCGGCCGACCTGCGACGGCTAAGAGGGCGGTGGCGCTCCTCCACCAGGGTTGGAGGGTCTGCCACAGGCGAGTCCGGGCGCTGTTGGGGAACGTCCTCGATCTCATCCTCCGAGAGGTCGACGGACTCGCCTCGCCCTTTGGAAGGCTGCTGAGTAGGAGGAGGAGTAGGAGGTTGAGCGTCCCCAGCCGGGGAGCGCTTCTTTTCCTTCTTCTTCTTCTTCTTCTCCTTCTCCTTGCCCTTGCCTCCGTCCGGAGCAGGGCGCTTTTTTGCAGGCGTCTCCGTAAGGGGAGCCTCAGCCTTCCTCGCCGTCGAGGATCCTTTTGCTGACTTGGCAGCCGCCGACAGCTTCGGGATCCTCGGTAACGCCGAGATCGGCGTTTCGTCGGTACCGAGCCCGATACCGACGAGGTGGACGGAACGGCAGCCGCCGATACCGTCGATGGCGTGGTCGTCTTCTTGTCGGCCATCTTGGAAGTGGAGGTCTCGTCTATCGCCCGCAGAGACTGCTCCCAACAAAAAGATTTGAGTCTCGCGGAGCGGTTGCGAAGAGTTTGGGGAGTAAAATCCCTACAAATTTGGCAAGTCCGGATATTGTGGGACTCGCCCAAACAGAAGAGACACTCCTTATGGCCGTCGTTGAGGGCAACCTTGCGGCCGCAGGACACGCACTTCTTAAAGAGCGCGGACATAAGACGAAGAAAACGCCAAACTCCGAAATCCAAAAAAGACGAAAGCCGAAGGGGGAGTCCGAAAGAGAGGTCAAAGACAGTCCGAAAGTCCGTAAAACCGTGAAAAAACAGCAAGCCAAGCACGACGTGAGAGGAACAAACTAAAGAACCTTCCGTACGCGGCGGCGGACGAGAAAGAACTGAGGAGAGACCGTTGCTCGGCGGGAGGAGCATGCGCAGTACCGGCGTGGGGGAGGGGTTCCCGCCAAGCGAACAAGCTCTAGAAGTTTCCGAACGCTACCGCGCAGGCGCTAAAGCTCCTAGTGTATGAAGGCACAGAGACCACGAAGAAGAAGTTGGAGGCACAATTTCTAACAATTCAAATGAGGAGAAAAAATGGAAGATGTCTAAAGAATCCAGGATGGATGTTTAAAGAATTTTCAACTGAGCTAAGATTTTAAAAGGGACATGTGCAAGAAATGGAAAAAAAAATCATGGAAATCACCAAAGAGGAATTCAATCAAATAGCCAGTAAATGTAGGGAGAAGGTCAGTGAAGTTAAAAACAATAAAAAGGGCTTTTTTGGTTACAGCCATAGAAAAAGTAATAAGAAGGAAACGGTAGGGTCATTGAGGGGAGAAGATGGCAAAATGTTAACAGAAAACAGAGAAAAATGGCAGAACTACCAACACTTTCTTTGCCTGAGTTCTCTCCCAAAAGGAAAACAGTGCTTGACATGGAGAAAATGATCAGATGATGCAGTAGGCAAATTCAACGCAGAACAGAGATAGTACAGGAATATGTGGGAACCCTAAATGAATTCAAGGCCATTTCCACACTATACTGTTATAGTGCTATTATTCCACTTTCAACATCCTATGGAATCCTGGTGTTTGCGGTTTAGGGAGGGGCATTTAGAATTCTCAGCCAGAGAGCACTTTGGCTTCAGTAAACTACAAACCCCAGAATTCCACAGGACGTTGAAATTGGAATAACAGTTCTATAACCATGTAGTGCAGAAATGGCTCAGATCTCTAGGATGAACTGCACCCAAAGGTATTAAAAGGACTGGTAGAAATAATTTCAGAACCATTGGCAATAATCTTTGAGAACTCCTTAGAGAACGGGAGAAGTCCCAGCAGACTGGACAGCAAATGTTGTCCCCATCTTCATAAAGGGAAAAAAAGAAGACCCAAATAATTACCACCCAGTCAGCCTGACATCAATGCTGGGAAAGATTTTAGAGTAGATCATTAAACAGAAGTCTGTAAGCACTTAGAAAGGAATGTCATGATCACTAAAAGTCAACAAGGGTTTCTCAAAAACAAGTCATGCCAGACTAATCTTACCTTAAAAAAAAAAAAGTAGAATTAGAAGCTTTGAAGATGAAGAGAATGTTGTGGGTATTTCAGATACTTGACTTTAGTAAGGCCTTTGACAAGGTCCCCTGTGATATTCTTGCAAACAAGCTAGTAAAATGTGAACTAGACAATGCTAATGTTAGATGGATTTGTAACTGGTTGACTGACTGAACCCAAAGGTTGCTCACCAATGGTTTCTCTTCATCCTGGACAGAAGTGACTAGTGGGGTGCCACAGGGTTCTGTCCTGGGCCCAGTACTATTTAACACTTTTATCAATGAATTGGATGATGGAATAGAGGACATTTGTATCAAATTTGCAGATGATACCAAATTAGGAGGGGTGGCTAATACCTCAGAGGACAGGATCAGAATTCAAAGTGACCTTAACAAATTAGAAACTGGGCCTGATGCACCCCACTAGTCACTTCTCTTCAGGATGAAGAGAAACCATTGGTGAGCAACCTTTGAGTTTGGGCCATCAACCAATCAACCTATCTTTGGAGATTTTTAAACAGATGCTGGATGCCCATCTGTCAGGGACACTCTGATTGTGTATTCCTGCATGGCAGGAGGTTGGACTTGATGGCCCTTGTGGTCTCTTCCAGTTCTATGATTTTATTTCCTTTGTGAGGTGGATTTGTGACAAGGCTCTTTTTTTTCCTGTCACACTGGAGATTGCTCATGGGAGGAGGTGAGAACCATCAGCTAACTGCTTCTCAATCAAAAGGGGATGGACCTCTGTAATCCCAGTTACTGCTTACCATTATGTGGGGTTTGGGATGACCTGCCAGAATGTACTATAAAGCACCATAGTTATGGTACTACAGAGTATGGTAGTTATGTTACTACAGAGTACCATGGTTGTACAGAATTCAGCCAATTGTCTATTCTACATTGCCAACATTCAGATAAATTAAGACAATTTCTTACTAAAAAGGTGTACAATATGCCTGATACATAAATTTTTGCTGACCCAAATATGGTTTTAATTCTAAAGAGATTTTAGATGTTGAAGCTAGGGCATTTTCCCACCATCTGACTTGCACAGGACAATCTTACACAGGACAACTCTTTATTCCACTTCATTCTGCCTTAATGAAGATCAGATTTAGTGTCTTCCAGAGAACATGTATAAAGGAGACTCTTTGTGGATGTAAGAAATACTTCCAACACAGCGTGGGTAGCTGAGGCACTTAGACTTGATGGTCGGTATATAGACATCAAAAGGTAATGCACTTGTAAATACTGCCATAATGAACCCAAAGTGGACTGCAGTATTGAGAAGGACAGGAATTCCTGATCTAGACCTATACATCCATCCAAAGTATGAATCCCAGAACTCATCCATTTATTTTCTGAGGCCTGTGGCATTTATCACACGAGGGAGGTAAATTGCAATTACAGCTTTTCTTTTACAAAGGTGGTCATTAGCAGATTAATCCATTAATGACCTTTGTAAAAGAAATGCTTTCCAAATGATCTCTCACTGGGAGAACAACAGAAAAGGAATGATGTCATGTGATAAGTCCCAGACAAAGATGCTTTTATCCTGCTGTAATTTGAGTGCCAGCATGGGATAGTGGTTTGAATGTTGAACTATGACCCTGAAGACCAGAGTTCAATTCCTCACTTGGCTATGGAAACCCACTGGGTGACCTTTGGTGCACCTCAGCCCCAGATAACTCCATGATAGGTTGGTCTCAGGGTCACCATAGGTCAGAAATGACTTGAGAGCACACAACAACAACAAATTGCAATTTACCTGCTTCGTATGATAAAGCCTTGTGTTGCAATTTTTGAATTATTTTACAGACGTTATCTGTATATGGTGAGCTTATATGTATATATAAGGCTCGTCCACATTCATAACCTATGTACTTTTCCTTTGTTGGTATTATACTTTTAAAATCCAATTTGTTGAAAAAAATAATATCCATAAGCTCATATATCCCATGGATGGCAATAAACTTAAAGAATAAAGATGACTACTAAGTTGTTTTATAAATTATGTTACAGTGACTGCAGCATGAAAAAAAATCTCATGATTAAATCTGAAATGGGAAGTGTCCATTACCTTTTATCATGGAAAGGGACTGTGAGCATTAACGAGATCAAACACCAGATATAATTGATGTTACTACAAAATAGATATGTCTAGACATGTTCTGCTTAATGAGTTTAATGACTGAATGAACAGATGTGAATCAATAATTATGGACTCAGACATGAAATTTAACATGCTGTATTCTGAAGAAAAATAATGAGTGCACTTAGGATCTCTGATTTAAGAACACGTTTTCTATGTTGTTCAGCTAAGGAAACATCTTCATTATCTATCTGGAAGTTACCTAGCATTTGGAGAATCAAGGTGTGTGAAGTTATTCCATCCTTGCCTGTTCTAGAAGTGAACCTCGCAAAATAAGATACTCAGAGTTAGCTCTGACTCATTCATTCCTCCCCCTGTGTTTTAGAAAGTTAGAAGTCACCTCTTTGGACTACCACTCTCGTGATTCCAAGATTTTGGAGGTATCATTCACAAAAAAAGGTAACTTCTGAGTACAGGTGAGACCAACTCTTCATGCCTCTGGGAGCACAACTAGCTCCCCACTGTTTCTGCCACACTAGTGATGACAGTCTTCCTTCTCTGCTAGTGATACCTTCTACTTTCAGATCAATCAATCATTTTATTTATACTCTGCCTTTTCCCAAGACTTAGAGATGGCTAACAGACAACAAGAAATACTAACAAAACCACATGTAGCTAAAAACAAACAAATGGTCCATAAAATCAAAACCAATGAAAATGTTAAAAGCATGGAAAGAAAGTAGTACATTACACGAAAAGAAAAAAAAACATTTGCATATGCAATAGTAAGTTCTCAAATGGTTGCTGGAGTAGGAAGGTCTTCATCTGGCGACAAAAGGAGAGCAAGGAGGAAGCCAGACTAGCCAACTTAGGAAGAGACTTCTAGTATCTGGGAACAGCTACAGAGAAGGCAAACCTATCCCAAATACCTTAGAGCCTAAGTCCTGCAGTCTTGTAGATAGCTTGAGCATCTAGGGCCTTAAGGGTCCTAACCAGTACTTTAAATTGATCTTGGAAACAAGCTTCCCCAGCCAGTGGAGCAGTTGCAACAAGAAAGTTGTGTGCTCCCTGTAATCAGCCCAGTTAAAGAGCTGCAGCTCTTTGAATCAGCTGAAGTTTTTGAATGGTCTGAAGGTAGCCCCATATAAAGCACATTACAGGTGCAACAGCATAAACCTTTGAAAAATAGGCATAGTTTCTTTACACAACATAAACTGAGTTATATTTTTACAATTTGTACTCATGTTACTTTTTCCTTCTTATCTGCCAGGAATAAAATTGACAAGGTAGGTGTCAGGAGAGATTCCTCCTTGTGTTCTTCATGGCTATTGTCTGTAACCTGCACCTGTAACCAAGTTCTCAATGGCTGTAGAATTTAGGATTCTGTCTAGGGTTCTGAAATACTTGCTATCATGCCACATCATATCGAGTAGGTAACAAAAGCATGTGGTTCCAGTAATCTCTTTCTTTCATATTAAGCCATTAAATTTCATAATACTATCTCAATGATACCAAGGCAGTGTCTGAAATGTATTTCTAAAGGATTGTTGCATGTCTCAGGATATTAAATCCATCTGTCAGTCAGCCTAATGTCTACTATGTAAAGAAGATAATGCTGACACCTGGATTGCTTCCTCAATTAAGTAGATGTACCTATTTTAAGCATTATTATTTTTCCCTAGCAAGGTCTCACAGATATTATTTCTTCATTTTATATAAGTATGTATATTTTGTTCTTCAACTGAAAAAAAAATTCTCAGAGCACCTCAAATATGGATTGGCTCTTAAGACAACTAAGGCTGCAATTCTACCTGCTCTATAAATCTCATTGAATTTTATGGGACTTCCGCCTGAGTAGATGTGCACATCTTAAGGAGTTCATAGATGTAAAGTTCACCTCTCCCTCTACCCAGCAGCTTAAGCTCCCCAAAAGCCTCTTTGGGAGGCCAGGGAGCTCTCCTGGAGAGTTAGGGATATGTTGTGGGAGGAGTTATGATGACAGAAGACTAGAGAATCAAATGATGGCTGATGCCAGATTTAAAAATGGTTGCTGTCATCATCTGTCGCCAGAACAGGCAGCACTGGCTTGGATGTTTCTCACACAACACAGAAGGATAATACAGTTCTCCCTCTACATTTACAGGTTTGAGACTTGCGGATTTGATTATTCGCAGGTGGCTTGCCTCCCCCATTTGCCCCTCCCATTCCCTAATGCAGGGAGAAGATCCCTGCCCTTCCCTAGCCAGCTATGGCACTGGCAGCTGGTGGGAGAGTGAAGTCGAGGGAGCATCTCCTCTGCCCAGCTCCCCTTCCAGGCAGCTGAGGGCTCCATCGCGGCGGGGACAGGCGGCAGAGGGAAGTGGAGGGGGTGATCTTGTACCCCCCTTCTGCTCCTCTGCACCACTGGAGGGATCCTGCTGGGTGGGTGGCAGAGGAAGTGGGGAGGGTGATCTTGACCTCTCTGCTCTCCTCCCACATGTCACCTGTGCGATTGCCCCAGGGATGGGTGGGAGAAGCATGGGGGAGTGCAAACCCACTCTCTCTGCTCTTCTCTGGTCTGCCAGAGGTGCAATCCTACCAGTGGTGGGTGGGAGAAGGATGCGGGGAGCACGATCTCACTCCTGCTCTTCTCCGACCCGCCACTGGTGTGATCCTGCCGGGAGCGGGTGGGAGAAGGATGCAGGGAGTGCAATTTCACTCTCTCCGCTCTTCTCCAGCTCTCCACTGGTGTGATCATCCCCTGCTCTGGAGGAGGCTTGCAAGGACGTGCAGAGCCAGTGATCGTTCATTCCCTTCATGTCCTGAGATCTCTGCTTGCTGGCAGCAGTTGGCAGGGGCATGCAGAGAAGGTGATTGCCCATTCTCTACATGCCTGCCACTGCCTGTGCTGGTGCATTGGCAGAGGGGATAATCGCCCATTCTCTGCATGCCCTCCGCCGCCACTGGTGTGATCGGGCTCACCATCTGCCCACCTGCAGCTCCTGTGCTATCGTCCCAGCAGCAGGCGGAGGGGGGGAGATGGCAAGTGGGGAGGAAAAGATCTTTTCCTCCTGCTCGCCATTTGCCTGCCAGAAGCTCTGGGAGTGATCACCCCAGCAACGGGGGGGAGGGGGGGCAAGCGAAAAGGAGGAAAATTTTTTTGTCCCACTCTCATCTCCTGCCCAGTGCCACCGATGGCTGGCATGGGCACGTGTGCAGGGAAGGAGAGATGCTGGAGGGGGAGTTATTTGCAGTTATTTCACTTTTGTGGGGTTTCTATGCAGGTATCCCCTGTGAATGTGAAGGGCCTACTGTACTACACAGCTGTAAAGACATATCTGGGCAATATTACTGCTAAGGGCCTCCAATCAAAAGAAGAAACAGCATTAAGCAGGCTGCTATAGCCCATGAGGCTGATGCACTTCCACTCCATCTAGTTAAATCTGGTGCCTTCTATTTTCAGAGTTTTCGTTGTCTGACTACCAACATACTTTGAAAGTTAGTAGAATTGGAAAATTATTATAATTTTATTCACTTGAGCAGTTCTTAGTGTTAGGTCTATAGAAGGCTTCACAGAACATGGGATGTATATAGAAGACAGTTATTCAGAGATCTGGTAGTAATATGATAGACAAGTTTTTTTGCCCAAGCAATACAAACATTGACTTTTTTTCTGTACTACTATGACTTCTTCCAAACATGCAAACTCATTTTTCTAGGGTTAATGACAGGAGAAATACACTATTGGAGAACTATGGCTCTGTTATGCTTCCACAGGCTTATTTCAATTCACTATCTATAAACTTGCATGGTGATAAATGAACTAATACTTACGTATCTCACAGTTTGCTCCAACCCACCCATGTGGACAATGACAGGTGTACCCATTTGGTTGGTCTATGCACATTCCACCATGATGACATGGGTTACTCTCACAGTCATTTATATTGATGTCACACTCCTCACCTTAAACAGAAAAGAAAGACAATTCTGTGTTGCAGATCTAAAACATGCCTACATCTATTTCTATTCCACACACACAGTCAAAGCACCTGTGATGCACCAGCTCACATGCTCCAGGTAAGGTGCGAATTACATTCTTCTGCAAGCAGTTCATACCACTACCACTTTCCCTTCATATTATAAGAACAAGGCCTTCCCAGGGCTGCACAGGAGTGAAGTGTATTTGAACAGCAACCAAAACACACTACTGATGCATCTACATTGCAAAGCAATCAAACTTAAGAAGTGGCTTGAATATCCAGTAGACTCAGATCATTGTAACTAGACTCCAAATTGTTTTTCATGCATATTCTTTTGTTATTGTTTTTCATTTGTTGTTAGCATTCTATGAACGAGTTAAAGCAGTTGAAGTTGTCCTGGAGATTAGAAATTATCTGAATTTGCTAAGAATTTCAGAACTACAGAATAAAATCTTACAGAAATCTTGCTAAACAAACAAGCCCACTTTAAGGTTAGTTGGTCCTAGATGAAATATTAACTACTGGTCCCTATAAAGATACAAAAATGCCTCCCATATAATTAAATAAACTTAATGCATTACTGATGAAGAAGAAGGATATAAAAATGGGAAATAATGCAAGAATGACGGGGATGCCTTTAGGATATTGTGTTTCAAGTCTCTCAACAAAGGCACAGGAAATTGGAAGTGACCACTTCAGTAATAAAATCCAGCGATTCTCTGAAGTTCTTTACAGCATATCAATATTAACTACAGCAAAATATTTCATGGTTAGATTCTGAATAACATCCTCTCATGAAGCATTCCAAGGGAAAACGAGTCATGTGTATAATATTGAAAACAATGTGTATAATGTTGAAATCAATGTGTTTACCACATCCAAGCGAACTGGAGATTCTTTTGAGCATATGCATCTAACAGCTTGTGCCAAAATTTCACTTCAAAATGAATAGAGACTATGGGTGGATCACAATTTTACAGATTCATAAACAATACGTAAATTTCATCTGGCACATAGGGAACTTTCTGTGACAAAACATGCTGTATCAATGGTCAAAGCAAATGTCATAAACAGTATTGAACAACTGTCTAAGTGGATGATATCAGTGGAGATGGAGAGAAATATGGTAGAAGCTGCTATATGCAGCATCAACAGAAACTAGTGCAACCCCATGCCATCCCCTTGAAGTAGTGTGTCAGAGGAAAGGTTTGAATCACAGGAAGCCAGAACTCAGCAGTGATGCATCCCTGGCTAAGGTTAGAAAACCTACAAATGCCCCAAAGGTAGCCATTGCTTGTCCAGTTGCAGTTATTGAAATTGTTTTAAGATTAGACTGCACATTCCAGTCCATTACCGTACATTCTAGTACATCTAGGGCAAATATAAATATATTCCAAGCAAGCTGGGTCAGTGGATGCTTCCTCCCGAAATAACCTTATCTGACCTCGGATGGATCTCCCAAATTTTAATAAAGGCATAGCACATCTGCCATGCTTAGCACTACTCAATTAATATACTGACTTTCTTTCTCTTTCAATAGAATTCTTTGTAGTTTTCCAAATACCATTTTCAAACGCAATCTTGTTTCAGAAAAAATATTGACTAAGTAACATTTCAACAGTCAAGTGTCTAACTAAGCTCTTGTTAGCAATTTGCTTCACATCTGAGTGGCACTATATCAAGTCAGTCCTAAGCAACAGGAACAGGCTGTCAAAGCTGAGCATGACAGTAATACATCTCTTGGCAACGAAGGTTTAAACTGATTGCCAACTAAATGGATCATTTCCCATGCTGCCTTTTTATTCATGGGCCAAAACATTTTGAAAGGTTAAAAGGCCAACATTAAGCTATACAACAGTGAGATAAATATGTTGAAGCTACACAAAGATATTGACTTATGGAGAATATTTATTTGAGGAAAAGATGCTCCCTTATGTAAAAAATCAGATCATCCAACAGTGTGTACAATTTTCCATCATTAGAACAAAGCAGGACTACTCTTAGGAAAACATACACCTAAAATGATTTAGGCCAAATCAGTTTCAACTACTGGCACCCATTCAGCAACTATGTGGTTTATTTGTTTCATTTTAAAAAAATGCAATCTCCTACTATATAACGCTATATAACGCTAGCTTTCACGATTACGACAGAATGAGTAAAAACAAGATAATCTTAAAAATAATGAAAGCAAAGAAGGAGAATGGATTTTCAACACTGCAAAGCTACTAGAAAAAATCAGCTTAGTAGATCAAAATGGTAGGTGAAAAGCCAGCCATTTCTTTTTTAGGATTACTAAATATTTTTATTAAAATTTAATTACAAAATAAAAAAGAAAAGCAAGTGGGTTACATCATCTTTAAGTGTATCCCACCCCCACCCCCACTTCCACTTATATACTCCAGATGAAACTACATTATTTCTGGCAAAGACAACAGTTTCTATAGTTGTCTTCAACCAGCAAAAGCATGTGCTATTTTTGTTAAAAGCCACTAGAGCATGACTTTGATAAACCCTAGAAAAGAAGCCATTCTTTGCAACCATTACAAAGGAAGGTATTGTTTCTCTCCTGAATTCTCTAGAAAACTGTATTTTTCAAAGAATATCTGCAGATCTTTGAGAGAGTCATTGTGGCTTGGGGCCACAGTGAATGTGTTCTGGATTTAGTTGGAACTGTCAAGGAGCCATTCTTTAAAGAAGGGCCATTGGTTTAAAGCATGGTAGTAGTAGTAGTAGTTGTTGTTGTTTGAAAAAAGCACATTCCTTGCAAATCTTGTTCAGTAGAACAGTCCTTTTTACCCTTCCTCATATTCCTATGTTAAGTTATTGTTTTTATTTCAGATTAATAGTCTTCCAGGTCATTCACAATTCTAGGAAGAAAAATATGGCAGATCGAGTTACAAATCTCTTTGTGTTGCATCTAGCTTGACCTTTTAGAAACTATCTCTCCCTGAACGAATCCCTTTCCTGTAGTGGTGGCTAGAAACTTCCATGTCATCAGGAGGCGAATCTGCTCTGTATTTTAATCAAAATGTAAAAAGAGATGTCCAAGGTACTGAACATTTGCTTTCCAAAAATAAATTCCACATCTTAGAAATGTCCTTTAAAGTTCAAACTACTACTATTAACATTACTACTACTAACAAACTACTACTAACATGGATGCTATCAGCCACCACAGGGATTAAAGCCAGCACTGTTTGGATCAGAGCCAAAAATGAGTGGGATCACCACTTTTCTCTCCATTAGTGCCAATCTGTGTTTTCTCTCTTTCTGTCATTCCCCACTCTCCTCATTGAGTATCACCAAGAGACAGAGAGTTTACTCTCAACAGTGGTCTAAACAGTTGCTTATACTTTTTGAAATATAGTCAAGGGCCACAAGTGGCTCACACTTGCTGTTAAAGTTTCTCCTAACACATTGGTCACACCACAGAACAGAAATAAAGCCTACATATGAAGTTTAATGAAGGGAAGAATCCAAAGACCTCCTCCAAAGAATATATTCTTCCTCTCCTCTGTTTTGTACTTTTTTTCTTGTCAACGCTTTGAAAAATGTCACTTCATCTTTTTAATTTTAGAGTACAACGTGTGTCACAAAAATTGCCCATTCCTTCAGTACAGGGCCAGAAGGAATATTTCTCCAATCAGACCTCCTCATCCAGTCTGCTGAGATGACTCCCCCAAGTCCCTTGATCTTTGGTGAAATAATATGACATACAAGTGTGGCTGAAAGTTTTTGACACTTCTTTCATGCAATCTGGTACATAATTACATAGACTGTGTAATTTTCAAATTTACTTGCCCGTAAATCCAGGTGCACAGATACATGTAGCATTGAGCCCTTCACTGTCACAAGTTCCTCCATTCTGGCAGCTGATGTTAACACATGGATCTTTGTACAATTCACAGTGCCTTCCTGAGAATAATAAGTGAAAGCAAATGATTGTTCACATTGTATGGCCTTAAATGTCAGAATATATACAACAACCATGTTTGGACAACAGAATAGGCCAGAATGCTTCAAAACTGAGGCTCAGCAGGAAGAAGGCAGCCTGCTGATAAATACTGCCTCTTTGCTCCCACTGCAAGCAGAAGTAGTTAAACAAACAACAGCCCCTTCCATCTATGGCCTGTGTATTCTGATGTTGAACCTAGCTTTCTTTTTTCTTTTCTTTTTTTGGGTCTTCTTCCTTTGAAGCCAAAATTCTAAAGAATTCTAAATAGTGGTATCCACACATTCCCACAATACTTGCTACACAATATCAGATTAGTGACTGAAGAAAAAATGGAACACAAACTTTCCTTTCAATGTTAATAATGCAGTCATAAGTTTTAGCTTGGAATGCAGTGAAATGACCAGTACCAGGGCCCACAGCCCCAAAGCCCAAGATATTTTGATTAGAAGGGACTATGACACCATATGCTAGCCCCTATGAGCCCCCTCACACCCTAGGAGTTTAGAAGCATTCCACATAGTAGCTGGAAGGGAAACCAGGAACAATATACTGTTGTGAGTAATCCCAAACTACTTTTGTTTAAATCCCATTGGCCTTGAATCGTCAAGAGCCATAAGCTTTATCGAAGACCTGTTCTTGTTAGAAATCAAAACTGCCAGAAACAGTATTTTTCTTTAAAAAAAACAACACATAGATCAACACCATAGCTTTTTTGGACTCTCCTTGGGGATGTTACCACAGGGACTGTCATAATGACAGCCTGCTCTTCAAAATTTACCACTACCCCTCTAGACATGACAATTAATTATGATGAAAAAGATGCTCTGTTATTGTTGTGTGCCTTCAAGTCATTTGTAATGTATGGAGATCCTAAGGCGGCCCTATCACAGGGTTTTCTTGGCAAGATTTGTTCAGAGGGGATTTGCCTTTGCCATCCTCTAAGAGTGTGAGACTTGTCCAAGGTCAGCCAGAGGGCTTCCCTGACTGAGAGGAGATTTGAACCTTGATCTGCAGAGTTCAACACTCAAACCACTACATTAAACTCGTTCTCACAACATGGAGATGTTCTACAACTCCCATAATCCTCAGTCAACATGGTCAATGGCAAAGCCAATGGCTATGCTTCCTGGGGACAACAGGAATTCTAGTCTAATACACTGAGGGGCAGGAGGTTGAGGAAAGCTCTAATATATGACAAACCTTAAATGAGGACCACATTTATTAGCTGGACATACAGTAGAAGTATAAAGAAAAGTGCATGTTACAGCAAAGCACCTCTTACCTTCATATTCAGGAAGACATGCACAGTCATAGCTATTGACCAAATCCCTGCAGGTGGCACCGTTCTGGCAAGGGACTGAAAGGCACTCATTGTATTCCTCCTCACAATAAAGTCCATGGTAACCTAAAACATGCAACAAAAGGAAATGCAATACATAATGCAAGTCTTTTTAGGTAATAGTTTTACCATCCTGGAGGGGACTGAGATGACTTCTCTGAAATTAACAATAATGTACATATAACACATTTACAGTCAAAATAAAGTGACCAGGTATATTTAAAAGGTTTGGGAGCTAGTTTTTGTAAAAGAAAATCTAGAGCTTCTTATAAATTCTACATGCTGAATAACAGGAAATACTTTTGGCTGCTGAAGAGGCAAACCAAGGGTTTTATTAGAAAACTACGCAAACGAAGTGTTTGTAAGAATTATGACAATTTTCTCAGGATCATTTTTGTATTACATTAGCCTAAGTGATATAAAACAGTGGAAATCTTAATAATGCATAATATTATTTCATACTCTAAATAGATCTTATAGTAACAAAACTTTGAAGTCAAATAGTGAACTTTATAATATTCATAACATGGATAAGTCATCTCTTGCCTCTTGAAATAGATAAAGACACGGCAACCCCAAGATTGGCATTATTCAGTCAAATGGATACAAAAGGTCTAATAAGAGAAAAAGCTGTTTTATAGAGAAATAAATGGTTAAGTACAGAAGAGTGCTACCATTTTTCTCAGCCAAATGTCGGCACAGCTTATATTGAACCTACTTATTATTCCAGAAAATAACTGTTTCACAGAATAAGACACTGATTACATATTCATGTAGTTCTTTTTCTTACCAATCCATTGTATTGCCCATTGTAAAAAGAGGTTTATTTTGATTTGTATGTAGAGAGATAAGGAATTATTTGTTCCTTATTTCCACCACCATGCTTCTAGCAAAGTCTCTTCTCATATATGGGAGCCACTGACTAATTACTGCAGCTGCACAGCATTCGTTCATTTCCACTGGATTAATGCAGAATCTTCTTGCAAACTCTGCTTAAACAGACCCTGCATGGCAGCTTTGATTGCTGAATTATGCCAATTATTTTCCTCATTAGACACTAAGCTTCAGCTCTATGTTACCACCTTTATCTAACTAGAGAGACCTTTCAGTTTTCATATATTTAGATAAATCACAATATTCTATGCATGTTCGCCAGATTCCACTTTAGCAATTAAGGCATATGGAAATCTTCATTTAGATTTTAAAAAATCCCACATTTCAGTCTGAAGGAGATCTGAAGAGAAGGTCAAGATATAAAATGACCAGTAATAATAAATATAGTATTATTTTTGGGTTGGATCCAAAGGTCCTCTAATTTCTTGGACTCGGAACATCCTC